>CM028382.1:98398187-98542841 GCA_013146195.2 Codonopsis lanceolata | reverse complement strand
TCCCCACACACACAGGTGCTTCCTTCTTCACCTCCTTGTTGCTTCCTCCAGCTCTTGGAGTATACCCCTCTCTCCCTCTAATCGCAACAAGTCAACAACCCCATTACACAAAAGTCAGGCCAATGATACTAACTCTAAATACCCAAAACTACAAAAGGTCACATTCATCACTATCACAAATAACAACGACAGACTTCCACATGTCAATCAACTGATATGAAACTTGCCAATGGCTACTGTAGTGACCTAGTAAATAAATATTTTGAGGAGTATAATCGAGAAAAGAGCTCAAATCTTCATTGAATAGTCTACAGAAGGATATAGTGAAGAAGCTAAGCCAGAGGAAAATCGGGGACATATTACCCTAGCAGCTATAGGACATAGCCTCTTCAAGTGTTCCAGATGTATTAAATCATCTGCATAAGCTGAGTCTCCATAACCATTACATCCAATCTTTACCACCCAATGAATATATAAAGAATTTGACCGAACATAAATATATTGAATGTCTGAACCAACCAATTATGCATTTCTCATTTGCTCCGTAGTTCCGTTTTTGTACAAGAGAAAGCTGACTACCCCAAAAAATTCAAAAAATCTCAAGAAGGCGAACCATGTATCCTTTTCAATGATTCTCAAACTGCAGGAATGGTGTTCCAGTCAGAAATTCAGTAGCAAATCCTCGCTAAATAAGTCTTGACTTAAGCTTCTTTGCTTCTGCTTCTGAATCCTGAAGCAAGACCCTTGATAACAGCCTTTTTGGGTACTTCTAAATATCTTTAAGCCCCCACTTAAACAATCAAGCAGAAGCTTATATGCAATGCGGAATTGCCTTTCCTTGCAAAGGTTGTGCACCAAGGATGAGTAGGTAATAGAATCTTTCACCTCCATTGACTCAAACATCTTCATTGCATAACTAATATAACCAGCTTTACACAACCGATCAACCAAGCAATTGTAAGCAACAAATTTGAATCAGCGCCCATTATGTCCAAATACTTCAGATGTTTCAGGGCTCCATCTAGATCACCTGCTATGCAATACTTGCTTAATCAGAATAGTGTGAGTAAACCTGTCGCATTCCAACCCTCTTTTTTCTATCTCACCCAACAAGTCATAAACCTTATCCAACCTACCTTCCATGCAATACATATTAATCAAGTTGTTGTAGGATACTATGTCAAGCTCAATACCATTCTTAGCCATCTGCTCAAAGCAATCATTTGCCTCATTTATCTTACCACTTTTCATATAAGCACCAATGACCGTGCAGTATGCAAAGGCATCAAATGTATATCCCTTGTTTTTCATCTCTGAGAAGATCTCAAGCCCTTCATTATACTTCCTAGATCTAAAACAACATTTGATCACTGTAGTGTATGTAATGGCATTTGGCAAATGCCCCGACATCCTAAGCTCCTTGAGGATCAGTCCTGCTGCCTTCCACCGACCCGACTTGCAAAGCCCATCGATAAGAATGTTGTAAGTAATCAGCGGAGGAATGAATCCACTTCGCTCAAAATTCCTGAACAAACTAAAGGCATTATCAGCATACCCATTCTTGCATAGGCCGTTAAACATGATATTAAATGTGGTCGGACAAGGAGATTCGTTCAAAACAATGTCCTGAAAAACTCTATAGGCCTCATCAGGT
Organism: Codonopsis lanceolata; assembly: GCA_013146195.2. Taxonomy (NCBI): domain Eukaryota; kingdom Viridiplantae; phylum Streptophyta; class Magnoliopsida; order Asterales; family Campanulaceae; genus Codonopsis; species Codonopsis lanceolata. The sequence continues at coordinate 98,541,187 of CM028382.1, read as the reverse complement.
TTTCCTACTTTAAAAAAGCAATGCATTAAAGTGTTGTAACTCCAAAGATCAGGGCGAATACCCATCCGAAGCATTTCGTCAAACAAATCAAAGCATCGCGAAAGTAAGCAATGCTTCGAAGCGCCAGCTATCAAAGAGTTATAAGTAATGACATCTGGGTTGATCCCAGCTTCTCTCATCCTATGAAGAACAGAATAAGCATCATCAAGGCCAGTTAATCGACAATTGGCAGCAACCAATGTATTGTAAGTTACAACATCGGGTAGTACCCCTAACCTAATACCATCAATAATGACAGCTTCTGCTTTCTCCAACTGTTTGACTTTACAAAAAGAAGCAATAGATATATTCAGTAACCTTGTTGATAATCTACTCGCAGCCATTTCCTATGTGATTGAGTCCTCAAATCTGCAAGAAGACATTGAACGTCTAATCTTTAGTGCGAATTCGAAAGTGGAACAACAATACGCGACCCGGAAATAATAAGTAGTAATAATCAAGAAACCATGAATAAATTAATAAATAATCAAAGAGCAATAGTTTTATCCTTGAAAATTCCATTGTCATTCCAATGACTTGGGGGGGGGGGGAGAGGTTTACATTGCTTGTAAGAGGTTTGGGAAATTGGCTGAGAAAGACAGAAACACTTGTGAGCATAGATGGATTCGCAGGATGATTTGAGTAAAAAATGTGCAGAGGAGTGTCGGAGTTGAATTTGGTAGGAGGTCGGTTGTCCGGTGACGGCTGCCGGCGAGAGGGAGAGAGTTGTTCGGAGTGGAGGGTGGTGTCCGGGTGCTCCGCCGCCCTGTGAGTTTTTTGGGGGTGAAATCGAGAAAATAAATTAGTCAAGAGAGAGGGAAGGATGATGTGTGAGCCGCGTACTTATGTTGCTTCGATCCGCAAATTTCAGACCATTTGTCCAATTTGTTATCTATTTTCTCTCATATTTTGACATATTTTTTATTGGGTAACCCACAATCGTTGATGAGTTATCCATTTTATCAGTCTTTTTTTTATTATTTTTGAGATTTCATCTTACGAATCTATGATCCATAAGATCATTACACACAAGTTTTTACTTTTTAAAATTATAGTTTTATTAGCTTGTATTTTCTTCAAATACATTAAAATTATTAACAAAACATCCCCTTTTAATTCGCACTCGGGCAGAGCCACGAAGTGGTGCTTTTTCTACCTTATTTACCTTAGTTACTAGGGTGCTTCGGGGAAGATCCATGTAGGGCACTTTTCAGGTATGGGATGCTAGTATAATCTCGGTAGTCATCTCACTTGTTATTTACATGGCGGTAATCGCTTTTTAAAAGCTTTCAAATCAAGTGTCCGCTGGTTAGTATGTGCCCTCCTCTTGTTGATTAGTGAAAGGGACTTCATTCCTGAAACAAATGCAGATGAAGATCAGTACAAATTATTGGAAGCATGTATGATCGAGACAAAGAAAGAATTGTAAAAACAAGCAAGCAACCATATTTATCTTCAAAAATAGGGTGACAGCTCGCCCTAACTCCGAGCCGCCTACACTCGGAATATTCTTCCTTAAACCTCTGCGGGCAATCACCCCAGTATGGATGGACATGTTCAGGTCCGTGTACGAAAAAGGCTCACCCCAAGCGGATCTTGGCTCTGCGGCCAGTGTATATTCGCGGATTACACATCACTCTCTCTCGATTAGCGAAACTGGCCCACCGTTTTTTCATTTTCCTCCCGAACTCTAAGCGGTCTTTAGCGCCAAAGTCGTGGACCTTCCCAGTTGAAGTCCCACTTGGAAACCTTGGGGACCTTCCGTCGGTGCTCATGTGGGCATTAGCGACCACCCACCACGGAATCTATTATTGGAACTCTCTTGTCTCGAGCCTCAACTTTGCGAACATCGCTCAAAAGCCTCGAAAGCTTGAGTTCGACGACCAATCCGACCAGGTGCTCGGACTAAAGATAAAGAGTTTGCGGAAGAGGTACATGTTGGCTCGATGTATAGCGACGACGTGCCACGATATAGGCCATTATTGCTTGGGCGGTGTTGATGAAATCACAAGGCATCGTCTTGGTCTCAATCAAAAATCAACAAAAACGGCTCCAGGGTAGACACGGTCCCACGTGGAAAAAGTCTACAAAAAATAAGAGCCCATCCAGAGCCCGGAGATAGCTCGGCATCATGCGATTTCATTTTATTCATAATCATTGGAGTCCACACCCGAGAGATGTAAGCCAATTAGTCACCTTGACCGCTATATTGAAGGCCAGTGGGGGGCATACGGACTCTCGTCGGCATTCATCAACCAATCGGGCTCGTTGGCCAAGGAAATGGCGTATCTCTTAACCGACGAGTTTTTTCTTCTTCGAGCCAACGGGATATAAGAGCTCGATTCTCACTATTGGGAAGCCTCTTGCCAGCCTCCCGTTGCAGGAAGTAGAATCGTCGCTCCATCACCAAATGATTCGGCTACGGTTTTCTCTCCTTGGTAAGTGTTCAAGGTCATGCCTTGCCTCAGGTCTGGCTCTTCTCTCGGAGGCCATGCCCACAGAGGAATCTTCAATCTACCACACGGGGATCGGAACGCTTCTTGGTGGCCTCGTCGTACAGACTCATCATCATCCTCCATTTCGATATCTAAGGAAGGAGTCTAACACCTCACTCTGATCATTCTATCGCGTAGCTATAAAGCTTCCCTCTCGTTGTCCTAGCATTCGTTGTTAGACACTTCACTACAAAGAGACAGAGAAAAAGTCAAATTATACTGGGATGATCGACAAGATACAAAAACCCTAACTCTAGTTACATCCGTTGTTTTATAAAACATCCGCAAATGAGTATTTATTAAATGTTAAAAGGGATATTTAGGTCATTTTATGCATTAAATGGTGTTATATTTAGGATTTTAGTGTTACGTTTAGGGATTTAAAATTATAAGCCATAGGCGGTCGGCGGTACGCCCATAAAAGCCCGCATCAAACGGTTATATAATGCATCGACCCAACCCGCCCCTAATAGGTGGCGAGCGGGCATGCCGCTGAGCTTTTCTATTTGACAGACCACTGCCTGCCACTCCAAGCTGCAAAGCTTCCACGTATGCTTTCGCGTCACGTTCCATCATCTTGCTCTCGGCCAAGACACGAAGTGTTGAGCCTTGATGCAAAAACAACGACAGAGCATGATCGCTCCTACTACGAGCATAAATGCTCGCTAGACAAAATCTAGGGGCCACCGATATGCTCGGCCCAAACATGATCACAAGCAAGCGACGACCACCACGTGTCGATCACGAGCTCGATTAGCGTGGGACCTACCAGCCTAGCGAGGCGGTAATAAATTGCCGGCGGGAGGACAAGTTATATCTCGTGCTTTGGTGGCTTGAGCCTTACACGCCTAACCGAGGGGGGCCATGCCGAGGAATCACACTTATCATCATCGAGACTTGCATCACATAGGCGAGGCGAGCCATGCTCGCTCGAGCAAGCATCGAGTAGGGAATCTAAACTTGCTCCAAGACGAGTCAAGTTTCCCATAAACCTAAATAAGGAACATACACTTTCTTGAGCCTCAAACATCTGTTAAATTCTCTTTTGACTCAATACGATACCTCATATAGAATGGTTTGTAGTCCAAGCATTGCATCTTCAACTAAGGTGTTTTCATGTTCTTAGGCAATTATAAGAAACAAACCAATCTATAAATCAAGCTTAAATATCATACTATGACATGGATGGCTCAAGCTAAATTTTTATCACATCATTCTTGAATGCTAAACTCATTCTCATCTTTAGCAAGGCAACCTTGCGTTCACTTGTCTTTTATTGATTTTCAAATTTTAAGCTAAGATATTCGTTCATCATTTGCAAATGCCACGATTCACCGTTTGGCATGATCATATATATATGTTCAACTAGTACTCTACCGTCTTGGAGTAATATAACAAGATATTTCAAATATTTCAAATTACAAAACTTACGATTTTTTAAAATTTATTTGTATACAAAATTGCGTGCATAAAATTGATGGGTTTGGTGGAGGAAGGATTAGTGGTGATAGTGGGGGAGTTGGAGAGAGAGAGGGGTAGTTCTTCAATGCCGTTCACACATGTGAACTTGGAGAGTGATAATAACCATAGGATCTCGGTAAAAGGAATCAATCTCAACCGCTCTTTATCTTTGTCAATTGAAGTGTTATTTATGGTATTGTATTATATTTAGATTGTATGTGTGCCTTTGTACGGCTAAGCTGGAATGATGTCGGTATGGAAAAGTGCTAGTATTCAAATAAATCAATATAATAAATAATTTAAAATTAGCATGTCTTGGTAAACAATTAAAATAATATGATCATCCATAGTAGAATAAAAATAAAAAATACTTATGTGTTTTTTAGGAAGCAGGCGATCTGCCTCTATTTTTAATCAGACTAAGCACAAAATGATATGAGAATAAGTAAAAAGAATCCATACAAATAGCATTCTGAACATAATGGTGACATCATAAAAAATGAAATTTTCCAAAGTACAACAGCTCTTAAGTTCTCTACAGATTTAAACTAAAAGATCTATCCCCCACAGAATCCAAAATTGCAACCCCTGGTTAAAGAAAGTGCGCCATCATCCAAGAAATTCAAATTTTAAGACCAGAATACATATATGAGTTGAATCAAGTCCAATTGGAGTTACTAATTCCTGGCGGCTTGACGGGTGGATCTGGTCTTAGTTCATATTTGATATAGTTGCGCAGGATTTCACATATTTCAGACGTACGTAACCATCGTTGCTGTGCTGCTTGCAGTATCTGATTAAGGTCTGCCAAAATCCAAGATGTACATGTTTAACATCTGAAAGACATGAAGAATAAACCTCGTATAACTTGCAAATTTATCAAGAATGTAGGCCATGAGCTATCGATTACAGCAACAATACAACTATTTTATCAATTAAGGGTCTTCTACATCGAATTGGTTCGTCTATACGACAAAATTATGGATTAAGCCCTAGAATTAACAACGGAAATTTGTACGAACACAACACCAGGTAAACAAATGTGGACAGATTTGAAAAATATGTAAACAAATTCAAAACCTCGAATGACAAAAACACAAACTCTACCATATGAAGAACACACACATAAATAGAAGGAAAAATATATATGAACTGATATCATTAAAAATGTGGAAAATGCAATGAGAAGTGACCTAATTGATGAGAAACGCAATTGCAAGACCTTCATTTTTACCAGGATTTATTTTTACCAGACCTAATGCAATGAGAAAGTGACCTAATTGATTTATTTGCGATTCATTTTGGTTTGAATCGCAACAATCTAAGCTCTCAACAGATTGGAAAAAAATTTCAGAATATAGAGTATGCTTAATTAAATTTCAGAATCTAAGCTCCCAGATTAATCATGAAGGAAAAACTCAATTACCATCACAATTCAACTTGCACATAAAATGAGTTTATATAGAGTATGCTTAATTAAATTCCCAAAATTAAGCAATTTAAAATAACAGAATTTTGAAAGATCTTACTTGAATATGCACAGGAGAGAGTTTCCAATTTACAGCCTCAACTGTGATGCTTTGCTTTAACTGAAACAGAGGGAATAGAAGGGCAACATATTGTCGGTGCTTATGGAATTCTTGTTTACTTATTATCACTGTCTTGTTAGGTCAAGATTCTTGCAGAAGATGACGGTTCTTCGGGGGTGGGAGAGCTTTGTGTCAAAAGCCCTTCGCTGTTTAAGGAATATTGGAAACGTCCTGAGGTACTTCCTGATCATTCTGTGTAGTAACCTTCTTGATATCGCAAAAAATTGCAGTACATGAGTCTGCTGCTGTTCCTTGCTGTAATTGGATCGTAGCAAACGCAATCCAGTAAGTAAACGATCAATCTCCACATCACGAATGTTTCTGATTGCAGCACTTTGACGTTCAACTGTAAGGGTAAATCTAAAAACGAAACTTGGAAGAATTAATGAAAATGAAGAGGATCAATTCAGGGAATCAGGCAGCCCACAAACACAGTATTAGAGAGTGTTAATAATTAAATAAATAAATATATGTTTTAATCATATTTCAAAAAAGTCTAAAATAACAAATTGAAAATGAAAACCTCTCGGATTAATCAATTAAAACAATATGATTATTCAACGGTAGAGAAAAAAATTAAAACTTTCTTTTGCAATTTTTTAAGGAAGCAGGCGGTGTCTTGCTAAATTTTATTAATGGCATTAATATATCCATTTTTCCTCCTTTTTTTTTTGATAAGTATATATGTCTTAATAAAGTATATATCTCTTACAAATTGAGACTCTTTGGGTGGAAAGGAGGAATATATATATATATATATATATATATATATATATATAATAAACCAAATCTACTTGACCAGAGTATCAATACTATTCCTATTTGTTAAAGTAAGTCGGATGTTAAAGTCCTTCTAGTTTACAATTGCAAAGTTTTACCTCTTCATCAACTTTGGGCAAAAGTTGTAACCACTTCTTAAAAATCGAGAACCATTGCATTCTTAAAAATCAATCATACATCGGCACATATCTCACGGACACATTTGTATCTGAACCATCCTTGGCCTCCATTTTGTTTTTAATTGTACTAAAGTACATGGGCTTGTCAATTACCTAGATTAAATAGTGCACAACAAATTAGAAGAAAACGTTATTTGTAAATGTATGTAGCAGAAACATCAACACAAAACCAAATGTTACCTCAACACCTTCATTAAAACTACTCTGAATATGAATTTTAGCTTACTATAAAATTGGACCAGAAAATAATTTGAAACTTCGAGAGCATGTGGTGAATTGAATATCGAGAGGCATTCCTACAACTAATAAAAAAATATACAAAAATTATTTCCATGAAAGGTGTCAAAGTCACTTGTATAGCGTATACATTTTTTCGTGCAATAACCCAAAAAAGAAGAAGCTTAAGATAGGTTAGTCGAACAGTCCATAGGAGAGAAGAACGCCGAGAAGAACAACCTCTTCGCCGCCATCGACATGGGAACCAACTCCTTCAAGCTCCTAAACCTCCTCCATTCCCACTCCATCTCCCCTTCCAATTACCGCTTTGTCGCCGCCTCGGTAGTCCGCGAATCCGACAACCAAATCATTGAACAAATAAAAATGCACCTTGTAACAAATTCCAAAAGAATCCTCTCTCATTTCTTGGGAGTTCTTCAAAGGCTGAGTGAATTAGCTTCCTTTACGCAATAAGCAAATAAAAAGTTTAAAAGCCTATGTAACACATAAATTGGCGAACTCATTTAACATTAGTAAGCGAAAAATTAGTTAACCTCATCTTTTCTATGTAATCTGGTGAGACATAGGCCCATCGTTTTGTTCAATTTTGTTTCAATAAATGAAGACCTATTAGACACTAAAACAAAAGTGTGGGTTTATCCTAGTCACCATCCAAAATTATTCACAAACTAATGCATGAGATTAATATGCCGGCCTAAAAGAATTTCAATACATTGATCATGTACAAAGCTGTTCATGAAGCTAATTAGATAACGACTAAATATATATTCGATCTCAAAGATATACGTTTTGAGGTGAGTAACTTATCAAAAGATCACTAAACCAAAAATAAAAATAAAAAACTTAACAAAAGTAATCTTGAAACTTATCCGGTCATTGAGTCTTGCTAGAGATCAGCTTATACATAAATTTATCGTCACTTGAATACTATTGACAACAATCTACTTCAGTTCAATAAACTAAAAGTTTTCTTGATCTTTCATAATACATCAATGTATCGGTTTAGTGTAAATGCACTTGAATCATCAAAAGAATTATTGAGTTTGATGCCTTCTTCACTTGAGTAGCTCATGCGGTCAAGTTCAATTCCAAAAGCAACTTTGAAAATCAAAACCAAAGTTGATTTCATTAATAGATCCTACACGTGCCATGATTATGAATTAGTGTATGGCTAAATGCAACGAGTTTTACCACTTTTTCTGAAGATCACCTTGGTGAAGTCCCTCGGCACCCTTGTCAAGAATTCATGGCTTGATATATTTCTCTGTTCGTGCCACTTGACTCCAACTATGAAAATCCATCACCTAATAGATCCTTTACATAATGTTGTAGTTATGGGATCCTGCAACAAATTTCGTAAAGCTTAACGATTCTGAGGATCGAAGACAAATTTCTTATTTAATTGAACTGATAAGTACAAAATAAGTGAAAGGAAACTTGAGTCACATTATTTAAAATTGCAATATCCATAGCTAAAATCAAGGTCCCTATATTGTTGTAGACAATTAACGAATGTTGATTGGAGGCGACAAAATCTTCATATGTCAATCACAATGTACATGAAACATGGCCATTTTCCAACATTTAATTGATCTTATAAATATCAATTGAATCTTTGGAAAGTTTAAATGGTAAATGCTCAATAGACACACTTGAGGTACTTTACGCAAGCTTTGCGAAAGCAAGATCAAACTGCGTTAACCCTTGTACCCTAAGTTCTTATATGATGGGAGATGTGATTCTTAATGAAATACCCCTTACGCAACCTCCCATTAATACCCATCGAGAAAATCGTTCTACAAAATCGTTCTCGGTTCTCACCCATCATAAAGAAAGAAAAAAAAAGGTGAAGAACACACCAGGAATGAACTTCATTTCACATCGGGAAACCGTCAAGCCTCCACCTTCCTATGTCCCCTTTTTCTCCCCACCCAACAATCAATACCCTACCTGCTCTCTCACATCTCTCTCACGGATGTGTGCCACCAAAAAAAACTCAAATCAAACCCAAATCAATTTATGCAGGTCCATTTACAACACTACTAACATCATACCCCTTCGATTGTCGAAACTTCGAAACATACACTAAACTAACATACACACGTGTTCGAGAAAAGGTCCACTTACATACACTAAACTAACATACGCAAGCTGTGGAATTGTGTGAGAAAAATAGTGAGACTTGGGACTCACTTGCACACATAGGAAGAAATTAACTAAAACAACCTTTTCACCATCTTTCAACAAAATGCATGCTAAAAACGCCTGTCGGTAATTCATATAAACCAAATAAAACAGACCAAAACTGTCTTGGAGGAAAACTGTCAAGGAGTAAGGGAATCGTATTAACAGACACAAAATACATATTTCAAAGGCAGCAAACCAAACACAGATTTCCAGGAAGAATCGATGTATATGTGTTAAACCTTACCCATTTTGATGTTGTCCATGGTTGTCTAAGGCAAATCAGGCTCATGTCTTCGATGTACATACCAAAACAATCATCTTTTTTTCTTAATTTTTTGAAATCACATATTGCAATATATATTGTACAGAGCGACCCTTCATTTGTCAATTATAATTATAACATCCAAGTGAGATGATTTAGTTGCATTACTGATTCATTACTGATATGTGGTCTTGGACAAAACTTTGTTATTCTTTCAACAAAATGCATGCTAAAAAACTGCCTAATCAGTAATTCATATAAACCAAATAAACAGACCAAAAGCGTCTTGGAGGAACTGTCAAGGAGTAAGGGAATCGTATGAGACACAAAATACATATTTCAAAGGCAGCAAACCAAACACAGATTTCCAGGAAGAATCGATGTATATGTGTTAAACCTTACCCATTATTGATGTCATCCATGTTTGCCTAAGAAGATTGTCCTAACCTGAAGAATCGAACACCAAAAACATTGAAGATCGATATAGCTATATTATGAAAGGGAAATACTTTGCATGTAAACCTGTGTCCAATCGTTTCTACAAGCAGTTGGTGCTTGAGAGGCCGAAAACCTTTAATTTAAGAAAATAAAAATTGAAAGTAGCAAAACTCGAAAAGAAATTCTGCAATACTATTAGAAGGAAACCCAAAAATCAAACCAAAATGACTACGGTAGGAATAACTCAATCGAACTAAAATTGAAAGAGCAATCACTCAAAACTAAATACCCAATAGTTTAAATAAAAACACAAAATGAAGGCTGATTGTTACTAATTCGGGCGTGCCGATACATTAGCGACTCGATCTTTACCCCTACTCTAAGGCGCATAGAGAGAGCTGCTATAGCTGCTGCCACTCCTATTACTTACCATTCAAGGTACCAGGTTCCTATCTGTTAATTTGATTGAATTTTTTATCCTATCCCATCTCCTCCTCCCTCTCTTTTTTCTCAATCAGCCATCATTAATGTGCCTTGTACAATTTAATTTCGGGAACCGCTCCTTATGCATGAGCACTGCAGTATCGGTTTGGCATCAGCTGCACTACACTTCGAAAGAGGCTCGGTTGACACCTTTGCCGTCTCGGCTGCCCCATTATCTCTAACGCATCAAATATCCGGGCGGGAACCCACATCAATACAGATTCAATGGCCTTCGGCGCACCACTTGTGGATTTTCTTTATCGAGAGAAATCTAAACAACACGAAGACTCCATGTTGAAGCATGATTACGCTTTGTCTTCTTCAAAGAAGAGGCCATTACTTTTCTCATCTTCGCTTGGAATCCGGTCAAGAACTCGGCCTCAATCTTATGATCCGGTTCACCGTCAATCGGCAAAATTAACAACACATCAAAGAAGTCATCGCCCCATTCGTCACTCAGGAAACTCCATCAATATCTGCTATTGAACCTCTAGGGGATGCAGACAGCGTGGTGAACAAAATTCACACTGCTATCTACATACTGAATTTTCTAGCAAGGCCAGAATTTTGTTGGAAGGGGGTCAAGGCTATTTTAGTGGTAGAAACTTATACACTTGCTATCGAATATGACTCAAATGCGGGCAAAACAAAGGGGATAATGGGGACAATCAAAAGAGAAACTCTGTAAAATGCAAAAAGGTTTAACCATGTGTTAGAAAAAGGGAAATCTCCTGAAGCAAATGAAAACAAACACAACTACATCTTTGTCTCTCCTTTCCCTCTTAATGTTATCTCTAAAATGCAAAAGGGGACAAACTGAGGGTGTAAAATCAGAGGAAACCCATTACATAAAATGCATGTGAGGTAACAAAATAAACAGAGAGACATAATAAATAAAGTGATATATTGCATGTAGCGAAGTAGGGGGATTACGGAGATTATTTTGTGAGACGAGAATACAAAATAAAGAAACCACATTAACACCCCGCTTTTTCTTAGTACCAAGGATTTTGTACCCTTCCTAGCAAGACCAAATACAAAAAGCTTTAAAAAATTAATTGAAACCAAAACTGAAAGAAAAGAGAGGAAAGAGGGGAGAAAACAAATTAGGCATAGACAAAAGAGAGGAGAGAAAAACTTACAGATTTTTGCGGAGGGGGCAGTTCACGGCGGAAATGGTGGGCTCGAGAAGGAAGAAGAAAAATGGAAGAATATCAACTGAAGCAAGCTGATACAATTAAAAAAAATGTTACATGATCATAATTTTCCAAGTAGAACTTTGAAAAATCAAAATACAAAATAAAGAAACCAAATTTTCTCTCTTAAAATTACATAAAATTCGATTATGGGTGCTTTTATCTTCAAAGGAAGCTGACAACTGAACTGGTACAATCATGGTGAACGCTTGATAGATAAATTCAAAGCAAACAACTTTTTGCAAGTGCATAGTTTTGGAAATTCCTAATATTGACAGTTTTCTGTGAAAATGAACAGGAAGCTTAACATGATAATGATGATATAGATATGAATTTATACAAATCAACTCTGCAAATTCAAAAACCGAGGAATTGAATGAGATGGCAAAGAATCATGCAATCACTTGAGGATTAATTCATCGGTTGCATTCATGCATTCATGCCCTCTTTTTTATTATTGAGGATTTGAAACCCAACATCAATTATTTGGTAGAAACACAACATCAAAATCAAACAAAGATCAATGATTGGCAGAAACACAATAATAGTCATCGTGTCAAGGTAGAATAAGAAAAACTCAAACCAACAAATTCCACATGTGCCGAAAAACCAAAACAAAATTCTTCATCCAAACATCAAACTAACAACCGCAAATGAAAACATCAATCCTAATCACCAAACATCAAAAATGATTCCCAAAGACAAGTTAAAAAAATTAAATTGAACTCAAATTCCAAAACTCAACAATTTTCACAAATACTAACTATAATACTAAATAGTACAACTTATTAAGAAAAATCACCACACAAAGAAATTTCCAAAGATAGTAAAACCTAAATCAAAAGATATTGAATGAGAAAACGAAAATAAGAGAGAGCTTACAATTTCCGGCGGAAAGGGGGGGGGGTGGCGACAGAAGCTTCGATTCTGGTGGAGTTGAGGGGTTAGGGCTCGATTCCGACGTAATGAATGGAGGCTCGATCCAAATACATAATGCTTTAAAAATTAATTGAAACCAAAACCTGAAAGAAACAAAATACGTAAAGTAAATAACTTACCGTTGATGTAGTCGCTCGGAGAGGTGTGGGTTGGATAGACCCAAAGAGCAAATTAAGAGACCCCTGTTTCTTCTTCAAGTAGCAATTTTGTACTCATCCTAGAAAAATCAAATACAAAACCAGTAGAACAATAGAACAATTAAAAAACCCAAAACTGAAAGTAACAAATTACAGAAAGTAAATAACTTACCATTGAGAAGAAAAGTAAAAGGGTGCAGTGGTCGAAGAGGAGAGGGAGAGGTTATATACACGGAGAAGAAAAGGAAAAGGTATAGATACATAGATGTAGATAAAGAGGGAAAGGAAAAAGGAAGAGAAAGGGATCACATTTGCCGGAGGAAGAATATGATCGGAGGAAGTAGAAGTTGAGCAGTACTCGCGCACTGACATTATTTACCATCCCTTGATCACCAATTTTATATCAACAAAAATATTCTTGCAAATATAGATTGAAACACAATCACTCAAAAACAAAAACCGAAAAAAAAAATTCTCTCATAATAACGGAACAGACTTAAAAAGCTCACATATTGACAATCACTCAATTGAAACATAGTAGCAAAATCAAAAGAAACACATAGATAGAACAATTAAAAGAGTGACAAAAAGAGAGAAAGCTTACGGATTTTAAGGATCGATTTCGGCGGCCTTGTTCTTGATCTTTTTTCCCATTTAATTTAATCCCTAAAACCAATGGAAAATAGAAAAGGAAAAAATTAAAACCATAAAACTCACTTCAATCTGCACTCAAAAACAAAATTAGAACCAATACCAAGACGTAGATCGAGTAATAACAAAGGAAGGTGGGAAGTAGGAACCATTCAAGGAGAGGCAGAATAAGCATTTCCATAAGAGTGAGAAATGAATATAAGATCCAATAAGCCAGCCACCGCTCATCGTCCACTTTTGATGTGCTCTATATTGCTATCACCTACGCATACCTATTTCATTTAATTCCACCACCAACCCAAATCAATATATAATTGGATTAATACTTAATTGAAGAACGCTAATATAACATCACACTCCAATAAAAATTCAACCAAAAAATAAAGAGGCTATAAAAGCCGATACCCACTCATGTAATGGCTTAGACAAAAAAAAAATACAGAGATGAAGAGAGAAAAGGCTTACATACTGTTTGCTCTGGTTTTCACTTCACTACTCTACCTTTGCTCTCCCTTAAAAGACAATAAACTGATTCCTCAACCTAATACCGCAAACAACACTGCCTATTATTCAACTTTGATTAGTTTTTTGATAAATTCACAAAAATAATCACATGCACACTAACAAACTGAAATTGGCAGGCATGCATTCATCATACCTGATGTAAACCTGGGGGAACATAATACCAGCGGTGTCCCAGAGACCCAAATTGACAGTCTGCCCATCAACATTCACATTGGCATCAAACACAGAAGAAAGCAATCACTCACCAAGTCGGAAAGGATAGAGCGATAGATAGATGTTGTCAGGCGCGACCAGATGATCAGAACCCTATAGCAAATCCGATCGGCGGTGCTCGATTTCGGTGGCGTGAACAACCTCGATCAAAGATGACTGCCCTGGACTCGATTTCGGCGAGCGAATCGGCGGCAAACAGCATCATAAACCGACGCCCCAACGGTAAAGAAGACGAAACCAGAGGTGTCTAGAAGGATCGACGGTGACATCACCGGAGCCGTTGACGGGATTGGGATTAGGAGGAGACTTGAAAAGGTGGCGGTTAACTGTGCCGTGGTGAGGATAGAGAGGGTAAGGCGAGTTCTCCGAGGTAAGAATAGGGGAGAGGGCGCAGAGAGAAAAAGATTGGGGAGAGGGTATGCACGTAGAGCCGTAGAGGGAATTGAAGGGGATGCTCAACTGTAGTTCACACGTGTGAACTCTGGAAGAAATTAGGACCACATGATCTCAGAAAATGAATTGATCTCAGCCCTTGATTAGCTTTAGTCAATTGCGAGTGTGTGAGTATGAGCTCTATTGTATAGTAGATACCCTATAAAATGTAATAGCATTCACTATCACTTTAACACAATTGATTTTTTTCCTACCTAACTGGATATCAATCATTTTGTTTGATAAATTTGCACCACGCATTTTATATACCAAAAACATACAAAATATTTCAAATCGAGTGACTCATAATGTTTCATATTAAAGAATGTCATATAATCTCAACTAGTAAAATATGTTGTTCAATAAGTCAACATAAGTGCTCGTAGCTACCTTTAATAATCCAAAAAAATTTTTGCTTAAAATTCAACTTTACGCATCAAGTGGTACACGACTTAATCAAGAGAACATAACTCAAAGAAAAATACATCATCATCAAACTCGGATTCATCATCGTTATCACCATTTTCATTGGTGTCAACATCATCACAACCATGAAAAGAAGGACCATCTGGAACACGTGAAGCAACATCAACTTAAGCACCAACATTTGTAGAATGAGGCATAAGAGGGGGACGAAGAGTGAAAGGAGGAGTAGCTGGAATGCTGAACTTCTTTGGAATGCCTTGCAAATATTGAGACATCTCAGAAATATAATTACCGTACTCTGAAATATAACTACTCTTACAATTTCACTTCTCGTTTTGCCTTCTTCTTGTTGTCTTTCTCCAATTTCTTCGAATAATCTTGATGCAATGTCTGTGTCGTAGTCTTTTGAGATACATGTCTTACTTCACCTTTCATCGAGTCGTCCAATGAGCCTACCCGCTCGTCACACCCCCAACACATTCTTGCCAAATGTCCAAACCAGGATCCACAATTGCATTCACGCTTTTATCTGGGGCTAATCCATGTTTTCGTGTAATTTATTTGCATATTCCTCCTAAAAAATAAAACACATGTATTTAATATTTGTTTGTGCTCAAGACAGAAAAAAAAACATGGCATCAACATAACCAATAAACAACAAGAAAAACAACATGAATAATAGGCTAAAAAGAAGTCTCAAGGTACTGAAAAACAAAGCATAACAGAAGCAATTCATAAATGATTATTCATTCCTTATTTTAGTAATTGTAGAAAATTTGAGCTAGAATTGTTGTATGAAATACAAAAGTATTCATGGTCGTTTGGCTAGCAATCTGAAATTCACCACTTCATTGTGATACCCAAGTGGATTAAGCTCTAGGAAGTAACTCAATAAATGAAGCTCCACAAAAAATGACTTTCTAAGAATACATGAGGCTCCACAAAAACTACTTTTCAAATGAAGCTCAGCTGCATTTCACATCGACTCGAATATCAAAAAAAAGATGCATTATAAAATGTTAAAACACAATCCTGAAATGGATGAACTTGGGGAATCAACTATGCTCAAACATAACATGATCAATGTTAGGACACATAAATAATCAAAAACCAACCAATGATCATTAACGTTTTAGATTAGAGATTGGTTGAGACATGTTTGAATCTTTAAGGGAGATCTTTCATTTCCTGATTAACAACACTAAGTTTTAGATTATGCTGTAAGGGAGATCTTTCATTTCCTAATTCCCAACACTAAGTTTTAGATTATGCATTGTTACATCCATAGCATTTACCAAGAGAGAAAGAGTTGATGTCACAATCACAAATGCCACTCGACATAAAAAATGTCTCTTAAGGATCTACATACATTATCAGGATGATTTATGATTATTTTAAAAAATAATAATAATAATTCAACCACACTGCCTCTTCACAAATAAAGTCAAGCTCCCAACTATATAGAGGTTATCACACTAATATAAATCGGGCCCAAAAGAGAAACAATTGTCCAATTTACCACAAATGGCTGGAAGTTCTCTGGAGCTGATTATCCATGATTGGTTAACTTAATATGCAATCATTAAAAGATGACACGTGCGCATAGAAACAAGCAGAAGAAGTGGGGGGGGTTTAAAAAAGGCTGCTAAGGAAAGCGGAAAAAATCAATAGGTTCAAGTGCAACCACTTTGTGCACAAATTGCAATCATGCAATGGTTTCCGCCTCGTAGTGAGTACACCAGCTTCATAATGGATTGAGATGCGATAGATAGTAACTTCTTTCTTTAATGTTAACCATAATTAAAATGAAAGAAAACGTCAATTTTAGCAAACTTAAAATACCCAAGGAACACCCACCTACGCATCATCAATAGGATTTTTTATTATTTATTTGTGCTTGATAGAAGGCCAATGGTTAAGCACCCTTAATCACATTGCGGACCTGGCAGCATAAGAATAAATGGTAACAGTGAAAAATAATGAAAATTGTGCTTGTATTCATGGAGATCACGATGATAATGATGCTTGTGATGCTAAGAATCATAATACTAATAAACTGATAAGAATAATCTCAGTATGCAACTAAAACCTTGCATTAACAATTAACAGCATATGGAAAAGCTTCATCTTCAGTAAATGCACACTCAAAATAGGAACTACACCAAATTGCAACCAATGCCTTAGCTTATGATATGCAACACAAGTGACCTGTCCCTAATTCTCATGCAGTCAGCACAGTCAACAAATAAAACAAACAAGCACAAAGGTGAAGCAATAGAAGGTGGAGGGCTGTCAATTGGAAATGTTGGCCTCTGCAATAGCCATAAGCTTCTTGTAGTCCACTAGCTTAAAATTGCAGGTACAAGTGCAATGCCAAAGGCAGATCATTTGGTTGCAGATTACACTGATTACCTCTATAAAAGCATGAAACAAATTCAAACTCAAAGCAAGAGTTCTTAGACACAAAGTGACAAAACCGTGTGCATTTACTAGTTGGAATTAAGGTTTCTTGGAACACCTAAGCTATCAAGAAACTTTATGACCAAGCATCATGTCCTACATATCAGACTTAAATTGAAGGGATGCAGGGAAAAGTAACATAAAATAGCTTCTAATTACATCCAAGAAGTATTTAAAATTTTGATAATATCCATATGTTGCATGTTCAAGATTTTATAATTACGTAACTGAGTTATCTAAATAAGAAATTATGACCTTTGTCAGTGTTATTACTTTTGCAATAAAAGATGCATCAACTCCTCCCATAAGTTATGACGATTAGAATCAGAGTAAATGTCCATAAACTCCCGAGAAGAGCCACTCGAAATTATTATCTACCATTTTCAGAAACACAAAATCGAAAAACAACCTCTATCAACCCCCAACTTTGTCACCACCCTCATGTCCCACATGATGAGAATGCCACCGGCTGATCCTACCACCCCAAGAAAGTCCTAGTCAAACCATCTACCTTCTCTTAAATTGTGTCTCCATTTTCGTTTCTTGTAAACACACTACATGAGGTTTCCATCTTCTCAACAATGCACTGATAATTTTCCTCTTCCTACCATCATTCAAGCCCCAAACATTCCAATAAATCATTCAAGCCCCAACCTTCACCAGCAACTCAGCTCTCACATTTGTATCCCAGAGCCACGGGGGGACGGCCCTTCACAAGTAATCCTAATGACTCCACAAAACCATATCATTTGAGCTCCTTAGGTAATATATTACCTTTGAATTAATAAACTGCAAATCATGAAAACTCAAAGCACACAGAGGTCCTTATTCATCACAAAATATAATTCGATCAAAAAATAATGAGCAAAGATGGCAACCATTTTGACCAAACATCTTCGAGTTATGGCATGGCAGGCAAACTCCAAAATGTTCTACTGATGCCTTTTGCAAGAATAGGCAAAAACTTAATAGATCATAACAAATTCAATCAAAATGAAGCAAAATGAAGCTAGACTGAAGTCTTATACTCTATGCACTAACTCCAAATTTAGGTGATTTGCAAGTTATGATTTAGTGAGATGTGAAAAAAGGGTTTCTCAGATGTATGCTTGATGTATGAAGGCCTGATTCTATTTGATTGTGGATTAGCCAAATAAATACTAAAACTCTTCTGAACTTTGAAACTAA
The DNA here is from genome assembly GCA_013146195.2 of Codonopsis lanceolata. Taxonomy (NCBI): domain Eukaryota; kingdom Viridiplantae; phylum Streptophyta; class Magnoliopsida; order Asterales; family Campanulaceae; genus Codonopsis; species Codonopsis lanceolata. The sequence continues at coordinate 98,522,870 of CM028382.1, read as the reverse complement.
GTAGTTTTTTTTGTAGCTGGTATCGTATTATATTTGTTGTATGAATGTATTTGGGCAATTGTATACATTATGGATCGTCGGGCATAGATATTTGAGCGAAGATATTATACCTTCAGTTAACTTAGGGCTAATATTATGATTATCCAGGCAGTAGGGGGTTTGTGCCAGATATTAGCCAAATTGCTTATAAGTTTACACAGTCAAACCTCCAACATAGTGACCTTCAGGACTATTACACTTCATATAATCTGATATATTGAAGGGTAATAATATTGTGGAGAGGAAACCATTGCTACCTCCCAAAAGACAAGGACATATACAGAGCCATGCAATTGGCAACTTAGTAAAAAGGCAATTTTTATATACACAAATATAGTAGCTAAGTCAAAATCCCGACCATAGTTTTTTAAATTCCTTGAATTATATTTTTCTATTTCTGTCAATCACATAGGGCATTGCATGTATTAATCTTGAAGAGTATCAGGCTGTGAAGGAAGCACTAGTGACAAGTGCTTTACTAGTGTAGAATGATTCAAGATTCACCAAATTGATTAAAGAATACGATGATCATATTGCGAGGAAACTAGCGATGTGAATGAGTCCTCAAAGCTTAATATGTCACCTAATGTTGTAAAACTTCTAATGGGTCTAAAGCATCAAATGGAAGAGCAGAAAATTTGAGTGAGTCAAGGCAAGGTAACGAGTCAAATCAGAAGAAATAGATGGAGTTAGTCTGACCAAAATACATGCATGCATTCTACCAGAAGCCAGAAGAAGTGGTTGTGACGATATTTGCAAAGGGTATACTAGCAAAGAGCATTTCCATTGAATTTGGTGAACAAATATATTGAGTGTTATCATTGACATCACGGGTGAACAGGCATACCATTTTCAGCCACGATTATTTGAAAAGATTGTACCCAACAAGTGTAGATATGAAGTGCTGTCAACTAAAGTAGAAATCTGCCTTGCCAAAGCTGAACCTATTTAATGGGCATCCCTTGAGTACAACCAGGAAATTACAATCAAACAAGTACATTCATCATCTATTGTTGGATATGGGAGGCCTATATATCCTTCTTCGAAATCACGGGTTGTTGACTAGGATAAGTTAGAAACTCAAGTTAAAAAGGAGGAGAAAGAAGAGAAGTTGGATGGTTATGCAGCAGTGAACAAGATGTTTGAGGAGATTTACCGAAATGCAGATGAAGATATGAGAAGAGCCATGACCAAATCTTTCTATGAATCAAATGGAACAGTGTTGTCAACGAACTGGCAAGATATTGGTGCAAAGAAGGTCGAAGGGAGTGCCCCAGATGGCATGGAGTAGAAGAAATGGGAGTACTAGTTAATGAAGGAACACTAGTAACAACAACAGTGGTTATTGTTCAGTCTGGTTTACATCAACTTTTATCCTTTACTCTTGTGTAAAAAATACGTAGTTGAAAGTCTTTTGAAAAAATAATTGAATGGAAAAGGTTGTCTTTTAACATTAAAAAATTCCTTTTCAATACGTCAACATCATTACAGGTTGTGCCGCATGAGATTTTCCGGGTGGACAAATCTGAAAGTTTATCTGCTACACCTGGGCCCCAAGATGAATATATTGAACCAAATGAAGAGAATACTGAACAGAACAACCACTCTTTGGGGCCAGAAGAAAAGGTGGCCCAACTATTTTCTCTATCTCTCTCTCACTCCCTCCCTTCACTTCCATGTTTCTTAAGCCTAACTATATCATTATCAAGATACTCTTCAAAGACCTGAAATTTGGTATGACAAATGTAAGGACTCTTGAGAACTATGAAAACATAAGTTTGATTGGTTGTGTCAGTCAAAAGAGTATAGATTGTTGGAAATTTTAATAAAACTTTTGGCACAACAGGTTCTGTGTTCTAGCTTAGATTTTTGAAAAATAGATTCAACAATCTATTGTTGTGTACATTTGACATTGAGGTACATTCCCCATTAGAAACTTCCTATGTGAGATGAGGAGAGTTGTTTTTTTTCCTTGTAAGATGATGAACCGAGTTTCAATTTTTCAACAACAACAAAAATAAAATAACCATAATCATAATAGTAGTAAACATAAAAATACAACCTTTTACTTTGAATACAAAATGAAGCTGGGTAAAAATTCACAGTAGTCTAAGCCACACGCTACTGTAAGATTCCAATTCTTCTCTATTCCATCTTAACTGTGAATAACACAAATTTATTTTAGTTTATGGGGAAGAAGTTGTTTCCCTCAATCTCTAGTATGTCAAAATGTTCCATGTAGCATTACATGAAAATAAAAACAGTAACAAAAGAGCTACTCCCAGGGATTATAACAGAAAGTGTCGAGAGAAAGGTCGTTATGATAAAGGGCATGTCTGCTGCTTAGAGAGTGTCATTAGTTGCCCTTTCGGCTAGCAAATAGAACATAGGAGCCTTATTTGAAAGGGTTCCAATTCCCGAAATATATTTAGTTAGAACTAAAATTGTTATGATCAGGATTTGTGACGGTGAAAATAAAACCAAAAGGCATGAAGCAAGTTCATATATGGTCCACGGAATGTCGTACTCACAGATTATTACACCTCAAACACCAATAATTTACCTCCAAAAAAAGACAACTGAACTAAACAATCCAATTAAAAATAAAAAATGCAACAACCCAATTCAAAAATCATAATTCAAAAACCCAAGTAAAAAATAAAAATAAATTATAAAACTTACAGTATGGTCATTACAATGTCATCATCACTCACTTCACACACACATATACACAATACATATGTGAAGTGGGAAAGGGTAAATTTTGTAGGGTTTGGGACTTAGGAAAGGGGGAAATTATATATAAAAAATATCTCTACAAATCTAGGGTTTTGAGACTTAAGAGAAGTACCTGAAGACGGTGGAGGAGGGAGTTGAAGCAGAGGGCACCAGTGGCTGCAGTAACAAAGAGAGAATAGATAGTTTGAGGGACTGGCAGTGGCTGGTGGTGGCTGTAGAAACGAAGAAAAAAGAGAGAGTTTGATAGAGGGATTTGAGAGAGACCGTGATAAAGGGTGAGGGAGGAAGAAATCTAGCTAGGGACGTACCTGGCAGTCTTGAAGAGGGAGCGTTGAAGGCCGTCGGAGCGAATGTGAATGGAGGGATGCTAAGAGGAAAAGAGAGAGAACGAGTTTGAGAGAGGGTTGTTTGAAAGGTAGATATTTGGTGAACTCCCGCCGTCCCACGCTTAGCGAAAGCGAAAGATTGGTTAACTTTTCTTTTTTCTTTTTCTTTAAGACGGAACTTCCGACGGTAATTACCGACGGAGCTGTTACGTGCCTAATTACTGACGAAAAAAATCATTACCTGCTGAAACTCCATCATTAACTATGGCGCCATTTCCAAGTGATTTTACTGATGGATTTTTTTAGGTTTACGGACGGGATTACCAACGGAGTTTTTTTTCGTTAGCAACTTCATGACCTGCTTATTTACCGACGAACCTCCGTTAACAATTTACAAATGCCTCACATAACAAAATATGCACCCCACAATTTTCCCACTATGCCCAAATTAGCCATAATTGATCAAAATTGTAAAATCCTAACTAAATCTCAAATAAAAATTGAAATCCTAGCATAAGTATTGAAGGATTAGAGACATATTAGAGAGCAAAGATATAAAGCTACCTGTCGATTGCGTTAGATAGAGGGACGTAAGGAGGATTTGAGTAGTCGGCGGCGATTGTTTTCGTCGGTGGGTGCGAGAGGAACTGAGTAGGAGGGAGAGAGTTTTGGCGCATTATTTTGTTTCTGTATTAGCTAGGTATTTTCTTAAATAAAAGAAAGTAGGTATTAATATTACTACAAAAAAAAATTACCTAAATCTATTACTAGTTTTTCTAAGATATATTTTTTACAAATAAATTAATAAATAAAACTTCTTTCCAACATTCTTGAGTAGTTAAATTGTTTAAAACATTCGATCGAGTAATATAAGAGACCATTATTATCATTTATATTTTCAAAATCAATCAAATAATATTCTCTATGTTCCGGGCAAAGAGCCCATTTTTAAAAACTGAGGCATAAAATTGTCATTTTATTACTAACGAGCTATTAAAGTGTATTTAAAAAAAATGACTTTCAAACGATAACTCTTTGTCCAGAATGAAGGGAGTATCATTGAATATTAAATCATGTTGCTAATAGAAATTTTTCTTCCAGGCGGCTCGTGAAAGGGCATTGCCCAAGACCTCTACTCTGTGGCCAACCACCAACTAGTAGAACCGTTGTCGTTCTTTTGCGTCTTATGTCAGATATTATCATAAGAAATCAGAGTTCATGTTTATCCAACTTAAGAAATATGTGTCCATATATATCTAACTAGAATATCAACTGCTACGATTCAATTATCTCGTTCTCGAATGTAATTGTGTTATATCATGTTCTCATCTCGTCAAATAATCTACATCCCACAAAACATGTCATCACAGATACCATGTTTAACTTTTCTACTCATGTGTCCAATTAAGAAAACAAGCTAGCAATAGAAGTTGTGATGAGTACTCAAATATATGCACTCATACATGAGTGCCTCCACACTGGTTTGTATTGTGTGTGTGTCTATATATTACTCTTTCAAAACTCATATTGGTACTAAATAAGAAATTTTCGAATTGTCTGGAATTACCATGAATTTATATTTCATTAGAATTTTGTCCTTGATAATCCGAAGTTTTTTCATAGTGATTATTTTACCTTTGATTTGATTCTCTTTTTGATTGATGGACCTCATTATCACATATGTATCTGTTGGTCCACAATGATGCTCAAATAGGCTAGAGGGGAGGTGAATAGCCTATGATGCCAGTTAAAAACATTTCTAATTTTATATTTAAAATATGGGTTTTAATGACATAGGCAGTTAACACGTTGAGCATGTCTGCTGATAATACAGGACAGCAGACTTGCTCTTAGCCGAGTAATGAACTCTACTGGTGAACTGCTAGTAAATCAAAAGCCTGTTTGAAAGTGTTTAAGCAGCGGAAATACTAAGGCTTAGATTTAGAGAAGTCTTAAGTGGTTGTACACGAATATATGATCATAACAACAACACACTTAATCCTTCTTCCAAATGCAGATTTAAAAATTAATTGGAGAATAACTTTTTAAATGATAAATCAATTTATGAAAGCTCATAGAGAGGTAAAGGCTGAAAGATAAAACATTTGAAATAACATCTGAATTTATTCAAAGATAAATTATAAAATACATTAACCTAGACTCTCTATGTAAAATTTATGTCCTCGTCATTCCCAGCCTTAATCTTTACTTAATCATTCATAGGCAAATTCTTAAATAAAAAAGGTAGCAGGAGACGAGAACGAGAAACTGATATGAGAAGACATTTTTCAAGGTCGCTCAGATAAAAATTATCTGAACAAATGAGTGCAGAGCGCTCGACCTTCTATGATGATCGATTATTGCACAATCGATAGCATTTGTATGAGAATACAAATCTGAAGATATAAATGCAATATTTATAGACATCTCTTCATTTTCCTTGGGCACCATCTGAAATCTATCTTCAAATCGATCCAAGAGCTTGACCTCTAACTTTAGGAAAAAAATCCTAAAGCTCTTGTCAGAGGCTGAGTTCTTCGAAAAAGGATGAAGAACTCAAATCAAGAACTGGGTTCTTGACCAAGACGTCGATCTCTGTCTATTGAAGTTTTTGATCTCTCTCGTCTTCTCCATTTTTTTCTTCTTAGCAATACACAGAGAGTGTTTTGCTAAGGTCTGGGTATGCTCACTGCAATCTTATGTGAAGATCTGAGATGCGTTGGTGAAGACGATCTCTTGTAGATCTCACAGCTTTGTCGAACTAGTTCTTGTTGCATGTGCTTTCGAATCACTGTGTTAATCTGATGTGTATCACCATTACTTGAAGAAGGAGGAGGATTTATTTTATAGACCGGGGTCAATTTGATCGTTGAGAGATGAAAATGGATTTTCTATCTGTTTGAAATAATGTCGTTGTTGAAGAATGTCGGATAGAGATGTTGTTCACTAGGTCTTTAACTGTTGGGTAAAAGCTTTGTCCTGCAAATCCTGGAACTGTTGCCCGTCATACTGTATTAATAAGTCTCTGAAAAGTGAGTCTGAATCATGATGCACTGTCAGGTGGTCTGTCCAATAAAGTAGATTCTTTTGACTTTTCCAAACCACGTGAGTGAGATAAAGTCTTGCAGCATTAGAGATGTCAGGCTTCATAAAGATTTGAATGGCTTTTGAGGCCTTGACATTTTGTCTTGTTTCGATCTACTGCAGTCTGGTCTCTCTGTAGCACGTGTAGAGCCAAGTCTGATGGTGAGATGTTCAATCTCGAGAAGTGAGTCTTTCGTAAGAAAAGGCTGCTGGTTACTAGTTATAGTATGAACATTCAAACCATAGCAAGTCTGCTGGTGGCGAGTCTTCAAGGTATTCTGTTGCGCTCATGACAAGTCTGCTGGCGATTAGTCTTCTGAAGATCTTTGACACTACAGTAAGTCTTCTGGTGCTAGCTAGTACATATGAATTGCTAGTCTGTGAATCATCATTAAAAAGGTAGGACTAGATTAGGACAACCTAACCTAAGACCTATGTGTTGTCAAACAAGCTGCCACACTAACCGGTACGCAGACCTTTTAGCCACTTGTTATGACACACGGTAATAGAAACAAGCAAATCAAAATATTCAGAATATGCAAAGTGATAAGTTATTTATCAAGAAGCATATTCCAACAATCTCCTCCTATTTGCTTGGAACCATTACAAAATGACATATACAAAGCACTGAAGTATTTATCAAGACATATAAATAACATGCCCACAATGAATAATCATTTTATCTCAAGGCATGTCCTATGTTGATAATTACAAGAGCGATGGCTTTAGTATAATCTACTATTGTTATTACAGACTCGATAAATCAAAGTACTGAACATGTAAAGCAATAGTGAAAAACAATTTAGATCATTTTAAGATATTTGAAAATGTTTAATCAGAATCTAAAAAGTTTTAGGTTCCTTTCTTGCATAAGGATTTTTATATATGAAAGAGCGTTTTAGCAAGAAGGAAAGGCAAGTCCTTAAGTAAATATTTGTTTTGTTTTTTTGTTTTTGTTTTTTTTTTTAAAGTTTTACAATAAGGATTGCTTTTGATACCAAATTTTTAGAAAATATTGTTCTATAAAACAGTCTTCGTATCATGATTGATTAGAACAGTATCTTTGCTGAAAATATGTTTTAAAATGTTCAAAGTAGAGACTGTTCTAAGAATGTTTTTGTAAAAACATTTGTGTTTTGTTGAAATAAAGTTAAATATATATATATATGTGTGTGTGTGTTTTTTTTTTTTAAACAATAGTTTTCAACAAAACGTGCCACAAAGGCAGAAAGTGATTCACGGAGAATCAATTGTAGGGGTGAGTTTTTCACATTATGTGTGTCTTCCATAGTAGTTGGACAAGGGGAAATTTTGGTATTTTTGGTTTTGGCCCTTGTTATGAACTTTCATCTTTAGTTCATGAACTCTCCTTCTGGGGTTGTTATTCTTCTATGTCTTGGACAGTTATTTCATAAACTTTCCATCTTAATAAATCTCCTCCGTAATTAATGACTCTCTTCCATAATTATAACGGATATGTCATAACTTTCCTCCTTAATGGTTGCAAGCAAGGGAGACAAGAAGGGAGAACATAAGAGAAAGATAGTAGACAAAGAAGATGCCAATTAAAGAAATGATTAGATTGAGAAAGTATCAATTGAAAAAGGAATAATACATCCTAGTTAGAATCCCCAAAGCTACCAGTACTAGAGCCTAAGGAATATTCTCTATCCTTGTTAGAAAAACTTCAATTACCGAACAACTCTCGAGTTATCAACAGGTCTCCAGTGACAGGAAGGCGATCATCCTCGTGAATTGTGGAACGAATGGGCTGATAGGAGCAAAGAAAATGGTATATGATCCTAGCGTACTTGTGAATGCCAGACCCATTCACTTGTCTTCACAAGATAGATCGGCAGATGAGGGAGAAGACGACTTCGGACCAATTGATGTCGTGAGAATCGAGAACAACAATGGTGTAGTTCCGAAGTCTTCTGGTGTCACTGCCTGAGCCTGCTTCATGAAATAAAAGGTGATGTGTTATAAATTACCTTGCAAGTGCACAAGACTATTGTAGAATAGATATACGGTAGCAAGGGTCGAACCTCAAGGAGATTGAATTAAAATGAATTTAATCTGAATTAATTTAAAAAACAATTAAATAAAAAAGAGGGTTTGTTTTTGAAATGATTTAAACTCTAAAATTAAACTAATAAAATTAATCTAAATTAACTACTGCACAAGATTGAATTTTTGGAGAGTTTTATGAATAAGAATGATCTAGGTATTGGGATTCACTTGTATTACCTTTTATGTGTATTGGTCACAAGATATCTATCAATTATGGGTTCTATCGCTAGGTAAAGGATTGAGACTTACTGGTCGAGGATTGCAACCCTTAGTACTCCGCTTTTGATGTGCTTTCTTGGTCCGTCCACAAAGTAATTAAGAGTCCATTAAGTGCCTTAGGAACTAAAGTGTAGAGGAATGAACTCTATTGCATTCCCCCACACAATGCGAACCTAGATCTACTCCTTAACCTACGGTCGGGAATCAGAGAGACCTATTTATCAATTAAGTTGGCCAGTGTATGACTTATGCATATGGTTGTGCAGTTCATCATACCCAAGAGCCTACACATTCATTAACGCAACCATTATGCGATAACTTCAATGTAAACCAATTATAATCTAATATGATAAACAATAATTTGATAGAATGAAATTATATTAACACATAAAAATTGATACAAAGTTACCTCCAATACCTAGGGTGGATAAGTTACTTCATCACGGATGATGAACACAACATATGAATGAATTGGAGTATTTTCAATCTTCAACAAATGAAATAAAAATGAAATACAAAATATTTTGCCTCTTTGAGAGTGCTCAAGAGCAGCCTAAAAATGACTTTAAAACGGATCCTTCCCAAAGCTAAGATGGTTTTATTTATACTAGCTATTTTTGCAGCGATGAGCGATCGCCAGCCTTCATTTCAGAATTCATGTTTCTGGATTTTGCGCACTCGCTCAGCCTTCAAATTAGCAATTTGGGCCTTCATCTTCAGCAGAATTACACTCAGGCCCCTAGAAACTTCATATAACTGCAAAATAGCCCGAAATTTATCATTTTCATCATCTTTAGCTTGAAACTCATGAAACATCAAAACCCATATCAATAGCTTTGGAAACTCGCAGAAAAGAACAATCTAAGTATGAATATATACACAATAGATGTGAATAAAACACATTTATCAGACGACATCGACTCCGAATTTCACCAACACAATACACGTCTAAAGGATAATTGTTGATGTCCCAGGTACTGTAGTCATCTCGAGAATGGTAGCCAATTTCTTTGAAGCCATGATTCATTGAAGATAGAATCATCAAGAGAGTCATGTCCAACAGAAGGAAGCTGGAAGACTCGTGACAGACTTTCGGCATTGAGGACGACGTCAGTACCTCAAATGCGACCATTGAAACTCTTACCATCTCTAGCCAGGTGCATCCTTGAATAAAATTAATCAACCAATTGAAGGCTATAGAATTCTTTGCTAAAAGAAAGGATGGAGACGAGTCAAGAACTATGAAGAAGATCGATAATCGTTCCTCCAACAGTGTTGTCGAGGAGAAATTGTTCCCCTTGAATCGTATGACCTAGAATGTAGGACTGAGAACCTATTTTGGTAACGAAGGACGATTCAGTAGGAACAAATGGACTAGAGACGTTGTTAGAAGATGAAGCGGCCATGAAGAGATAGCTGAAGATAAATGGAGAATTGGCTGGTAATGATATCAATTGTATAAATGATACCAATTGTTGAAATGAGATCAAATGATACCAGATGTTGGGAAATCTCAATTGTTGGATGATTACCAAATGTTGGATGATTATTATGGGAAGAATTAGAGATTTAGTACTTTCAGAGGACATATTTATTGGAATAACACACTTATCAAGAACAGTCGTTTTGGTACCATTGTAGAGCAGTAATGACAGATATACGAAGCGGCGAAGTAATTATGTCAAAGTTCGAATTTGAATGGACATTTAACTTAGAAGGCGGCGATTCATGATGACGATATTAAGTCATTATTGGAAATATGTTTCTAGACAGATTTGTGACTTAATTTGAGGTTTTCTAATACCGAAGGAATATATTAAAGGAGATACTTAATTGGATGTCCTAAAAATTGAAAGGGAAACAAATTCGGTATTTAGAAAGAGTAAAGGTGCTGATATAAATGACTTCTAAAAAAATAACATTAGTTTTAAAACACATACCTTTAGGAAATAAGATAGGTTTTAAAATTCTAAATTTCCAATAGATGATTTACGAGACATTCTGAATCATCTACATAATCCTCATCAATCTCTCAAATCTTTTGGATTTTTAGAATTTAAACAATTTTGAAAGATAATTTTGTGTCCCAAATTGTTAAGTAGATACTTTACGGAGCTTTCTGAATCATCTACACAATCCTCAACAATCTCTGAAATCTCTTAAAATTTTAGGACATAAATATATTTCAAAAATAGTTTTAATGTATTTTTCAAGAAAATATTTTGCAAAACAGTAGCAATCTCCCAAATCTTGTAGAAATTTTAGAACAAAAACAAAAAGTCTTGAAAACATTTTTGAGAGACATTTGAAATATGTTTTTGAGAATCTATCGATATTTCCAAAGGTTGTTTAAGTCAAAGATATCCTCGCGAGAAGGTGACCAGCAGAGTTGGATGTCTGCTGATAAAACGAAGATGTATTCAATAGTGATGGAAGTCTGCTGATGCTCATTGATAAAAGCAGTGGAGCGAAAAGGTAAATATCAAAAGTCTGCTTATACCAATTAATTAATGAATTGGTTTATCAGTTGTTTGAACACAATGTTGATACCGAATGTTGAAAAAAAAGATACCAAATATTGGATTGAAAAGAGTGAAGTCTGCTGATAAGATATAGTGACCAGCTGAGTTGAACGTCTAAATGTTTGCAGCAGAGGTGTAAGTTATTTGATACCAATTGAAAACAGCCTCGTGTTCAACAATGATTGAAGTTTTACTAAAACCAATTGTTTGAATCAAATGGTTCAGCAGAGATGAAAGTTTGCTAATCTGGAATAGTGATCAGAAGAGTTTTTGGTGTGCCAACATTAATTGATGTAAGTGAAGAAAGGGTCGGTAGAGATGAGGATTTGCTAATAGAAGGTGATCATCATGCATTAAAATCTGCTGATACTGGGTGTAACTTATGAGCTTAGCAGACATGAGGGTTTGCTGAATAATGATGGGACAACAAATATGAAGGTCTGCTCATACCAAATGAGTAAAAGATATTTCAGCAAATTATCCTTTTGGATGCCTTGGCTTCTGGAAGGATAAACCATAAGCTTCATCAGCAAGATTAACTGATGACTATGCTTCTCCCCAATAGAATCCCAATTAAGTGAGAAAAACATTAGAGGTGAAATAGAAGATAAGAGCCATTTTAGTCAAAACACTTGTATCACAAAGAAGCAAGTAACTCATTCTTAATTTGGCTAGAAGTAAAGAGTTGAAGGAACGTATTTCGCTTATTGGTCAACAGCTAAGATGATGACTATCCTTAGGGTAAGGAAGTCATTTGATCAAGACAAGAGAAGGAAAGAAAATTTAGAACAGAGTTGTCTTGATGAGAGGGAATGACAGACATGAAATTTTATTACGGAATGAAAATGTAGATGCCGCTCGTTCCTCAGAAGGTCATCATTCCATAGCAGATATGAAGTCTACTGTTATGAAGCAGTTGAGACCTGATTTTTTGAGAGAATGAAGGTTCACCAGAACATCATGGGTTAAGGTGAGATCTTACGTTCCTGAGAAAAGAGTTACATAGGAAACAGTCCTTTATGAAGAAATCCAAAATCATAGCAATCCATATTCCAACAATATTTCTTCTCATGAGATTTCTACCAGTACTCTAGACGTTTTGAATCAGAATAAGGTTTTGTTCAACTGAGTTAAAATCATTTTTTTAAGATACCAGTTGATCTAGTTATAATGACAGCAGTTGATACCAGATGAGATCGAAAGATTGTCATTATAATAAGAATCAACTTAGTCTTTTGAGAACTAGAAGTTTTTGATGAAAAAGCAGTGTCTTTTGTCTGAATCAGATCTGTAAAAATAGATCAAATTCATAAGACTATTATTTTAAAAAATAGATATTGGTTTCTTCTCATCAGAATTATATAATTTCGAATAAGATTACTAATGTTTAAGGATTGGTTTGCTGTTTGGTTAATAGCAGAGTTATGTTTGCTGTTGTGGATTCAGAACAGAAGATATGATATAAAAGTACAAGTATTGAGTCCATAAGCAAAACATAAGATTTCATGCTATCAAAGAATAGGTAAACAAGAAGCAGATAGACATGAAGTAAAGTTGTCTTGAACAAGTTCTCATTTAGATCAAAATATAATAGATTACATCGAGGATCTAATGATTACAAGATTCAATACAACTTCCGGTGACTTAACTACTCCTAGTCTACAACTAATCTAAACACCTGATACATTTTAAAAATAAAAATGTTACAAGGAGATGTCTATGAAGACCATGAACCCAGATCTGTTTAAACTGATTGGCAAACAAAATATAGGTCCGACATCAAGTGTCTAAGTCGAAAGAGGCAGCCAAACGGAATCTCTGCACTGTAACAAGTGCATATATGTAATCATATCACTTGTTCTTCCTTCTCCCTTCAGCTTGCTCTTAAGCCCAGGTGACCTTCACAAGTAAGCACGACTACCTTTTGAAAGTCGGCTGTTGTGAGTTGTGCTGATCTCAAGGAGAATCATGTCAGCGTAAGGTTATGTAGAAAGTCTACATTTCTAACAAGGAGCAGCCAACATGAGCACGATCACAGAAATCTGGGAGAGGCATGCTAAATTGTTGTTGAGGTAAATCTTCATACAAGAGAAATCCTCAAAACTAACCAAACAACTTTCGGTGGATAGGAAAGGTAATACCAAGTTGTTGAAAGAGAAACTTGATCGAAGTCTGAGAATACTCCTAAGTAACATTTTGAAAAGAAGGAATATTCTATCATAGTGTTTGGTAGGTAGTTTGCGAGTGATATAGATGAGGGAAGGAATGTCTCTATAAATACTCGCTGAGGCAAGACGAAGGACCAGTTAAAGAGATGGATTCATTAAAATTGAAGAGTCTTTTCAACCACTCTCATTAAAGTTCTATAGGGTAGTGTGAGAAATGGTTTTAATTTCTAGATATCTGGTAAAGTTTATCCTTAGAAAGCTAAAAAGTTTTTGAAAAGACAAAACAACTTTCATGAGAAGATAAAAAGTTTTTGATGTGACAAAACAACTGTTCAGTAAGATTTTGACAAAACAACTTTTTCAGAAAAAAGTTTGATTTTGACAAAATTACTTTCCAGAAAAAATGTTTTGATTGGAAAATATGTTTACTTCTTAATATATTTTATCTTTATCAAGAATCTAAGAAATTCGTCTTTTACTTTAAGAAATAGTCAGTTTCGAAAAGTTTAATCTCAACCTTTGTAGAAATAGCAAAGATACCCTTGCATGTTGCATATTGTCTACTAAGGTGAAAACTCCTATAAGTCATCACATAGAACTGAGCTTATGAAGTACTGCAACGCTAGACTGTTCGTCAATGATGAAGGATTGATGTTCACGAATACAGAACATATCAAAGATAACTTAAATTACTAATTTGATGAAATGACATCAAACCAGTTGAATAAATTAAATCATACTTAATAGTTAAGATAAGGAACATTAACGCTAAGTATGATAAGCAGTTACTCAAGCGTTATATTTGCAGAGATAAACAAAGAAGAACATAGCATGCAAATATAAGGCTATGTAGTGATGATATATCCATGATCTTGGTTATCAATGAATCGTGGAGATAAAACAGAGATTAATAATATATCAGAACCCAAAGAAAAAAAGATATGACTGAAACAAATGAATGGAATCCTGCACACGAGTCAAGCATAGTAATTTATGCTGTTGGAGAGAGAATAAAATTTGCTTATTGATCTTGAGAGAATCTGTTTTCCAATACGAAAAATAAAAAGATCATTAACAACATTTTATGATCTTTAGAAAGCTCCAGAAAAATCTAGATACATGAATAAGTTTTTTGAGAAAATCCAGGGAATGTAGGAAGGGGAATCTAGATTTTGAATATCTTATTCTCCCTTAATCTTATGTGCTCATAGAAGTGAAAAGAACAAATGGAAGGAGTGAGCACTAGATATAGGATGTACCTTAAGCGGTAATCATGTTTAGATTGAGGTAGATGTTCTTCAGAATGAGGCTTTTGGAATCTAAGCTAATATGTCTGTAATACTTGATAGATGTTGCTTAAAGAATAGATTTCCTTTGCAACAACTTACAAAATCTTTAATTTGTATTTCTTAGCAATTGATTTTTGATGACTCTTTGAAATATAGGAAAAGTTCCCAGAAACTAAATATCATATAACAGAGGATCAATCAATGTTTCATGATATGGAGTTTTTGACTCATAACCTTTTTCATAAGAAGAAATAAGAATCATTAAAAATTCTTTCACTTTGAGGTTGCAAAATTTTGAACTAAGAAATTTCTCTCGAGAAGGTGTTGGATTAATATCAATCGTTAGCCTTATGTCAAGAGAATTTGAATCAAAGATTTATTTAAGATGAAGCATCCATCGGAATGTTATACATCTGAGAAAGTTTTATTCATGGTGTCAATTGAAGTGTACTTCTGTCACATGAATAAATTTTTTATATTCAAGCAATGGATCATCATAGGAATTGTCTAACTTAATTGATTTTTGAAAACAAAATAGTTTTTCAAGGTGAACATGTTTTCAAAAGTATTTCTCATGAAATCCTTGTCAAAAGAGTTTTGAAATAAAAAAAATCTGACATGCATTTGGAGTAAACAATCGAGGATCAAACTCTCAGGTGGTCAGACCTGACATATAGCTTAGAGAGCTTGGCTTTGATACCAATTGTTGGTCTACAATGATGCTCAAATAGGCTAGAGGGGGGTGAATAGCCTATGATGCCAATTAAATTTTTTTCTAATTTTACATTTAAAGTATGAGTTTTAATGACATAGGCAGTTAACACGTTGAGCATGTCTGCTGGTAATACATAACAACATACTTGCTTTTAGCCGAATAATGAACTCTGCTGGTGAACTGCCAGTAAATTAAAAGCATGTTTGAAAGAGTTTAAGCAGCAGAAATAGTAAGCTTTAGATTTAGAGAAGTCTTAAGTGACTATACACAAATATATGATCAGAACAACAACACACTTAATCCTTCTTCCAAATGCAGATTTAGGAAATCATTGGAGAATAACTTTTCAAAGGATAAATTAATTTATGAAAGCTCATAGAGAGGTAAAGACTGAAAGATAAAACATTTGAAAGAACATCTGAACTTATTCAAAGATAAATTACAGGATATATCAACCTAGACTCTCTATGTAAAATTTTTGTCCTCGTCATTCCAAACCTTAATCTTTACTTAATCATTAATAGACAAATTCTTAAATAAAGAAGACAACATGAGACAAGAATGAGAAACTGATATGAGAAGATATTTTTCAAGGTCATTCAGATAAAAATTATCTGAACGAATGAGTGCAGAGCACTCGACCTTCTATGATGATCGATTATTGCACAATCGACAACGTTTGTATTAGAATACAAATCTAAAGATATGAATGCAATATTTACAGACAGCTCTTCATTTTCCATGGGCGCCATCTGAAATCTATCTTCAAATCGATCCAAGAGCTTGACCTTTAACTTTAGGAATAAAATCCTAAAGCTCTTGTTAGAGGCTGAGTTCTTCGAAGAAGGATGAAGAACTCGAATCAAGAATTGGGTTCTTGACCAAGACGCCGATCTCTGTCTATTGAATTTTCTGATCTCTCTCTTCTTCTCCAATTATTTTCTTCTTAGCAATACACATGTAGTGTTTTGCTAAGGTATGGGTATGTTTCACTGCAATCTTCTGTGGAGATATGAGATGCGTTGGTGAAGACGATCTCTTGTAGATCTCACAACTTTGTCGAACTGGTTTTTGTTGCAGGTGATTTCGAATCACTTTATTGATCTGATGTGTATCACCATCACTTGAAGAAAGAGGAGGATTTCTTTTATAGACCGAAGTCAATTTGATCGTTAAGAGATGAAAATGGATTTTCTATCCCTTTGAAATAATGTTGTTGTTGAAGAATGTCGAATAGAGATGTTGTTCACTGGATCTTTGATTGTTGGGTAAAAGCTTTGTCCTGCATATCCTAGAATTGTTGCCCGTCAGACTGTATTGATAAGTCTCTGAAAAGTAGAGCTGTCAAATAAGGCAAAAGCCCGCGGGCATGCCTGCCTCGCCACCTATTAGGGGCGGGTTGGGCTGATGTATTTAAGACCCGTTAGGATGCGGACTTTTCGGGCTTTGCCCGTGCGAGCCGCGGGGCCGCGCAACCCGCATATTCTGGACTTAATTAATTAATTTGTGAGTTAATAATACTAATTTACTAAGTTATTATAATTTATAACTTATATAAAGGCATAAAGTGTCAATGAATTTGATTTTATAACAATTTCAAAAATTCTTGAATAAAATCAAAATGCTTAATTGCATATATTACATTGGGAGGGGAAAGTTTAAGGATTTTTGAGAATGTTAGCATAATTTTTAAAATCAGCTATTTTAAACAAAATCACAAAATATAATAGTCAAGTATATGTTAAAACGGAGAAAACATTTTTTGTCAAGTATAAGATCTTCAAATTTTAATTTTTAATTTTCTGTTGCCCATTTTTCGTATGTCATGTCGATCTTTAAAAAAGGGGAAAAATCTACCCAGACACCAAATGTTCCACTTGGAAAGAGCAACCAATCAAAAACTCTAAACTAAAAATGACTGTCAAGTCTGATTCAGAAAAAGGAAAACTAAAATACGAAAACAATGCAAATACTTGAGAGAGAGAGAGTGATAATCTATAATTAATAACAATAACCAAAATCCAGTACATGAACTAGAAAACAAATCAAGGATTGTCTACAAAATCCACTCAAACAGTAGAAAGTAACATTTTAAAGCATGCACGGCCCGTGGGCAAAACAGGGGATTTTACCTTCTAGATACTTTACCATTTGAAGAGAGGTTATTTACTAAAATGACTCACTGTACTATAGTATTGTACTATACACATAAAGATTGAAGGCTGCGAGTCTCATCCATGGTGGTTGACAAGCCAAATCTAATCTTTATGTATAAATAACTGTTACCATTCATAAATAACGCTGAGGTTTTGGTGGGATATTTCTCTCACGGTGGTTTCAGATTTATACATAATCAAATATTCTGTTTCAAGTCTCTTCCTGTTTTGCAGCACGGGAAGTATCAAAAATACAAAATTCTTTTGCAAACTCAAGATACCAAAAGCCCGCGGGCTTGCCCGTTTTACCCGCGGCCCTATGCGGGCGGTTTGGGCTAGGGGTTTTCAGGACCGTTATATTCGCGGGCTTTCCCACCCCGCCCCGTTTCACAGCGGGCTTTTCAGGCCCGCTTTGACAACTCTATTGAAAAGTGAGTCTGAATCATGATACACTGTCAGGTGGTCCGTCCAATAAAGTAGATTATTTTGACTTTTCTAAACCACGTGAGTGAGTGAGGGTCTTGCAGCATTAGAGATGTCAGGTTTCATAAAGATTTGAATGGCTTTTAAGGCTTGGACATTTTGTCTTGTTTCAATCCACTGCAGTCTGGTCTCTCTGTAACACGTGCAGAGCCAAGTCTGCTGGTGAGATGTTCAATCCCGAGAAGTGAGTCTTTCGTAAGAGAAGACTGCTGGTTACTGGTTACGGTATGAACATTCAAACCATAGCAAGTCTGCTGGTGGCGAGTCTTCAAGGTATTCTATTGTGCTTATGACAAGTCTGCTGGTGACGAGTCTTCTGAAGATCTTTGACACTACAGCAAGTCTGCTGGTGCTAGCTAGTGCATATGAATTGCTAGTCTGTTGATCATCATTAAGAAGGTAGGACTATATTAGGACAACCTAACCTAAGACCTATGTGTTGTCAAACAAGTTGCCACACTAATAGGTACGCAAACCTTTTAGCCACTTGTTATGACACACGGTAATGGGAACAAGCAAATCAAAATATTCAGAATATGCAAAGTAATAAGTTATTTATCAAGAAACATATTCCAACTAGTATCCTTAAAAAATAAACAGTACTTTTAAATATTATAATAAAGTTGATCAATTATAGTATTCCATCTGTTTTCAAGTTATCGTCCTCCTTTCCTTTTTCGTCTATTCTAAAATAATTGTCTTTTTTCAAAACATTTCATTTTAAGAAAACACTTTTACCACTTTACCCTTAGTTTTTATACATATTTTAATTATAATCACATGGTTAAAGGTATTAAAGAAAACCACACATTTCACTAATATTTATAATACAATTAATTATTTTTTCTTAAAAAGTGTGCCGAGACAACGAGAGCGATAATTTGAAAACAGATGGAGTATATGTATTCTTAATTTTTTTCTCAATCGGGGTAAACATGACATTTTTCCCAATGCATACCTGGAAAACCATGTGTCTCCTCGACATGAAGCAAGCGTTGAAGGTCCTCTTATGTTGGTCTTCTTAAGTACTCGTCTCCAAAAACACTAACCACACATTTGACGAAATTCTTCACATATTGAATTGATGTTGTTTTTCCAATACGAACGTAGTCATCACACACATCAGTGGACATTCCATAAGCAATCATTCTTATAGCAGCAGTGCACTTTTGTAGTGGCGACAAACCAGGTTTCCCCGATCCTTCGTATTGTTGTTGAAAATATGGAGTATGATCACTTAGAACTTTCACTACTCGAAGGAAGACATGTCTTCACATCCGAAATCGTGTGTGAAATTATTGGTCGGTGTATATTGGGTTCTCTGCAAAGTAGTCTGAACATAGGCGTCGATGCCCATCAACATGATTTATGTCTATGTACGTACGTTGACGACCTCCTGTTTCTACTTGGCTGGAGGTAACTAGTCCCCTCATGATTTGACGCTTCCGACGTCGACGGTCGGAGACGTCTAAAATATGTTCCTTTACTTGTCTTCTATTAAGGTGAAACATTTTCCTTCATCAGCGTGATAGATACTATGTGCCTTGTTAATTGCATCGTCATCATTCCACCCACTTGCTTTGGCCGGTAGCTAATGCATGGTTAAAGGCTCTTGAGAATTTTGCAGCTGCCCTTGACATCTTTCCAAAATGATTTTTACGTTGACTTGAATTTCAGTTAATACCCTCATCTTTATGTGTATTGTAACAATCTGCAACTTTTTGCCAAAATTGATTAGAAGTTTGGTTTGTACCAACATAAACGTCGGTAGTCACATTCTCCCAAGATTTACATAGATTTTTGGTCTCATTTATCGACCACATTACCCTTGTTGTTGATTTTCCACTTTAAGGAGTTTTTCATCAACCAATATATCCTCATTTGCCTCTTCATCATTAATTGATTCAGGTTGTGTTGAAAAATATGGCAAATTTGAAAGGGGTGAACTACCTAGAACATATTCATGAGTAGAACTTCCCATCACTCCCATAGGGAAATACCCTTGGTTGAACTGTGATTGTTGGGATGAAAAGGATGGAGTATTTACGAATTGTTGTTGCAACGTATGAAAAAATGAGGTAAATGAACTGCCTTAAGTTGAGGATTTACGACTCTAGGAGTGCTAATTAGAATTTTAGTAACTCTTAGTGAGATGGTGATAGACGACCTAGAGTTTGAGGTTGTGTGGACGCGTGGCAGTTGACCATTGCGGAGTTTTTAGACCTACCCGAGATAGGAGGTAATTCCATGTACATATATTATGGTTGTAATTATCGTTATTATGAGTGCACGTTGTATCGGTAGCTCATATGCATTCATACATACATTGCGTTGTGTGTTGAGATTTATTGATTTTTGCTTTCCCCGGTTTATTGATATGATCGAGGATGATGTCCCGGTATGGGATTGGTTTACGTTTTAGTTGAATTTTGATTGTCGGTAGGCAGTCAATTGCGGTATGGTAATATGGTTATGTAAGCCTATATAGATGGCTATATTATACATACATAAAGAATTAATATATGATAACGTTACTAGTGGTGATTACTAGTGGTGCGTTAAATTTGTATACTCTATAGAGATATGTATAATCTTGTAAGTAATATAATTCTACATTATTGTGTCATTTTTATGCGAGTAGGATACGCTCGAATCGCATGGTTGATAACTTGGTGGTTATGAGACGAGTTAAGACTATTACGGTTGGGTATATCGTTTTATCGTGACTAATAGAGTGTCGTTACCACACGAGAGTATTTTGTGTGTGCTTTGACGAAGACGAGATTTTTGTTAAGGTAATGATAGGCCTTACGGAGTTTTAATGGTTGTGGGTACTAGAGTGAATATTAACTATTTTCCTTGGGTTTACTATGAAAATATTATTAGGCGAGTATACTGGATATACAGATCTTGGTAATTGTTAGAATTTCCATTGCTTAGTGAATTATCGCGATGGAAATTTATGAGTATGTTTTGTTGGTTTTGTGTTATGAATATGCACGATTGGATTGGTGTGGGTTCCCGGGAAATGCGCCCGCACACCGCGCACCCTTGGATAGGGGTGCGCGTACGTGCGGATACATGACATCCACTGCTCTCGTTCCACCCTCCCTTGTTTAGGGAAGACGAAATCAAAAGTGCGAGATGAGTGCTGTCTATGATAGCGTTGGAATGCGCCTCGGTTGCCTTTAGTGGATTTTTAATCCAATATGGGAACTTTGGTTTCCCGCATCAAGTTATCCCTTTTTAGGGGATACCAGATATGGGAATGCATCACCCTTTCATTCTCATTTTCCTTTTTATAGGGGAAAACGGAAAAGTGCAAAAAAGGATGTTGCGACGCCCCCACTATGGATTTTATTACAAATAGCCTTATGGCCCGTTTTGGATCACTATGGGAGCTTTGGGTTTCCCGCATCAAGTTATCCCTTGTTTAGGGGATACCAGGATATGAGAATACATCACCCTTCCATTCTCATTCTCCCTTTTTTAGGGGAAAACAGAAAAGTGCAATGAAGGAGTGTTGTGAGGCCCCACTGGATCCAAAAGTTTTAGAGTCGCCATTTTTATTTTAAGGCAAAAATAAAGCAAAACCAGAAAATTGAAAAAGAAAACCAGAGATAGAAAACGGGTTCGGAGGCTAAGTTACGAGTTGGGAAGGTGCTAGGCACCCAACTCGCCCTTTCGGTCTCAAAATAGTTTTTGGCTAAAATATGCTTATTGTTATATTTATTTAGCAGATAAATAAAACATTAAAAGACAAGGAAATAAATCAAATACATCCGTGGTTACATTATTTACGGACTTGCAGCCATTTCCTTACAATAATTACAAATGTATTTAAAAATATTTGACCATTATAACGGCTCTTTTACATAATATTTCTTATTCTAATCCGGGCAGCACAATGGCTTATATTGACTACATTGTGCCGGATTTAAATAACAACTTTATAAATAAATAAATAAACGAGTAAATAAAATGCCCTTAAAAGCTATTACCTTTTAGAGCGGTAGTGTGCTCGCTCTGTCCTTCAGGGAGAGGGAGTCTTTTTTTGTTGTTGTTGTGTGGTTGTTGTTTTGATTTGGGCAGAGTGACTGCTTATTTTGGATGACTTTGGCTTGTTCACTCGGGCAGAGTGACAGCTTATTTCAGAAGGTTTTGGCCTTTTTGGTTTGGCGGAATAATAACTTAATTTTTGTGTATTTCAGCTCATTACTCGGGCAGAGTAACGGCTTACTTTGGGATTTTTGGGCCGGGGAAGTAAGGTGGATACCTAACTACTAGGCTAGGGATCAATTATAACCGGTGGATTTAAGTTTTGGCGGAGTTTGGACGGGGTTTGGAAGCTATAGTGGGCTACACACACCTATCTCGCACCTCTTTCTAAAACTCGGCGTTCTTACGACGCGGAGAAATATCAGAGCTTAGTTGTCGATTTTTCTGAACGCTGAAATGAGGAGCCCAACACTCTTATTTATAGGTGGGACGAGGGAGTCATCGGGAATTATCAGATTTCTTCAGCGAGCTCAAACATCGTGTACGCCGGCCTTCACAGTTTGTACAATGCGTTAAGTCCCAGAGCTACTGTAGCTCACTTGGCGCGACATTATCCCTTCCTTGGCGCAGTGCCCAATCCTTCTTTAGGCCGCTCCAAGCTCCTATTCAACTTCCAAATTTGACACTTTCACCCCTCGCAATTCATTATTTTGCGCATCCTGCTTTGTCTTTCGCATTTTTGACTCCTGTAACTTGACGTTTGTTAAGTTTGAACAGTTCTTGATATCACATGTCAGAGTCACATACCAGGGGTACGAAATTGAGGTGTCTACAATTGGTAATCACTTGTGCTATAATAGTTGTTTGATTAACCAATATGCATGGTTATGAGTTACACGAGTTATATGAATTATATGAGTTGCATGAAATGCATGAGTTACATGAAGTATGAGAGTTGAAGTATAATGATACTTGTTAATTGTATATCACATTTGCGTGATATATGCGTATACATGTAACATTGCTAATGATATGAATTTTATCATTTGCTTGAGGATTAATTTATGAGTGAAATACACATGTTGTTTGCACAGTATAAACATGACTAATATCGACACATGTATTGTCTTGGTTACGGGTATTAAAATATTGCCTTTATATGGGTATGCATAATAAATGTACAGTGTGAAAGTAAAAGTGTGGTTTACAAAAGTGATAAATGTACTTAATGGATATAGCATTATTTGAGTATGAGCATGCCTATGCGCATTTGTAGTAAGGATAACTTGCTAACTATGTTACATGATAAAATATTGATTATCATTGCCTAATCGAGTATGTCATGTTTAAGCTGTTGCATGATTAGGTAAGACTGTAGGGAAGGATGCCTAAAATTTTCTCATGGACTTTCGCATCCTTGCAACGGAAGCTTTTGAAATCCAATTTAGCCGGTACCCTAAATTGGTGATCAAAAGAGGTTCGTTGGTGGACTAGGATTGGTAGCAAGTAGGTTAGAAATTGACTAAACCTCTTACCAAAAGGAAGGAAAAAAAATGGAATGAATTTTCATTTGATGCTATTATGTGCTCTCATGTGCTTTATCTGTGATTTGGAAATTGCGAGTGTGGCTTGCATGATCATGAATGTTAACTTACTTGTTTTAAGAGCGTGTGTGGAACACTCTTCCTTAAGTTTGCGAATTGCTCTATCGGCAATCTTTACTTCTTATGATTTAGAGTTTCTTGTATTTATGTTTCATGTTGTAGCTCCGAAGCAAATAGTTTCGAGAGATTGGTGTTTATAATGTCTTTGAATATGCTCTGGTGATATATATTTGGGATTTACATGGTTAATTAATTGATAATGGAATTTGTGTGTGGTTTTGCGACTCAAGTATGAGTCAAGTTAATTTCAATCTTAAGTGTTTGGTATTATGACTATTGGCAATTTTTAAACATGTGAATGTGGGATTTTTGGTAGTTTGATTCTCGACTACTTGGTTTGGTTTTTGTGGTAATAGACTCGGAGATTGAGTCTAGGTTTATGGTTTTGAGCATCGAGTGTTCACTCGGAATTGAGAGACACCGTAGATGTGTATGGGTATGTGTTGTTGGGTTGTGATACGGTTTAGAATTCGGGACGAATTCTTTTTAAGGGGGAGAGGATGTAATACCCTGATTTCCGGTTAGCTTGAATTGCGTGCAATGCTCGCATTTCTTCCTTGGTTGATTGCTTATTTGGTCCGCGAGATAGTCTAGATGTGTATGAGAGATCACATTTAGACCAAAATACTATTAAGAGATGTCATATAGTTGTTGACTTGCTAAAGTCATAAGTCGTAACTCGACGATAGTCGAAATGCGACGCGATTGAGAGTTAGCTTGCGTTTTGTGTTCCTGACCTCGATTTGGTCCTAGATCTTTACATGATGATTAATTAACATGTTTAGATGTGTTAGACTTCTAGTTGGATGTATTCCTTAAGTCTTGTGAGGTTTTGACGCTTCGAGGATATCAATCGTCCTTATCGCGTAGTTTGAGATTGAGCTGTATGAGCGTCTCATCTTTCGGGAGTTCTTTTCCCCTATCTATTGTTCATCATCCGAGAAGCATTCAAGCCTATTCAATAGCCTTTTGAAGTGTTTATAATTTTGGGTTGTTGCCCGTCGATTTGTGGTTTCATTCGACGTTTCGTTAGCAAGTTGTTGTACCTTGCTTCGGTTTCACTCCGGGTTGTTTTGGGAGTTGTTGTGGGAGTTCTGGACCTACTTTGAAGGTGGTTTGAGACTTGTTTTGTTTATCTATGTATATGAGGTCTTTAAGGGTTGAATTATGGGTCGTTTCGAAGCTTTAAGGCTTGCGGTTGCATGCGGGAAGGACCGTACCGAGCGAGGATTGCAGAAATTTGAAATTGAAGGAAATTGGAGCAAATCGCTTGCATGGTGGAGCTACCATGCGACCGCATGGTGGCAGATCCCTGTTACGGGCAGTTTTGTTTGTTTGACCAATTTGTCTAATCTAACCCCACCCAAACCCATCCTAACCCACTCCTAAACCTTCCTAACTATCTTATGTTATATCCTAAACATCTAATTGAGTTTTAGAGTGGATTAGTTGGGGTTAATCAAGGGGAGATCACCACATTAGTTGGACACATCACCCACTTACTTTCTAATCTTTGTGGACCACCAACACCTCATTTAACCCCTCATATTCAGCCCTTATTCTTCAAAAAACGGGAGAGAGCCTCTTGGAGGCTTGAGGGGGAGTCTTCTAGGGTTTCTTGAGAGTTCTTCTTGGATTCCATAGCTAGAGAGCTCCATTGCCCAAACCAAGCCCTAGAATTGAAAAGGAGGTTGAAGAGAACACTTTCCTCCGATTGGATTTTGGTCTTCCTTGTTTGTGTGAAGCTTGAAGGCATGCTACTATACTCCTCTTACTATGGATTTGTGCTCATTGACCCTAAGGAAAACAAAAAGACTTGCTATTTGAGGTCAATGAGTACACATGTATGTTGTGTGTGATTTTATTTTAAGTTTTGGATTTTTGATGGGTGAACTTGTTAGAAGCATGAATATGATGCTTTCTATGTTTAATGGAGTCTATTATTGAACCTCATCTTGTAAGTTTGGACCTTGGGCATGATGGCCATGAATTCCTAAAAACCTAGGGTTTGACTATATGTTATGTAGCAAATGGGTTATTGATGATATGAATGATTTTTGGAGAATTTTATGGAATGTTATGAGTTGTTGGAATCACACATGTTATAGGTTTAAGATTTGGAAGTATACTTGATGAACCTCTATTTTTGGTTGTGAGCATGAAATATGAATTTTCACAATGGATTACATGATTTAAATGTAAAGTTTGACTTTTAAGAATGAAGTTGACTTTGATGCATATAAGAGTATATTGCTATCTTATTCATGAATTTTTGGTCGTGAGTATGAATAATGAATTATCACTATGGATTACATGATAAAAATGTAACGTTTGACTTTCATGGAATATGTTGACTTTTATGTATAGAAGAGTATGTTGTTCAACTCCAGTTCATGAATTTAAGGTTGTGAGCATGTTAGATGAATTTACATGATGGTTATGAACATGCTAGATGAATTTACATCTTGTTTAGATAAATTGTTATTTTGGATGAAAGCATACTTGATTAAATGCTATCTTGAGATACATGCTTAAAATGTGATGGTTGACTCTAAATGTTAAGTGTTGACCTATGAACCATGTTTTGGGGATTTTGTTGGGAAGGTATGGATTGTTGGGTTGCACAATGTTGCTAACCTTGAGAACTTAGTCATGAACATTAGCTAATGAATAATAGGAGGGCTATGATGCAAATAGCTTCTATGCCTTCAAATTTGAAAAGAGTAGAAATGACTCAACGGAGTCGATTTTGGGACTAATATGAATATAGTGAATCACATATTAAGATCCTACGGAATTTGGGGTAGTTTTGATGGAGGTTAAGCCTCCGAGCATTTTCAAGTGTATGAAGAACACTTGGGTATTAGAGACTTGAGATTATTGCTCTAATATGTTTATGTGTTAGTTAGCATAGAAATGCATAACTATGTGATTTAAAAGTAAATATCTACTTGATTGGATTAGTACGGTGTGTTGTACTTTTCCTTTGGTTAAGCATGCGAGTATATATTACATGTGCTTGTTTTTTAGTCCAGCTGGCGGTTTTGGTTTGAGTTTTTGGCGGGACGATGCATTGTCTTCACAAATTGTGGGATTCGTGATCGCAATGGATCGCCGCACCGGGTTTGCATACACCCCTCCATCGATGGCCACGGTGGGGATGTAGCTGATCATTGCTAGAGTAATACACCTACCTTTGATAGCTATGGAACCCGAAACGGGGATTGTTTTCGGGGACGTCGATATCCACAAAAGGGATATCGAGGACACATAAGGTTGCATGTTTTGTAGAGCTACACGGCGGATGCGGAAAAGGAATAATCTCTCTCTCTCTCTCTCTTATGTGGTTTAACATACGAGCACTTATATGAATTGTTGTGCTACGTGGTTATGATATGATTTACATGAGATGATGATTACTTGATGAAATGTTATAATAAAAATATAACATGCTAATGAAATGATGATTTTTATGATATGAAGTTATACAAAAAATATGACATGTTATTCATGATTAGAATGGAAACAATAGTCTCCCTTATATGAATTATTATATGAGTTGTGATAAATTAAGAATTATGAGACTCATGGTATAATTGGGTTATGTGGTTTGATGATAAGTTAAAATGTGGAAATGACATGCTACACATTATTGGAATTGAGATGCATATTCTATATGATATAAATGACTTCATGATAAATTATGTAGAACTATGTTCTATGTGTCTATGGATGAAATTGAGTTTAAGTTGAGGATTATACCATGAAATGATACATCATAAGTATGACATGAGATGTACATGTTTTATTTGAGCATAATGTCATGCCATGACATTGCATCTTTAGTAGCTTACTAAGTCATTATGACTTACTCGTTTACTTTGTTTTCCTTAGATTCGAGCCGGCTAGTAATTCGAAGGAATCTGCCGACTCCATGATAGAAGTGAGATTTGGTTAAGAATGTTGCTACTAGTATTAATTTTGTAACCTTGGTTTAGTTGGAAAGGACGTTTGGGAAGTGAAGTTATATAGACTTCACTACGGGTAGTAAAGCTTGTGTTTTTACTGGTTCTTGTATTTGTAAATTATTAGTACTTGTTTTGTGAGCCGACAAATGTTAGTCGTGCCATGTTGATATTATTATATTGTTTCTACCCATCTTGAGTAATATTAATGTTGGTTGTTGTACCCCGACATGTTTAGCCGTAGAATGTGTAGACTAGAGTTCTAGACTTAGTTAATGTTGGGTTTCAGCTGTAACGTCGCTGATGACTTGATTATTATTGCTTATAAAATTGTAACAGGTGATTTGTTGTACGTGTCAAATGTTGCGTCACGTGCGTCAAATTTTTGGGCCGAGAGATTTACTATCTCTTTGGTTGTTTTGTATTTCGAAGCTTGTTAGCTCGAGTCCCATTTTGTTTTGCTTCCGCATTTGTTGAGTTGTTGGCGTATCGCTGTTATAGCCTTACCCATTGCTTGTTATTTTGTGTGTTCTAATGGCACGACCTTGTGGTCTCGTATTGGGATCCAGGTCGGGTCGTCACAATATATATATATACATCATTTGGTAATAGTAGTAGAAGTTTTTTATCTAAAAAAAATCTAAAACCAACATCTCTTTCTAACCAACATTTAAATCTTTGAGATATACATCTTCTATTAGTAATAATGGTAGAAGTCTTTTATCAAAAAACTTTGAAAACCAACATCACTTTCTAACCAATGTATGATACATCTTTTCAATTAGTAATTAATAATATTATTTCTAATACAAACATCAATTTCTAACCAATGTGTGATACATCTTCTATTGGTAATAATAGTAGAATATTTTGTAACCATGTGAGATACATCTCTTGTAAAAGTGAAAGTCTTTAGTTAAAGACTTTAAAATCTAACATTTTCTTTTTAAACAAATTGTTATACATCTCTTTTATTGGTAATAATATAAAATAATTTAAACTCAACATCAATTTCTAACCAATGTGAGATATACATCTTCTATTAGTAATAATGGTAAAAGTCTTTTATCAAATGACTATGAAAATGAACATCACTTTCCAACCAATGTATGATCATTTGTTATATTGGTAGTTAATAATAATATTTTTAAAACCAACATCAATTTCTAACCAATGTGAGATATACCGCTTCTATTGTTGAAAAATTAGTGTTTTTAGTGAAAGAAATTGTGCAACTTGAGGCACAAATTTCTTTACGTGTCATTTGTTTGTTGACGAATGTAATTACATAAATGTGTTCTACTCGGTGAGAGCATCAAAATGATATATTTATTTGTCCAAATCGAGTTTTGGATAATAAGATATCAAGACTTAAAGTATAATACATGTTAAAAAAATTAGTATTTTTAGTGAGAGAAATTGTGCAACTTGAGGCACAAATTTCTTTACGTGTCATTTGTTTTTGGCGAAGGTAATTGCGCAAATGTGTTCTACTCGGTGAGAGCATCGAAATGATATATTTATTTGTCCAAATCGAGTTTTGAATGAATAAGATATCAAGACTTAAAGTATAATACTTATTAAAAATTTAGTGTTTTTAGTGAAATAAATTGTGCAACTTGAGGCACAAATTTCTTTACGTGTTATTTGTTTGTTGATAAAAGTAATTGTGTAAATGTGTTCTACTCGGCAAGAACATCGAAATGATATATTTATTTGTCCAAATCAAGTTTTTGATGAATAATATATCAAAGCTTAAAGTATGATGTTAAAAGAGAGTCATTAGAAGTAATATCTCAACTTGAATAGTTTTATCCCACATTGGTTAGAAATAATGTTAGTTGTAAAAGTTTTTTAAATATAAGTCTTCTACTATTGACAATAGAAGAAGTTATATATACTAATACTAATACCCCTTATCATATTGATTATTATTATTAGCCAATGACTAGAAAATCAAAAGTTTTTAAAGCTTCCACATAGATGCTTTAGAATAAAGATTTATCCAAAGGTGGTGAGGTGACACAACCATAGTGCTCCTCACCAATTTTAAATATATATATATTTAGATTTTTCTATTATCGATATTGTTAAACCTAATTTTATTTTCATTTTGTATGTATGAAACTCATCTATGTGTTTGTATATAAAAGAATATAATATTCAAAAATTCTATATTTTAACCAGGTTAATCGACATTTACAATATTATATCTTTTTGTCCATTTTTAGTAAGTTTTATGACTAAGAATAGAGTAAAGATTAATGTAATATTATGTTACATGTAAATATCATGTGGTCAGATCTCTTGATTCTTTTGTATCTTAAACTTTTAATAAATAAAGTCGTTTTCAATTAAAAATCTTTAAACATTGGTCACAAATTTAAAATTTAAGATATAAAGTATTCATTTGTTAAGTATTTTTAAATTACTAACTATTCTGATAAGTTTTAGAAACTAATACTTTCATTATCTTATTTTATCTTGAAGTAAATTGAGTTGATCCAGCTGTAGTTGGTTAAGTAAATTTGAAATTCATATTACCCGCCCGTCTCTACAACAATTTCATAAGATAATAAATGCATTTAATTAAACTTTTTTTATATTGTATTAAATATTCATATATTAATTTCAGTATTTATCTTATTTTAGACTTGTTCAAAAAATTCTAATTATAATGAATATGAAAAATTCTCTTATTATAAACAACTTTTGCAATAACAAAAAATCTTAAACCACGCATCACACGGGCATGACCTAGTTTAAAATACTAAAATAGTGCATAACAATTTATTGAATTAAATGGACATTTGCCAATAATAATAATAATAATAATAACAATAATAATAATAACAACAACAACAACAACAACAACAACAACAACAACAACAACAACAACAACAACAACAATAATAATAATAATAATAATAATAATAATAATAATAATAATAATAATAATAATAATAATAATAATAATAATAATAATAATAATAATAATAATAACCAGCGTTCTAAAACTCCCAGCCTAGCTCCGCCTAGACGTTAGGCTCCTCTCTACCGCCGTGACTTTCTTAGTCGCCGCCTAATCGACCAAGTCGGCGTCTACGTTAAACCTCGCCGACTTTAATTTATTTTTGTAACTTTGATTTTGTGGCATGCGGTGACCGGAGAAGGAAGGGGGGCAAACTGGAGAAGAAAAGAGAGAATGTTAATGGTGATGCAAAAAGGGAGGTAATGGGGGGCGAACTGGAGCAATTATATATTTTTTTAGCTCTAAACTTTGCTGGTTTATTGCTTTGAGTTGTTGAGAATTGAGATTAATGGTAGGTTTGTATATTTTTGTTTATTTTACAAATATAGACAAATGTTTGATAAAATAACAAACATAAAAAAAATTAAATTTGTATTCAATGTGTTTGATCTTTGATGTAAATTATAAAAAAAAAATGATAATTATGCCTTAATTCTAGGCACCGCCTAGGCCCCGATTAACGCCTAACGATTTTTAGAACTTTGATAATAACAACAACAACAACAACAACAACAACAACAACAATAAAAACAATAATAACAATAACAACAACAACAACAACAACAATAACAAAAAATAATAGTAATAATAATAAAATAATAATAATAATAATAATAAAAATAATAACAACAACAACAACAACAATTAAGAGTTAGAAAAGGAAAAAAAAATTGGATATTGCTTTCATTGAAGTTCAGGGGGCCTTATTGTAGATTTTTGAAGTTCCAAACTTAACTTAACAAATGTCCGAGAAATCTTTAATTGTATGGTTGTATTAGCCTTTAGAACTTTTTTTTTTATAAGTAAATTTTTTTATAAAAAAACGTCTAAAAAAGACGCAACCTCTATACATAGTGACAAAATCAAAAATTAATTTACAATAGAGATATTATCTACAAAATCTATAAATAGATTATCCCCTGATCGCGACACCAAAATAACATATTCTACGGAACCAAATTGTCTCTATCATCCTTTCTTCGTTATCAAAACATCTACCATTTCTTTCTTTATATATGGACGCGATGCATGTTTCATATAAAATTCCTCTTTTTTTCTTATATATGGTCGAGCTTTCCATTAAGTGTTTCACTTATAAGGGCATAACCCATTAGATTTTAAAAAGACTAAAATGGTTAATCAAATCCCAATTTTCTATCTCAATAATTCATATATTAAATTATACAGAGTATACAATATCACGATACAATACATGGAAACAGAAATAAGAAATTGGAGTCTGTATCATCTATTTCAAAAATATATTCCATCAAGTTAAGGATAGATTTGATATTAGAATAAAGGATGAAATAAACTTTTTGGAATAACGATAACCCCGCTCAAAACAAAATCCCACGTTTTCCCTGTCACTGGACAGTTCTCCTCGTCCTGCTTGCAAAAATGAATGGAGTCGGGGGAACCCCCGAAGGCCGAAATGAATGGTTTTGCCGCCGGCAATGACCGAGATGGTGACATGTACTCCGTCGGTGATAAGGCTAGATGAAGAAAATTTGACGGTATGGGACATTGCAATGGCCGCTGGAGCTCAAACCAAAGAAGGCGATACCTTTCATTGAATCACTTAAAGGTATTGCCCTGTTCCTTTTGAGATTTTCATTTTTGTTAATTATTGCTTCTCAAATGTTCAAATATTGGTTACGAGATGTTGTGTTGTTTGTTAGATTAGGTTTAAGTGGGATAGTGTAAATATTTTCAGATTAGATTGGTGCTGGGTATTATATCGCTGTAGTGTGTGTATCCTTCAATTGGAAGTCTTTTCTGTTCACTTCGTAATCATTAAGGGTGATTTTTAATCACACCCCAATATCCTCTCTTTACACCCCATGTACTACATTCCGCAACGTAGAGTACAACATCTCAATGAAGTACATGGGGTGCGGTTAAAATTACCCTTGGTACTGGTACTAGTTCTTCCAACAAGGTTCCTGGGCATCCTACACCTGTGGGTTTTAACATTAAGCTCTCCCAACAACGTCACATCATCAATGAAAGTTCCATAGGTGTCTAAGAACCATGTGTTGGCTTGAACTGACAACATTCAAAGTGTAAAAAAATTAACATTGGGAGTAACTTTTCCGTCTTAGTCCACTTGGTCAACTTTTGAAACAAACATGATCCTAATAAGGGCATCAAAGATCCATAAGTGTTCCTTTGCATGTGAGTAATTCTTTTTTCTTTTTTGAGACTTGCCAATCCACTTCATTCGGGATTAAGAATTAACATTTCCAAGAGCGAAATTATTCCGGTTGGTGCTGTGGAAAATTTCGGAGATTTGTTTTTGGGTGTAAGACTGCCTTTCTTCCCTTCTCTTATCTAGGCCTTCCAATTGGTGTCCCGTATAAAAGTAGAGCATTGTGGAATCCAGTGATTGAACGCTTTGAGCACAGATTGGCAGGGTGGAAGCCTTAACTTCTATCCACCGGGGGGGGGGCTGGATCTAATCAAGAATACTCTTTCTAGTTTGCCGACCTATTTTCTATCTCTCTTTGTGATCCCTGCTACTATCCGGCAAAGACTAGAGAAATTGGAAAGAGCCTTCCTGTCGGAGGGTTTTAAGTTTCATTTAGTGAATTGGGAAAATGTTTACTCGAGGGTGCAAGAGGGAGGTTTGAATGTAAGAAAACTTAACATTTTATCGAGGCATTTTTGGGGAAATGGTTGTGGAGGTATCTCACAGAAAAGGAAACTTTTTGGAAGCAAGTGGTGGTTTGTAAGTATGGGGCAGGGGGCCATTGTTGGTTCCCTAATGAGGTTAATTCTACTTTTGGGGTGGGTGTGTGGAGGAGCATTAGGAAAGGTTGGAGTTCCTTTGAGAGATTGGTAGTGGGGTTACCGTGAAATTTTGGGGAGATAGATGGTGTTGGAATTCTAGCTTGAGGGAGGTATTCCAGAATTTATTCGAGGTCTCGACAGACAAAGATTGTAGAGTTAGCTCTGTTTTGTCTATGGAGGGTGGTACGCCTCCCACATTTAGAAGGAATTTTCATGATTGAGAGATTGATTCAGTAGGGCAGCTTTTGGAGAGACTTCATGAGCAAAAGATAGACAACGGAGATGATAAGGTGGTCTGGAAAGGTAAAAGGGGTACTGCCTTTTCTGTCCGATCATATTACCTCAAGCTCCTTAACAGTGATAGAACTTCTTTCCCTTGGAAAGTAGTTTGGGATTCTCAAGCTCCAAAGAGAGTGGCTTTCTTCACGTGGGAAGCGACCCACGAAGCTATTCTTACGGGGGGTAATTTGCAGAAACGTCACATGGTTTTCGTCAATAGGTGCTATATTATGTGCAAGGCTAGTGAGGAAAGTGTGAATCATCCGCTCCTTCACTGCCAAGTTGCTGAAGAACTTTGGAATTTCATGCTGGGGTTGTTTAAGGTGACTTGGGTCAGGCCGAGATCGATTCTTGATCATATTAGGGGCTGGTCTTTTGGGTACAAGAATAGGAGAAATCGTATTTGGGAGACAGCTCCTTTGGGAGTGTGTTGGACTATTTGGAGGGAGAGAAACCATAGGGCCTTTGACAATGTGGAAATGTCTGTCCCGGATTTGAAGAATGTTCTAATTTGAACTCTGCATTTTTGGTGCTGCGAGGCAGCTCATTCAACGTCCTGTTGTGGTAACACTACTATTGTAGATTTTGTTTATAATTTTGATAGTGGATAAATCTTTTGGTAGGGTATACTTCTAGTGCATCACTTTCTTTGATGCTGTTTATATAAATTTTATTTTACTTATCAAAAAATAATAAATTGTTTGTAGCATGTTTTCCAGCCAAGTACGAGCTAATCATTAAATCCATAGAGATTTGGTATTGAAAGCATAAAGGGATAAATTGACATAGATTATAATTACAGAAGTATCTTATGCAATACGATAATTGAATTTGGTATCCAAACACATTATTGTACACATAAATCATCCACCCCTCTTTGCATCTTTCTTATTTTGAAGTCAATCTGGCACCAAAGAGCTGTATTATTTCAAATATGTATTTGTCATTGATCCATTGCTTCACCAAGCTACCTCCTTGTCCCTCTTCATTAATGGCTGATATGGCGACCCATTTCAAGTTGTTGGGCCAGTTAGTATTTGGCTTTGGGCGTTCCTGTTCTCTTGTTTTATTTGAGTTGATGAACTAAATTGTCTTGAATGTACAAAGAAGAAGTCATAGTTAAAAGATCTGCCTAGTTCACACAAAATTGGTGAAGGAATTTGATGCCTCTTGGGCCTAATTCACACAAGCAACTTTTTTAGATGTTATAAGACGCGAACCAGATAATGTTAACTCAACTATCACTATAATAAAGTTATGAATATAATACTCTGTTTTTCTCTTTACAATTAATGAAAGTACCACATGTATTTTCCTTAATACTATATTAAGCTGATTTGTTGTTGACTGAATTCCAGTTTTCTCTTCCTATCTTGTAATTAAGATATAAATACAAATTGTTATTTTCATTTGTTACTGGATGTAAGTAAATAGAGAGATGGACTGTCTTTTCAATATATTCAACTGGCTAGGATCTGGACATTAGTTGTGAATTTACATATGTGTGCTAATCTCATTTGAAGAAGTGCACGCTAGCTTGTTCTAATGGAACCTCTTATTTTGTGCTCCATTTTGCTTGTGGAATTCCAGGGTTGCTTTGCAAGCTAGACATCGAGAAGGCTTATGATCACGTTCATTCGGACTTCTTGCTCCACGTCTTAGCTAGTATGGGTTTTGGGGAGAAATGGAGAGATTGGATTTCATTCTTCATCTTGACGGTGAAACTCCCTGTTCTCGTTAATGGTGAACCTGCTGTATATTTTTCGAGTGGAAGAGGTCTCTGTCAAGGAGATCCTCTTTTACCTTTCCTGTTCATCGTTGTTATGGAAGCATTGAGTATACTTTTGAAGGCGACGGTGGCGGGTGGATTTATCAAGGGCTTTGTTGTTGGGAGACTTGTATCTCAGGCTCGCCCTTCTTTTTTTTCAAGCGACTTCAGGGTTAAAAATCAGTATCTCCAAGAGTGAGATTTTTCCGGTGGGGAAAGTCGAGAATATTAATGTGTTGGCAGATATTTTTGGGTGCAAGGTGGCCTCTCTCCCTTCGTCATATCTTGGGCTACCCCTAGGTGCTGCTTCTCGTAGCAAAGTCATTTGGAACCCGGTTATTGAAAAATTTGAAAGGCGGTTAGCAGGTTGGAAGAAACTATTGTTATCTAAAGGGGGTAAGCTTACGTTAATTAAGAGCACCTTGTCAAATTTACCCATGTACTACATGTTGATCTTTGCTCTTCCAGCTGCTGTGGCCAATAAGCTCGAAAAATTAGAAAGGGACTTTCTGTGGGACGGGCCAGCAGACGATCGGAAATATCATCTGGTTAATTGGAATACCGTGTGTCATAGTTTGAAAGGAGGAGGCCTAGGGGTGAAAGGGCCCGGGGTCTTCAATGTAGTCCTTTCAGGGAAGTGGCTTTGGAAGTTTCTGATAGATAAGGAGGCATTGTGGAGGAGGGTGGTGGTGGGTAAGTATGGGGAAAGCGATCACCTATGGTTCCCCAAGGAGGTTCACCTGTCTTACGGGGTGGGAGTGTGGAAGGGTATCATGAAGAGGTGGGAGCCTTTTAAGTGTTTCATCACTTTTAGCGTTGGTACTGGAACTACAGTTAGTTTTTGGAGGGACAAGTGGTGTGGAGATAGGGAGCTGCGAAGTATGTTCCCCCACCTGTTTAATATCGTTGATAATAAAGATGAGTACGTGAGTTCAGCTCTTCCGCTGGCGGAGGGTAGCATTTTTTATTTGTGAAGTTGCCAATGAAGCCATTCTTACGGGGGACAATCTAAGGGCTAGGAAAAAGATTTATGTTTCACTGTTCTTTAGTGGCGGAAATCTGGGACTACATTCTGAATCTGTTTAGCTTATCATGGGTTATGCCTAGATCGGTTAAAGATCTTCTTTTGGGCTGGTCTCTGTACAAGAGAAGGAGGAGGAGCAGTATCTGGGACTCTACTCCTTTGGCAGTTTACTGGATCTTGTTGGGGGGGGGGGAGAGAAACCGCAGAGTCTTCGAGAATGAGGAGCTTAGCGTGGACAAGCTAAAGGGGCAGATCATCTCTTTGGTGCTATGAGTTGGATCCGGCTTCTGACATCTCTTTTGTAAACTTTTTGGACAGATTTCTGATTAACTAAGTTTTTGGTTGTATACTTTCGGTGTACATAGGCTGTGCCACACTTCTCATTTTTTTTTGCTTGTGGTGAATATGTGGTCAGAGCTTGTGAGAAAGAGCAAGGGAGGGAGGTATAAGTTCTATTATTTTAGGAGAGATCTTTCTTGAAATAAAAGCTTGTGGCTTTTCAAATATAGATTTCCCAAGTTAACTCGAGGGTAGGGGAGAGAGAATCTTTAAAATGTAAATAATGTAAGAGAGTCCTTTATTCGAAATTGAATTTATGGTGATGAATGATTGCTTATAAGAGTAAAACTGTTAGAAGAAACTGATTTTGTTAGTTTTTTAGTGCTTGGTTAGTTAATAGGTCTGGTCCAGTCTTTCATTTACTTTTCAGAAAAAGGAAAATGGCAAGGAAGGAAAGAAGATACTTATTCATCAGGCAAAAGTAAAAGACAGAAAGGTATGCTATACTTAATCTGCGAAATAATTATCTTTCCCTTGCTGTACTAGTTATGATATTTTGTTGTGCACTCTTTTAATGATATTTATTTTACATGCAGTTTCTTTTCCTTGCTGTCCCTTAATTAATTTTTCCCCTCGTGTTATGACTATATCCAGGGCCTGAACTGCACATGTCAAGGCTGTTTGCTCATAATGGGCATTTCGAGATTGATGGGCTTTTATGGCCCATTTTCTTATTAGGGCAACAATTTCCAATTTACTTCTCAATCTGTCATAATTTCTTCTCCAAATCGTATAGATACCGCAGCTTAGGCTTCTATGTTCTGTGTGCTATTGAGTATCTGCTTCCCAAGTTTTGCCATCAGCGGTTCCTCGCCTGCAATCATCTACTAGTCGTCATAGTCCGCATGGATAGAGGCGAGGTAGTTGTCTTCCAGATTATTTTTTTCAGCTGAACAGTAGTCACCTTCAATTAACTTGTAGATCTCTAACTACTTCCTTTATCTTCTCCAGGAAAAAGTTACAGATGCTTCTGCAAACTCATCTTCCCATGTTTTGAACCATATGAATGGTCGTCCACATCCTCAAGCAGAGATCTGTATGGATAGAGGTCGGTTTGCACTCTTTTATGTATATTAGTCAAGAGGACAAATCTTCAATGGTGAAATTATGCGATTTGCCTGATTATATATTGTAGCTGTAGCCTGTTGGTTGCAATCGTTCTCGACTCTGTTTTATATGCCTTTACAAATTCTTATGCTTATCCTTACTAAAATGATTCAAGTTCTGATCAATATGGTATATATGCAGTTGACTTCTTGACATCTTTGCTTGCATTGAAATGCTTGTTATCATTAAGAAATGCATCTCTCACTGGAGTAAGGTGGCTTGATTGGAATTGAAGTTAGGTTATAGATATTTGGCCTTAGTTCATTTAAAGAAAAGTAGTTATTCATATTTTTTGTTGAGTTTGAGATATGCATGGCAGCATGTGGAAAGATACTTAAAAAAACTTATCTTTTCATTTGACTCCACTTCCTATTATTATTTGAAAGCGTTTTATATTGGGGATTTGCTACCAAGTGGTCCTGTGGAATTGTTAAGAGCCTATTTATAGAAAGATTTTTATTCAAAACATTCACCAATTATTGATAAACATTTCCAATGTAGAAAATTTCAACTGGTAGTTTCCTCACAAGTGCCACAGCCCACAGGGGAAGTTGCTAGTGAGACCCTTTTAGTTTATGTATTGCGTCTATACATTATTAGGTTAATTGGTTCAGATCTCTTGGTTTTGGCAGCTTAATTTTCTGTTGTGTCAGACAGGAATTACTTTTTTTTGATAAGTAAAGATAATATTAATGTGTCAAACAGGAGACGTGAGCTATGTACACAGGAAGTGTACAAACCAATCACTTTACACTAGAGATATTATCCACAAATTCTATAAAGGATTGCCACCCTGCACTATCAACTCATGACACCAAAAGAACATTGTCTGCAAAATCAGCTTCTGCAACTCCTCCACCTTCCTCTCTTCGTTCTCGAAACATCTTCCATTTCTTTTCCTCCAGATGGACCAGCACACTGCCAATGGAACCACACCCCAGAAAGAAATTTTCTTTTTCCTCTTATACAAAGACCAGCTTTCCATCAAGTGCTTCACTGATGTAGGCATAACCCAATAAACCTTGAACAGATTGAAAACATAATCCCATAACTTCCTAGATACTGGAAAGTCCAACATGAGATGGTTTACATTTTCCTCATCCGCCTTGCATAAAAAACACCAATTGACATAAATTTTATTCCTGATCCGTAGATTGTCACCGGTTAGAAGGACTTCATTGACGGCTTCCCTCATAAAAAAACTCACTCTGGCTGGAGCCTTGGCTTTCCAAACATTTCTCCACGGTAAAGATCCATCATTATTCATTATCTTCTGATAAAAGGATCTGACCAAGAAAACCTTGTTCTTCTCCCCCTCCCACACTACTTTATCCTCCCCTCTACCACTGATCTTCTGCGTGTACAGGAACTCGAAAAACTGCACCAAGGAGTCCATCTCCCAGTCTTGAGGATTTCTTCTAAAGGATGGATTCCAAGTAATAACTTCGCCTTCGAACTGCACAACCGATTTAACAGTCTCATCTTTATTCCCTACTATGTTGAAACGCAAGGGAAAGACTCTTCGCAGCTCTATATCATCGCACTACTTGTCCTTCCAAAAATGAATCGACTCCCCATTACCGATTTGGAAAGAAATCCATTGCTTCAACATATCCCATTTTTTCCTAATGCCCTTCCACACATTCACCCCGTACGTCATTTGGGAGTCCACTTGTTAACCCCCTGCCCATATTTGCCCACTACCACCTTCTTCCATAAGGTGTTTTCCTCACTTAAATATTTCCACAACCATTTCCCCATAAGAGCAGTATTAAAGTTCTTAAGATTCTTGATTTCTAAACCTCCAATTCTCATATTTGGACACACCGACTCCCATTTAACCAAATGATACTTCCTCTCCAATGATGTCCCTTCCATAAAAAATCTCCCTCCAATTTCTCCAATCTTTTAGCTATAGATGCATGCATACCGAACACTGTCATATAGTACGTGGGCAAGTTAGAGAGAGTCTCTTAATGAGAGTCGGTCTTCCGCCTTTCGACAGGTATTGCTTTTTCCACCCAGCCAGTCTACGCTCGAACCTTTCGATAATCGGATTCCATATATTCTTACTTCTTGAAATAGCCCCAAGAGGGAGACCTAAATAAAAGGTCGGTAACTTTCCCACTTTGCACCCAAAGAAACCTGTCAGATATTCAACATTGGTCACTTCCCCTACCGGATATACTTTCCACTTTCCCACTTTAGACCTGATGCCGCCTGAAAAAGGAGTAATACTAGACGAAGATAGCCCAACTCAGAATGATCTGCCTCACAGAACACAAGAGTATCATCCGCAAAAAGCAAGTAAGAGTTTTGCAACTCGTGATCTCTGTCTCTACCCACATCAAACCCACGAATCAGATTCTTAGCTACCGAAATATCCATCATTCTACATTTCTACTCAATACCTCCATGACTATGATGAAGAGGAATGGAGATAGAGGATCTCCTTTCCGCAACCCTCTTGAGCTAGAGAAGAATCCTGTGGGCTCACCATTAACCAACACCGAGAACTTTACCTATGAAATGCAGAAAAAAATCCACTCTCTCCATCGACTACCAAAACCCATCCTGGTCAACAAATAATCCAGAAACGCCCGGTTTACGTGATCATAAGTGTTCTCAATATCCAATTTACAAATCAGACCTGGCTTCCCACTTCTTAATCTCAAATCTACTACCTCATTTGCAATCAAAACAGCCTCTGTGATCTGTCACCCACCCACGAAAGCATGCTGAGTCTCGTATATAATCTTCCCTAGAACTGATTTCATACGCACTGATAGTACCTTTGCTGCAATAATTTTGTACACTCCTCCTACCAGGTTAATTGGCCGAAAGTCTTTGATATCTTCCGCCCTGCTACTTTTTGGAATCAGAATGTGGCATTTAGGCTTTTCTCAAACCTCCTTCGAGCAATAAAAAAAGAGAAAACAGCCATGACATCATTTTTAATCACCTCCCAGCAGTGCTGGATAAAAATACTTGGGAACCCATCCGGTCCCGGAGCTTTATCCCCTTTCAAACCTTGGACTGCTGCACTAACCTCTTCTTCTGAACATGGAGCTTCCAGAATATCCTTATCTTCTGAGCTAAGGGACTTGAGCGGAATCCCTTCCAGTTCCAGCTTTATATCACAGTCGCTGCTCTCTGTGTACAACCTTTTTTTTTATGAGCATTCACCATCCGATGAAAGAACCTCATATTATTATCTCCCTCCTGCAACCATTGTATCCGAGATTTTTGACGCCAACTAATCTCCTCGCTACGCAACAACCTTTGGATTTCTATTTTCAGAGCTGCCCGGAGAATTCCGCAGCATTTAGACCCTCCACTCCTTCCTTATCCAGCTCTCTTACCTCTTCTAAAGGCTTACTCAAATTCAACTTAAGATTACCAAAGATTACCTTGTTCCACTCTTGAAGATCCTCTTTGAGAAACTTCAGCTTCCTCGTCATACAAAAACAGGGGTCCCCTACCACCACATATGATTGCCACTTCTCTTTAAACCACTCCATAAAGCCTGTGAATTCCAGCCACATAGACTCAAAACGGATTGGGGACTTCCCTTAGCAAATCCCCGCATTCTAAACGCAAAGGAACATGATCAGAAACTATTCTTGGCAAACATGACTGCGCCATCCCTTCATAACCCTCTATCCAGCTCGAAGACACCAAAAATCTGTTGATCCGCGAACATGACTTCCATTCACTATTTCTCGACCAAGTGTATTTGCCTCCTTCTAAAGGAAGGTCCACTAGCTCTAGGTAGTGATAAACTCATTGAACTCTACCATTGCCTGTGAGAAAACCTTACCCCCCGATCGCTCATATGGAAATCTGACCACATTGAAGTCACCCCTATACACCAGGGCAATTTTCAGAAATTGGAAATTGCTCTAAGCTCATCCCAAAGTCCACTACACTCGACTTTCCACGCAGGGCCCATAAACCCCCGAAAAGATCCATTTCAATCTGTTCTCTATTCCTTCAAACACAAGTGAAATAGAATGTTCTCCGATTGAACTCCCCACCTTAGTAAGAATTCTACTATCCCACATCACTAAAATGCCTCTGGCAGCATAGTTGTTAAAGGTGCTCGCCTTTCTCGCCTCAGGCGAAAGACGCCATCAGGTGAGGGTTCATCGCCCTAAGAGGCAAAGGCCAGTCGGCGGCAGGAGGCGAGGTCAGGCGCACGCCTTTCTTGCCTTTTAGAGAGGCGTGAGGTGTACGCCTTTCTTGCCTTTTAGAGGGGCGTGAGGCATGAAAAAGGCTCTTAAAGGCGAACACTTTAATTTTATTTTATTTTAAATGTCGAACGACGTAATTTATGGTTATTATAAATAGAGAAAACCCTTTAAAAGACCTTCGGACTTCCGACGAACACATATCGAGCCTTACGAGTCCCAAAAAAGTTCCCGACAATTTGTCTTCATCGATTCTTCAATTCTGGGCTAGGGTTCGACTTACAGAGGGAGTTCGCATATCTCAGTCTCTTGCTTTCTTTACTTATCAAAAAAAAAATGTCTTTCACTTTGTGTCTCTCTCGTCTCATCTGTTTTCATTCTTTGTTCGATTCTTCAATTCTGGGCTAGGGTTCGACTTACAGAGGGAGTTGCTTATTCTTCAATGTTTTGTTCTACATTAATAATTATTTTTCCCTTTCTTTGAAATTAATTAATTTGTTTTGCCTCCCTTTTTGGCGTCGTAATTAATACAAACTTTATTTTTAAAAAATAAAAATTAATTTGTTTCTATTTTTGAATTCACACAGTAGATTAAACTTCAAATAATTTTTTGTAACTTAAATTTGTTTCTATTTTTGAACTGTATAGTTAATTACTTATTCTTTTTTTTTTTGGGACACAAAGTCACGGACTAGTACATTACTTTGATAATTATTCTGTTTTTTTTGTCTTTTTTTGTTGTTAGTTGTTACTAATTACATTCCATGTCTTTAGTTCTCTTTTGATTTACATGACTTTATTTTTATTTGCTTTAATAACTATTTATTTTCTTGTTTGAAGTGTTAGTAAAGTTCATCTAATACATTGGAATTTAAACTATGAATGATGAAATTTGTGTTATTGATATTATATTATAACTTAGTTTCATGTAATATGCTCACTTATGATATGTTTTGTTGATATTTATTAAGTTATATATGCTTTATATATTTTTCCTAGTATTGTTTCCGTGAGAGCCTTTTTAGCACCTCGCCTCTTGCCTTAAATATGGACCTCTTGACTTTTTAGCGCCTCTCGACTTTGACAACTATGTCCGGCAGTCCCTACTGCCCCTAGATGTTCTCACTTGGTCCATCTACCACCTCCTACCTCCATAACTACCCTGTGATCAATTTTCTCCATTTTCGTTTCCTGTAAACAAATCAAATGCAGTCTTTATCACTAGTCTCTTTGGCCCTTCGTTAATACCCCTAACGTTCCAAGATATAATCCGTGTATGCATAATTATCCTTTTCGTGTCTCTTTCTGTGATTCCTGCTTTAGTGGCCAAGAGAGTTGAAAAATTGGAGAGGGACTTCTTATGGGAGGGAGGCAATGTGGAGAGAAAATATCACCTTGTAGACTGGACCTTTGTTTGTTCAAGTATTTAGAGTGGAGGTTTGGGCATTAAAGTTTTAAGGAAGTTCAATAGTGCCCTGATGAATGGTTGTGGAGATACATTAGGGGAGAGGCTTTGTGGAGGTTAATAGTGACTGGTAAATTTGGGCAAGGAAGTCAGCCGTGGTTCCCTTCAGTCATTAGATGCTCTTTTGGATCCAGCGTGTGGATAGGGATCTCTAAAGGTAGGGAGGACTTCCATCGTGGCATTCTCTTCAAAGTGGGAATGGGATAATGTTAGGTTCCAGAAGGATAAATGGTGCGGGGATACTTACGTCCAACAGGAGTTTCCTAGGCTTTATAATCTTGTGATTAACCGAGAGGCTATGGTGAGTGAGATGTTCAAGAATCTTGATGGTAGAGATATATGGGTCCCTACATTTAGAAGAAATTTACAAGACCGGGAGATAGGTGATGTGGCAAGATTTCTTGAGAAGCTCTATGCCATAAAGAGACAAGGGCCTTCTGATGATAGGGTGGTATGGATGAGATCGAACAGCAGGAAGTTCACTGCTAAGGCCTCGTCAGGTGCAGTGTTTTGAAAACACAACTTTTTCTAAATGCAGCGTTTTTAAAACACAAC
Organism: Codonopsis lanceolata; assembly: GCA_013146195.2. Taxonomy (NCBI): domain Eukaryota; kingdom Viridiplantae; phylum Streptophyta; class Magnoliopsida; order Asterales; family Campanulaceae; genus Codonopsis; species Codonopsis lanceolata. The sequence goes on along the minus strand of CM028382.1, from coordinate 98,478,881 downwards.
ATTTTCAAAACACAGTTTTATTTTTGTAAACACGTTTGGAAAACTATTTCAAAACACTATTTTTCATAAACAAAGTAGTTGTAAACGCAGCATATTTTTAAAACGCTGCACATTTTTAAAACGCAGCGTTTTTAAACGCTGCATCGAAACACTTTTAAAGAGAAAACGCTGTGTTTTTTGTCAGCGTTTTGACCAAAACGCTCTACCAAACAAGCTATAAGTCCTTTTATTCAGCTTTATGTTATCTAGACAGAATTTCCTTCCCTTGGAAAGTCATTCGGAAATCGAAAGCTCCCAGCAGAGTGGCTTTTTTTGCATGGGAGGCTGCAAAGGAGGCCATCCTTTAGGGGGGATAATCTGAGAGCTAGGAATAGGGTTTACGTCAACCGGTGCTACATGTGTAAAGAAGATGAGGAGACGGCTAATCACCTTTTGCTGCACTCCTCTGTAGCAAGAGAAGTATGGTGTCATTTCTTCCTCTTAGCAGACATTTCTTGGGATATGCCAAGATCCTTCGTGGTTGGTCGCTCCATAAGAGGAAAAGGAGGAATGTGGTTTGGGATACAGCCCCGTTGGCAATTTGGTGGAGCATTTGGAAGGAGAGGAATCAAAGAGCTTTCGATAATGTGGAAGTTGGGTCAGATAAGCTTAAGAAGAATGTCTTTCACCTCCATTTTGGTGCTCGGAGACCTCTTTGCATGAATGGAACCTTTTTGTGGATATGGAGGATAGTGCAATCCAATTGTAATTTTGTTTAGTATACTCCCGCGTACAGGGCTACACCTCAAATTAATACAACCTTTATTTATCAATTTTTTATTATTATTCGGACTCTGTTCCTCCCTCCTGTTCAGCTGGTCAAAATTTAAACTGCACCTCAAATTTTTCAGTTCCCTATTGCAGCTTGTCCGAGTCTTTGACTTGCTAGAAGTGATATTTCTCACGGTTGATTTACACCCCTTCTCAATATCAAGCAGCAAATCCATAATTTTTCCTTCATACCCTCCCCACGACACTCCAAGAAACCTCCCTAAACCCTTCACTCTTCTTTTAACCCATAGGGATATATCTATACTTTCTTCTTCACACAACAACATCTCTTCATCTGAAAGAGTCTTGGGTCTGACCACTGATATCGGTGAGCACTCGATAGGTTCATCTTGATCCTCCTCTAGCATCCCTTCAAAAACCGTGATATCCTTCGAATTTCCCAAATCCTTTGGAGAAGCTATCTTGACTGAGTCTCCTTTGGCGCCACTCAATTCCTAGAGAACTTCTTCCACCTCGACCGAGATCTTAGTACCAGATCCTAATACCTTTTCCTTCTCGCAACCATCCTCGCTACTCCCCCCACTTGCATCAGTTGTTGGGGCGGGGTGCAGAAGGGGCTCCCTCCTTCTCCGGACTCTTCCAGCGTCGTCTTCGACATACCTTTTTCTACGTACTCTTGGTGATTCAACCCATCTGGATAAGCCCAGTTCTCTGTTCCGACGTTATGGGCTCCTAAATCTGTAGTGAAAGCTGAAGGTAGTGGCCCACTCACAATACCCACACCACCTGTTTGAGTGTCTAACCTATCCCTATTAGACAAGCACTACTCCACCCACTTCATACTTGTTGGACTCTTACTACCACTTGGGCCTGCCTCTTTTCCTCCATTGGGCTCCTCACACTCTTCCGAGTCCGAGCCCACATTCAACCTTCCTTCGATGCTTTCCAAAACGACCTCGTTTACCTTCTCCTTAAATTTGAAATTCGAATCCTTTGGCACCCACGTAGCCGTGTCAAGTTGTATGCAATCCTTTCCGTCCTGGTTACGCATATACCCGAAGGATTTCCCTCTCACTCCCTTTGTGGGCACGTGTTGTACACCTGTATCTTGTCTGAGACATCATGACCACCACTACTACTCCCGAAGCTCCTCCAAGGTTTGCAAAAGGCCGTCGTCTCCGCCCAAATAGGCACTTCAAAAATTCTTCCGTTGACCCCAATTCTGACCGAGCCCGGAATCTCCTTATAAAAGCAAACAAGAATTCTTGCCCACCTCAAATTCGATCGAAGCTCTGTTTCTTCATCCATCCGAACAAAGCTTCCATAGGTATTCCCAATAGCACGAAGGACTTGCTTTCCCCATAAGTGGAGAGGCAGTCCCACCGCCCTAATCCAAACTTCATTGGCCCCTCGACCTTTCTGGTTGCAGCAAGCTTCTGGGTCCCAACGCTCCAAAAATAAAGTGTTGTGGTTGACCATCCAGTTCTTCTCCTTAAGGATTCGACCGGCTTCCTCCTTTGACGGGAAAACGAAAAAGGACTTCCCGTCCTTCTCCAGAACACGAACGCCGCCTGCTGTCTTCCATTTACGGTCCACCCACCTTTGAATTTCCTTCCTATCCAGGATAGGGCAGTCCAGCGATCCCACTCTCCCCACCAAACACCTATCCAAAAACTCCAAGGCCCTACATGAACTTTCCTCCACCTAAAAATCCACCCCCTTCTCACCCTTGACCTTTCCTTTGCAAGCGACTAAATCAGGCCAGGGAGGTATCTCCGCAGCCACCTTATAAGATTTGAAGAAGCCTCTTTAGTCTTCTCTCTGTCGTATCTGTAGTCGATGAAGCTGGATACCTCTGTTTACCTTTACTCTCTACTGCCGTCTCCTTAAAGGGTTTGGGGGTACGCTTCACCCTACTGTCCTGATCTCCGACGAATCTGCGAAGCTTGTCTGCCACCCATTCCCAACCTATATCTTCTGCATTGTCCCTCCGGGATGCAAATCATTCCCGACTTCCCTGTTCCTCTTACTATGACTTTGATAGAACTCCTGCAGCATTCCTCTCCTTAGCCACAGTGACGTCGCGCCATTTCTCCTGCAGCTTCTTCCACCAAACATCACAGGACGAAGAAAATCTTTCCAACCAATCACAGACCCAATCAAACTCAAAAGAGGAAAGGATAATCTCATGCGGTCTTCCTTTGTGTCTCTCCACCACCCTAAACTCGAACCAATCCTTCTCCTGAACTCTTAAAACTTCAAAATCCTTCCAGTCTGCTTGAAAAAAAGTCCTGTTGTGATCTCCAGCCATTCTTACAAAAAAAGGGAAGAGAATTACTTGAACAACGAAAATATGTATTTGCCAAATACTAAACAAAAAATTTACTATAACATGCACTATCTCAAGATATTTAGGAAATTAGTAAGCACCACAAAATCATTTGCAAGTGGGAGATGTCTGAAAGAGGAATGATGTTATAATTGTCTTGAGCAAAGCAGACGTGATAACAAGCAATTGAGTATATCTGTGAGACACTATGGGCATATCCAGTCATGGATAAGAGAGAATGATTCGATATGATTACCCTTGTTGGCAAAGCTAGCTATTGAACTCAGCAGGGACAATTTATGTTCTAAAAGGAATTTGAAGGATACTAGATGAAAGCAGGATATTGGTTAAGGCCCTTAAGGAGATGATATATTCTTTCATTGTGCTGAGCTGCTGATACTTGAAATAGTCTGCAAGTTGTTGCATATAAGATTTTTTTTAATAGAAGATTTTACCTTCTTTTTTTTACTTACCCTCATTGTGACTTGAACCCACAACCTATTTGGTGTAGGTGAAGCGTCTTACCACTAAGCTGCGCTTCGTTGTCTCATATAAGATTTTACTGTGTTGAGTGACTGCCCTCAATGTACTGGCTTCATAATTTTGGGACAATTTGTGCCCCTTTGTGAGAAGAAATTTGTACTATGTAGTAATTTTTTCCTCAGTATTGAGGTTAACTACCATCGAGATAAAGTTGATTTCTACTCCCTCAGTTTCTTAAAAAAGAGTTCATTATTCCTTTTTGGGGCATTCCAAAAAGGTGTTCTCTTTGTTATCTTTCCTTTTTGGGAGTTTCTTTTCAATCAGAAAAATAAATAAATTAGATTTAAAAGAGAAAATACACAAACAAGACAGATGAGAAGTCCATCTAGACAAAAGAAGAAAATACAAGAACATACAAAACCCCGAAGGAAAGTAGGTAAACAATAAGCGTACTCCAATTGCATTGAAAAAGAGAAGCGGAATCACACAAAAAACATCACGGCCGACGCCCTAAGTGAAGCTAAGAATACTAATTTATCCCTCAAGAGAGGCAATCAGAGTGCGATCCCTGATGATCCTAGAATTCTGCTGAGTCCAAATACACCGAAGCGCAGCAAAACACCACACAGCCACAGCAACGCAGCATCCTCACCCTTCCCAAAGCCCCTCATGATGTGATATTCGTCTCACCTCACATGCTACTGAAGGAAAGAGGCTATCTAATTTGGGCTCACCCAAATCTCTCCAACCACCCTGAACAACGTTGCCCTTGATTTGCTTGCTTTTTTAACTGATGGATCTCACCTCTCATGGGCAACATTAGAAAGTCCAAAGCATACATATATTTATAGTAGAGTGAATTACTGTTCTTAATCTGTGTGGGGAGTAAAATAGGACTGTTTTTAAGGAATGGAGAGGGTACCTTTTTTCTCTATAAATAGTTGTCATTTTTTCTTTCAGGTTCTCCCTAAACAAGTATCATTTTTATTAAGAATTCGTCCACACAAAGAATATTACCTTTGGAACCCTACTTTTGCCCTGACATTACATTTTGAGAAAGGAGACAGCATCGCTTATGCCTGGGACTTTGTCATTAAAATCCTGACTTAAAATATCATTTATTTTTCTTCCACTGTTGCAATATTGGTCCTACTAATTACAAGACACTACACAACAATCTACCCTTCTATAATCAAATGACTAGTATATAACTGCAGTCATGGTGTGTCCAATGTGCAATTATATGGGGTTGAAGAACTTATCAAAAAAAAAAATATATATATATATGGGGTTGAAGAAAGCGCTTCACACTTTTTTTGGTGCACAAAGACACTGGATCCTTCCACTATCCCTTTTAACTCTTTTGTAGAATTTGTATTGAGCAGGTGTTCTCGTTTATTTTTCTAGAGTATACTTCTAATGTACACATGATGCACCACCTGTTTTAGTGTTTTGATACTTTTTGTTTATAAATATTTTTATAAAAAAATGTATGGTACCGTCAAGGACGACGCGATGCTAACACAAGGGACCGACACAATGCAAACTTCCATGGGCGTCCTACCTTCATTTACATTGCATGGCTTGGTGTTTTCTTGCATTTCTATACTTGGCATGGGCGTGCTGCGATACTTGGCAGTCTTCGTTAGTATGTGGATAGAGGTTGATGTGCTTCATGCCTTGATATCGCACTGCAGGAAGGTCGTTTTAATGGCACAAACTCCCACTCTATGCGCCACAAAATTTTTGCTTTATGTCATGTTGTGGCCCATGGAAGGCCATGTCGTGAGCAACTATTGTCATCTTAATTTTTATATGCTAAGTGTATCTTGTGATAAGGTACGGAAAATGACGTATCAATATGTTTTCTTTTTCTGCCTTGAATGGATAAAGATTTCTGGTTTTTGTGTGTGCGTGCGCGCAGTACATGCTGAGTAAATTAGAGTATCATACATACCACATATTTTATTTCCACTGTAAATACATGCTATGACACCCATCCCCATTTCATTGTAGCACTTCATTCTAATTGTTTATGGAGTGGTTTTATTGCAATTACTCTGTCCGTCCCAAATGAAAGACTCCCAGTCGCGAACTTCAATTTTTTAATATTGTACTTTTGCGTCTCTATATTTCCTTTAACTTGCACTAAAGTTATATCTTTGTTTGTATGACTCATGCCTTAAAAAAGAAAGTTTTTTTATAAATAATTAATGGAAAATTTCAACTTAATGTTTAGAAATGACACTCTTTATTAGGTCAAGCTAAAAGGCCAAGTATGACTCTTTTCTTTTTGGAACGGAGAGTATAATGGTTGAAGGCTCTGAAAGGAGGTATTTAAACTAGCAATGTCACGAAATTACGTGAGGAAATGTTGGTGGCGCATGATTTGGTAAATGTTTGTTAATCATAACATTGTCCATATGAAGTCTTACACATTATGGAAGTATTATACCAAAGGAGTAGTACTTTTTCTTCTTTGTCTCTTTCATAGGCTACACAATGTGGGTAGCCCTCCTCCTCCTCCCATACCTAAAATCCCTCCCCTCCCACGAGACTCGAACATGCGACCGGGTGAGCTTAGCTTCATTAATATTGAACTTTATGGGGAGAGAGACCGCACAATAACAAACCATTTATTAAACTGTACGATCTTCATACTTATGGAGTATACTAATGGAAAGGTAATTGGAAAATAGGTTCCTATATGGTTTCATGAGTTTTAAAAGCGCAAGAGTTTTTGGAGATACAAGATGGTGGGGATTTTAGATGCAAAAGGATATTGCAAAGAGATGTATGAGGAGCTGTGACAACCACTGCTATGTTTTGATGGTTTAAGTAATTAGTGGAAATTGTAGGCCCTTTTCTTTTGGGGCCCGGAGACGGACGTGGTTAAAGACAATACTTTTGTGGATTTTGTGGATAATATAGCTGTTAATATTAGTTGACTCATTGTAAGTAGGATGCGTCACCTGTTTTGACGCACACTTGATTTATATATTTATTACTTATCAAAAAAAAAGTAATTAGTGGAGATTTTAATATGTTATTTCAAGATAAATCTGGAAAGAAGCTAAGGTCATAAACAATGTGCAGTTGTCTTAGGGTTAGATTAGAAGATAAATAATATACAGGTCCTAATGATCCTGAACACATTTTATAAGCTTTATGATTACATTGCATGAGCTGAGGAAAAGTAAGAGATCCTTTAAAAACAAAAAGCTCCTTTTATCACTATCATTTCTTGCATGAGGGTTTATATAAATTTAGCTAACATTATGATTTTATTTGGTTATGTGGTGGTGCCTAGTCCAAGTTAACTTTTCATTGTGCTATAATTGGTACGACATGTTCTTCTCGTTGGGAGAACTGTTTCCATTTCATTTGAAGTGGTTTATTTGTCACGTGCAGCCACTGATGATCCGTATTGGCAGCTTCTTGAGCGTAATAGTCGGATTTTAGATAAAGTTACTGCAAATATAATTGCTAATAAGGTAAACTATGCTTCTGTGTGACTTATCGTGCAGCATCATGTGTATCTAGTTGCTGATTGATTGAAGACTTTCTGTTCTCTTTTGTTGCAGAGTCCTGAGAACATTAATCTTCTAAGGCAGGCGCGGAATAACCTCCTCACATGCATTAATATGTACGTCACTAGCTCCCCACGGATTAGTTTTAGTTTTTTATTCTCATTCAGCATTTCCTCTTTGAATGGGTTGCTAAGGCATGTTTGTCTGCCAGGTACTCATGTTAAATTATTGGGTATGATCACAAGTTCCTTTCCCCTGCTCCCTTCGTACCCCCCCCCCACCCCTAAAAATATAAAAATAAATAATACTCCCTCTGTTCCGAGCAAAGAGTTCCTGTTTGAAAGTCAAATTTTTTAAGAAAATGACATTTTTAGTAGCCAATTAGTAATAAAATGACACTTTTATACCTTAATTTTTTAAAGTGGACTCTTTAAATGAAACATCTTAAAATGGAATAGTGGACTCTTTGTCTGGAACAAGAGGGAGTAATAAATAAAATAGTAGTAAATAAATGAAAAGAGAACAAAAGAAAACCTATCATTACACGTAGAGGTAGACTTAGACTTAAATTGGGTGGTCCTTTTGTGTGCTTTCTTTTTGTTAGGCAAGAACCAATGTTATTGCATCTAGAAGTATCAATGCAACAAGAAGACAGTAATAAAGGAAAGGAAACATCTGACATAGGCCTAACAACAATTAAAACTATTCCCCAACACACTAATACACTACCCCACTAGGTTTATTGCCAAAGAAATTGTGGGTTCTAGGATGCTGAGCGGGAAGCCGGGGTTGTTGTGTAAGTTAGACATTGAGAAAGCATATGATCATGTGAGTTGGGATTTTCTGTTGTATATGCTGGAGAGGATGGGAGTAGTAGATGGAGAAAGTGGGTTATGTTTTGTAAATTGGCAGCTCGGTTTTCGGTTATGGTTAATGGTGAGCCGGCTGGCTTTTTCGAGAGCTCGAGAGGGTTACATCAAGGAGACCCACTCTCCTCTACTCTTCATTCTCATAATGGAGGCGCTGAGTAAGCTGATAGATAAAGCAGTAAGAGGTGGATTTATTAACGGTTTTGGAATTGGCAGGCACATGTATCATCTCCCTTCTTCTCTTTGCGGATGATACCTTAATATTTTGTAATGCAGAGATAAAGCAGCTAGGATATCTTCGCTTAGTGCTCGCTTTTTTCCAGATGGTGTCGGGTCTTCAAATTAACATTGCGAAAAGTGAGATCGGATACTGTCATACAGGTGGTAAACATTCATTCTATGGCTTTGGTGTTCGGGTGGAGGTTCTCTTCTCTTCCGTCAACCTATTTCGGGTTGCCGATTGGAGCGCCGTTTAAGAACAAGGAGATGTGGAATACAAATAGATTTATTCACAGGTTGTCCGGGTGGAAGAAACAATTATTGTCTAAGGCGGGGAGACTAATTCTCATAAAAAACACCCTATCTGGTTTTCCCACTTATTTTTTTATCACTTTTTGTGCTGCCGCTTCAGTTCGGTGTAATTTGGAGAAGATGGAGAGGGAGTTTTTGTGGGAAGGGCAAGGGAAGGAACACAAGTATCATTTGGTAAAATGGAAGAAAGTTTGCCATCATATCCAGGATGGAGGTTTAGGCATTAAAAATCTTGGTCGTTTCAACAGGGCTTTTGCTCGGTAAGTGGCTTTGGCGTTACATGATCGACATTGATGGTTTGTGGAGGAAAATGGTTACTTGCAAATATGGTGAAGGGGATCGTAATTGGTTCCCGAATATTAAATTCTATTCTTTTGGCTCAAGGGTGTGGGGTGGTATTTGCAAAGGTTGGGAACCTTTTGAGAGACAGATTTCTTACGGCGTAGGGTGTGGAAGGAAAGTGGAATTTTGGAAGGATAAGTGGTGTGGAAGGATAGTGGAATTTTGGAAGGATAAGTGGTGTGAGGAAGAAGATCTATGGAGACTTTTCCCCGCCCTTTTCAATTTTGCTGTGGATAAGAACTTTAGTGTGTAGAGCAAGGGAAGGTGGTGTGGAATCCCATGTTTCGTAGGAATTTTAAGGATTGGGAAATTGAAATATGTGCAGAATTTTTCAAAAGACTTGACTTGCTCCAAATTGATGATAGCATGGAGGGTAGGGTGAGGTGGGCTGCCTCAGCTGAAAAAAGTTCCCGGTTAAATCTTTTTATCAAGCTGTAACAGGCAGGGAGGATCTTTTTTTCCCTTGGAAAGGTATATGGAGGAATTGCGCTCCTAACAGAGCTAATTTTTTTATTGGGAAGCTTGTCATGGGGCCATTTTGACTGGAGACAACTTGCGGATAGTGTATGTCAATTGGTGTTACATGTGCAAAAGCAATGAGAAAAGTTTCAACCATCTTTTAATTCATTGTCCGGTTGCTTTTGAACTGTGAATATGATTTAGGGACTGTTCAAAATGTCGTGGGTGATGCCTAATTCAGTTAGTGAGCTGCTTCTGAGACACAATTAGGGGTGGCAAAAATTTATCCAATCCATTGGGTTATCTGTTATATCCATTATAAAAGACTTATTGGTTATTATCTATTAACACCCAATTAGGTTAATGGGTGTTAATGGATATTATCCATTAACACCCATTAACAAAATGGATAATTATGGATAATTAACCGGTTATCCATCGGATTTATCCACTAATGTCACCTCCGTCAACCGTCTCCACCCACCGTCGTCATTTCCCACCTCCGGCCACCGCCTCCCAACGCCGCCCGCCGCTGCCCACCACCGCGCCTCCTGCCGCCGGCAACCACCACCGCGCCTCCTGCCGCCGGCAACCACCACCGCCCGCCGCTGCCCACCACCGGCCCCGCCGCTGCCCACCACCGGCCACCGCCTCCAACCGCCACCAGCCACCGCTGCCACCGCCGCCCGCCACCGGCCACCGCCACCAGCTCTTTACTTAAAAATAATAACAATTAAATACATAACTTACCAAGATTCGAACCTAAACCAAATTGCCTTACAACAAAGCTTGTTACCACTAGACTAAACCACTTTTTGATATATATTTGAAAGTTAATATAAATATGAACAAGTAATCATAAAAATTATTGATTATTATGAACGTATTTGTTATTTATTTTGGATTAAGAATATTTGTTTGTTATTTATAATTTATAATTATAATGAATATAAATTTTTAATTTTTTAATAAGGTATTTGACTTTTTTATTTTTTCTTACTTTTACATAATCATTTATTATTGTCAAATCAATAAACACGTATATTTTCTATCTCACAACTATGAAGACTATTATAAAATTTTGACAACTTTATATATATTAGGTGATAAAAATAGTGTCGCATTGCAAATATCACTTTTTATTTGAGGTGTAAAAAAAGGAAAGAAAAGATAAATATCAAAATTAAGAAAATATCTTGGTCATTGTTGAACGTGGGGCCCATTAATTTTTTATTAAATGTGAAAAGTTGGTGAAAATATTATGATTTATGAATATTAGGGTATTAACTTATCATTGTGTGTATGTGTATGCATGTGTGTGTTTTTGGCATGTGTGTGTGTTTTTTTGGCATGTGTGTGTGTGTTTGAGTGAGTTTGTGTGTGTATGTTATGTTTAGTGAATCATAATATAAGTAGGCAAGTAATACTCAAAATAATAAATGATATTCCTTATTGGATATTATCCGGATAATACCCATTTATTAATGGATAATATTGGATATTATCCAATAACACCCATTAAGGTTAATGGGTGTTATTGGATAATATCCAAAACTACCCCTTAACCTTAATGGGTGTTATTGGATAATATCCAAATTAACCGGTAACACCCAATTGCCACCCCTAGACACAATCATAGGAGGCGTAATGTTTTTTGCGACACTGTTCCGGTGGGTGTGTGGTGGATAATTTGGAAAGAGAAACAGTAGAATTTTTGATAATGTGGAAGCCTCGCTTGCCCAGCTTAGGAACTGTTTCTTTTGACATTGGCAGAGGTGATAAAATCAAGTTTTGGAAGGATAGATGGTGCGACAACGTGGAGTTGTCTCGTTCTTTCCCAAATCTTTTTGCTATAGCTACAGAGAAGGATTGTGTGATCAGTTCAGTTCTGTATTTTGGGGAAGGCAGTGTTTCGTGGTGTCCGGTCTTTCACAGGAACCTTCAAGACTGGGAGGCGGATTCCTTTCTGTTATTCAGTGAGAGGTTGCATACTGATAAGGTGGGACAGCAGGTCGATAAGGTGGTTTGGAATGGGGCAAAGAGCAAGTATTTTTCTGTCGGTTCGTATTATCTTAAGTTGATCGATAGGCGCAGAATTCTTTCCCGTGGAAGCAAATCTGGAGATCAGGTGCCCCGATGAGAGTAGCCCTTTTTGCTTGGGAAGCATTGCACGAAGCTATTTTGACAGGGACAATCTGAGAAAGCGTCATAAAATTTATGTCAATTGGTGCTATATGTGTTAAAGGAGTGATGAGAGCGTAAACCATTTACTGATGCATTGTCGTGTTGTGTCTCAGTTGTGGGATTTGCTCTTCAATTTGTTTGGAATCTCGTGGGTGAGCCAGGCTCGATCAAAGAGCTCTTTCGTTGTTGGTCTTTGTATAAGCGTAAGAGGAAAAACTTCTTTTGGGACACCACTTTGCTAGGCGTTTGCTGGACGATTTGGCAGGAGAGAAATAGGACGGTTTTTGAGAATGTGGAAATGTCCATGCCTATTTTGAAGGAGACTTTGCTTTGCACTCTATTTTTTGGTGCTCCTTAGGGTTGGCCCAGGTGGAGGGCAGCACGAGCTCTTCCATTTCTTTTGTAGAGTTCTTGTATAAATTTTCTTTACTTTAATTTGTGGGTATACTCCTAGTGTTCAACGGCGTGCCACCTAATTTGGTGCTAGTTTATAATATGCCTCACTTATCAAAAAAAATAAAAAGAAGAAGCAAGGACATAGTTAGATTAAATGGTCAATAAATACCACATATGATTAAACAAGGCTCGGTGCAATGTAGAAGTGCATCTAGGGTGTTATGTGATCGGTGTATACATGTCAAGTCGAGAGAAAAGTTTTATCCGACAACCATTAGACCCATACTACTTTATGGAACCGAATGTTGGCAACTAAGAAATAGCATGTTAACAAGATGAGTGTAGCTGAAATGTGAATGTTAACATGGATACATGGCAAAACTAGCAAAGATAAAACTCGAATTAAACAAATTCGTGAGACAGTAAAAGTTGCCCAATTTGGAGATAAAATGAGAGAACCGCATCAGAGGTTTTGGTCACATTCAACGTATGTGTATCAGCATCAACCACACTAGAAATAAGGGAAGGGGAAAACTAAAACTAACATGGAGATCCATAATAAAAAAAGATGACTGACTGTGGTGTGTGATGCCTTACTTTGGACCAAATTGAATGGTGGAAAAGGAGTTATCTAGCTGACCCCAAGTGATTGGGAAAAGGTTGAGTTGAGTAATTGTTTCTTTAAGCCTCCGAATTTACAAGGAAATTGCCTTATGTTTACTGTAGCTTTGTATACAAGTATTAATAGCTTTTAGGTGTAATATTTGGCCTACTTAACCAAAATGGGAACTTAATGCATCTATTTTTATCTCGCTGCCCAACAGATCTGCTGTATCTTTAACTTCTTAACTGATTTGTAGTCTATATTTGTTGTTTGCTCATGCTGTTGATCTTGTGAAGTTTGTTATTTTTATCCTTTATGAAAAACAAATTTGACAATACTACGTAAACCAACAACCAACGGGATCTTAGAGGGGCCCATGTCCATTGATAAGGTGGAAGTTGTATTATCCATGTTGATGCAAGTTATATATTTTTGACAGCTTGAAGGAGGAAATGAGGTCGACCCCACCTCTTGACTTGAATTTCGACATGGATGAGGAGCTTGTTATCGCCAGGCTGCCTCCAGCATCTTTGCAGAAGAAGAAGTGATCCTCGTTTCCAATGACCGGGCATCCTGATGATGCTTTTCGCTTTTCCCCTTCCTCAGTAGTGATCTTTTGATTTTGGTTTGGAACCAGTCAGGTGCAAGATGGTTTTATTTTGAGATGGAGATTAAGTGCATGTTATTTTCATTCCTGCATTGTTGTCAGTCTTTTTTGCTTGGATGATTGGTTTAAGAATTATTTAATATTGTAAGAAGAATTCTCGACTTTTATAATTTCTGATTCATCGTACAAAACCTTGTGAAATTTGTTCTCAGTCTCTCGGTAATATAGCCTACAAGTCTATAGAATAAATGTGTTTTGTTTATCCAAAAAAGAAGTAACAACAATGATGATAAAAAGACGATCTTGATCTAGAACAATTCAAAAGGAAAGACGGTACTCCCGTTGTTCCAAAATACGTTTACTTGATTCACCTTTGCAAACTATCATGTCTAACTGTTTACTTGCAATGCTGCATGATTGACACTAGTGGTATTTATGTAAATATTACCCTAAAATCAACTTCCTTAACTTTTGTGAAAAAAGGTTAACATCAAAACTAATTAGTAAACTTTGCTTAAGGAGTTCAACCTACCATTCCGTAAGTCTAGTAGATAACGAAATAGCCTTTTAAAAACTTTAAGAGTTATTTGAAAATTTTCAAAACTGGCAGCGGAAAGGGTAAATTATCAGGAGATAGAAAACCCATCTATCAGCTAATGAACAAATTGCTCTGACTCAGGTTTATGTAGTAAATGTTTTAAGTAGATCACTAATATAAGAACTGAGCTGAAAGACAATATATAAAACAATTAAGTAAATAATTTAAAAATGTAACTCACTGACACTTAAGTATATGGAAGCTGCTTAAGTGTTAAAAACAGCTCCATCAGCTGAAAGATAAAAAACAGAGTATTTAGGAATGGTTCACAGTGTAAACTGTTACGTCTACTACCAAGTTGGTCAAATTTGAATTTTTGAAGTTGACTAAAATTATATATATTCTAAGTGATCAAGATCAGTGTACAACAAAAGCCAGTGTGTTTAGGAGTATGGTTGGGAAACAATCTAACTCGTGCAAGTATGCAATAATCAAATGTTCCTTAAAGATTCGAAAGAAATAAATAAACAATCTAAACAATGTCTGTTTAAACAAAAGCTAGAAATGAATAATAAGTGAAAAACTATATAGTAAATATTTGAAGACTGGAACACATTAATGAAAGAATTGCTTAAAATAATATGTTGAATGTTCTGGGTTCAAGCAAATCAAAGAGAGAATATTGCGAGTAATGAATGGTAGCTTCAACCGCTCTGTCCTCTGCATATACACTTCAATCCTTGCTTCAAAGCTATTTATAAAGATCTTGGATAAAGCCGTTTGAAAGAGCAATGATGATCTTTGAATATCATAAAGAATGAAGATGAAATCTTTTCATTGAATGCACAAAGATCTTGTAAAGGTTTAGAGATAGAAGATATCTCCTAGTATGAAATAATAAATTTGAATATCTTAAAGAATGAAGATGAAATCTTTTCATTGAATGTACAAAGATCTTGTAGAGATTTAGAGATAGAAGATATCTCCTAGTCAGGGCCGGCCCTGAATTTTCAAGGGCCCTTGGGCAAAAATGAAAAGTGAGGCCCCCCTTTAGAAAAATAAAAATAAAATCTTACTTTTTTTTTTTCACTTTTCAACATTAAAAGTAATAAAAAGTACAAAATCAACAAGCACCGAGTAAATAAGTATCAAATAATTATTGAAAAATGCTAGATCTTCTTGCATTTTGAGAAGCAAAATCATCAATAAGGTCGTCAAAATTAACTTTTTTCGCCATCTCATTTTCAATGCATAAAATTGCTAAGCCATTTAATCTTTGTTGAGACATAGTTGAACGTAAGTATGATTTTATTAATTTTAGTTTTGATAGTCAAAGAGCAATAAAACCTGATTTTTGCTTCCAATATTTATGTTGAATTGTTGATATAAATATAAAACATCCAAGGATCCACCCAAAAATTATTGTAAATAGGACTTTTTGTATTTCTAATTTTCAATCAAACCTGCAAGGAAATTTGGGAAAACAAACAAAATTTCATAAATCATAAACAAATCAAAAATAAAATCATCACAAATTCACAATGATGATCTGTGATCATGATTCATGACTAATTTATATTGTCTAATGTATATTAACAATGAGTCAATGACTCATCCTGATTACAGTGATTAAAAAAATCCAAAGAGTCAAAGACTAATCAAGAATCAAGACACTTCCCAATTAAAAAAACAATTAACCAAATAAAAAAACAATTAACCAAATTTGTTTTTCACTTTTTCTCTCCACTATTTGTTTTTCACTTTTTCTCAAAACTATTTGTTTTTCACTTTTTCTCAAAGTGACTGTTTATGTGTTTCACATAGACTAAGACTACATAGTGACATAGAGTAAGACTGTAAGAGACAGCCTCACGCTCACAGGCGGCTCACAGTCACTCAAATGACTCAATCACTCACAGTCACATTTCACAATTCACAAAGTCAAAACACAAAACTCAATTTTCCTTATTTTCGGTTTCTCTCTAGTCTCTCTCTCCAATCTCCATAAAACCCAAACTAGCGAAGCTACAGAGTGACTGGCTACTCGGCCAAGTCTACAGAGGTAAGTTAACAGAGCTGCCGAAGAGTCGGAGAGTCGAGAGAGAGCATACCTTTTAGAGTTTGAGCCGTGCTGGTGCTGCCGCCTGCCAGAACAGAAGTGCCAAGCGGCGAAGTGCCCTGCCGGCTGCCGTCGTCACTCGTCCGTCGTCTCGTCGTGCGGCTACCAAGTAGCGATTTCGGCCAACGATTCAGATTCTGCGTCGGCCGTCGGCGATTCCAAAGAATCAAAGATTTAGCCGCTCAAGTGCTCAACGTGATTACTGATTACGTGAAAGACAGAGGCAAAGCGAAGAATTCAAGAAAATCCCCAAATTTGATTTCTATAATTGTATTCCAAATTTCCAATGTAAATTGATAATGATGTAAGATGTTTTTTTCAAATTTCAATTTGGGAAATTGTTTATAATAGATGAGAAGAGAATGACTGAAGGAGACCGTTGTCCATTGGTTCATGCCTCCTCGTTCCATCTCGTTCAGTTCACAGAGCCGTCAGCGGTCAGCGTATTGCCTTGCCGTTTTGGTGTAAAAGAACGGTAAATTTTTTTTACATATACCCCCCTTATAGAAGTACATATGAACTCGGGGCCCCCCAAAATTTGGGGCCCATGTCGGTTGCCCCCCTGGACATACCCCAGGGCCGGCCCTGCTCCTAGTATGAAATAATAAGGATGGTGGTTAGCTAATGGATATAAAATACTGTAGAACATTTAAAACAGACATGAAAGCCTTCTATTTAATAAGACAAACAATAAAAGTCTTCTATGAATAGTTCATTTGATTAAAAATATGATGACCAAATAATAATTAAATATATGAGCGTGAAGGACAAGTGTTTTTAATTGATACTGTTTGGAATACTGTTGAATCTTGAAATTTAAAAGATTTGCTTAAAAACATTTCACTTGATTGTCAGCCAGAACAAGCAGATTATAATTGGTCAGCTGAATATCATTTTGTCAGCTAACTTTCTCAGCTGATCTATACGTTGCTATAGAATGAGTTTACCTTTCCTTATTTGTTTAATCATGCACTTGTACTAACTCTTTCCCACTTTGTGTTTGTGATAGATGTCCTGCCAAATAATATCTCACAAGATCCTTTGTGATCTTGCATCTGTCATAACACATTTTCAAAATTCAAATGTGTTCCTAACGGGTTGCTCACAAAGATTATCTATATATACCCATTGGAAGCATTGGTGAAGACAACGAATCTGAAGAATTTTTGAAGTCTAGAAACTTTTCACTCAAACTCTCAGTCCTCGTCTTCACGAAAACTTTAGCTAGATACTTACCATTGAAAATTTCTTTCTAGTTATTGCTTAGGCAAAACACTGAGTACTTCATTTCAAATTATTTCGAACTCAGTCAGTTTGTCACTCGAGTTTGATTGTTTCTCAATCATTCTCCCAAACACCGGTCTTTTGTTGTATACTGATCCATTAGAGATCAATTAGATTTTTAATAAAATTAGTGCACTTCAAAAATCCAAGTCTGACCAACTTGGTAGTGGACGTAGCAGTTTATCTGTGAACCACTTCAACTGAATTGTCAGCCATTTCTTATATCCCTGCTAACTGACTTAACACTTAATAAGTTATTAAACTGATTAAGTGTCAGCCAGTTAACACCACTTGTTTGCTTACTTGTTTAGTTAACTTGTATTTCAATTTCTTCTCTATATTCAGTGATCAAACATCTAAACAAATCTCTTTTGAAAAACTGTTGTGTCAGTCAACTGACCAACACACTTCAGTTTGAGAAACTTCAAAAGTGTCAGCCAACTGACCAACTCTTCAGTTGACTGACAAGATCAAGTTTTCCGCTGCCAATATTTTATAATTTTCAAATCAACCCCCAAAAGTTTTTAAAGGCTATTCACCCCCCCCTCTAGCCTTAACTGTTGCCATCTGGACTTACAAATACTTTTAACAAAAAGTGGAAGACTTAAAATCTTAAGTTTTTAGAGCAATATTCCAACAGTGTACAATATTTAGCAGATAAAGAATTTAAACGATAAGTAGAAGCTGACACTGAGATTTCAATAGCTACTAGCTATTGATGACTATATTTAAACAGAGAGGATATTTTATTTTAAGAAGGTTGCTAAACAAAGTTTAAGTGACAACTGTTGTACAAATAACAGTGGACATATATCTACTGAAGGTTCAACAAATAAATTTACATTTGTCATAAAGTCTAAGTAAAACAGTCTAAAAGTTTAGTAACTCATGAATTTAAACTAGTTGTTTTAACTTAATTGTTTTAAGTAAATTTAAAGTATGCAAGTTTCTACACATTCAACTCTCAAAATGACAAAAAAAAAAAAATTAAATTACATATAAGGTGACAAAAAGATACTACTGTCGGTTTCTCGGCTAAAAATTAACAGACATGCTGATGTGGATGTATGTGTATGCAAAAATTAGCTAGATGGTTGTACACAGTATGATGCTGAGTTTACACAAAGGTCACTGACTTTGATTAAATAGACAAATTGCTCAGTCATGCTTGCTAGTTATTATCTACGCATACATACATATAATCATTTTCGTTAATTTTTAATGAAGAATTGTCGATGGTGTTATTTATTTTTATTTGTTGCCACCTAATGAATAGTTTAATTATTTTTTAGTCATTTTAAGAGTTGAGTGGTTAAATAGTTAGATTTGTCATTAACCAACATAAAAGCTTAAATTGAGCTCATTTTGTAAAGAAATGAGTCAAACAATTCAAAGGGAAATAAACTGGGCTGAGAACAAAGAAGTGTAATACACCATTTTTCTATACTATTTGACCTACTTGGACCCCGTAAATACGAGTTATTAAATTAGAAACCAACCGAAACAACCTCCAATACAATTACAATTATCTCAGATTAGACCAATGGATGTCAAGGATGTATGCAAATCGGTGTACACTTATTAACCTATTAATTTATGCATTAAGGGGTCTAGAGTTCCATTTTCGACACAATTGAATGGCAAAATAGGATTCCAGTCCAAAAATTAATGAAATGTAGCCACAGGTCGTTTGTGCACTTTTTAATGGTTATGTGGTCATTTTACAAGGGCAAATGTCTTGCACATCATGTGGTAAGGAAAGCTACCCTTGCTAAAAGTCTAAAAGCTTTTAAAAAGTGCACACTTACCACACATGACTATTTTTCATCCATTTTTTTAAATGGAAATCCCCCTAGAGCATTTGATTGCATCGAAAATGAAATGTTAGACCCGTAGTGCAAAAGTTGAGACACTGAACCCTTGAGTGCAATCCTAGTCAAAGGTATTAATGTGAAAATAACATGTAATCTAAAAAGATCAAATGCTACGGTAAACTTTAAGGCCAGCAATCGTTAACCAACGGTTGACAAAGACCATTAAATTACTCTTATGAAGTTGAAATAAATCAAATATGGTTCGCATAAAAGTAATGTCGTTTAGATGTATGAGTATGTGCCTTTGTTCTCTATTGATACACTTCAATATATAATTATATATTGTATATGTTGGAATTTTGAATCTTCTTGAAAGTTACTGTTAAGTTTCTATACCACTGATCGGAAAACTGAAGCAAAGCACAATCAAGATCTCCAAGTTGTGTTTCCAGATAACCAATAATCAGTCACCAACATTAATAAACCCAAGCTCTAACTGAGCAACCAAATATCCCAAAATGTTGATTCTCAATTGGTTCAATACTCAAGTATGCCTTTCCAATATAGCTTAGGAATAAAATAAAACACAGATGAACAAGAACGTAATATTATCAAAGTATGCTCTTCACCTGCAAAACAATGTTAGACTGAAATATAGATTAACATATTAATATGAAAAACAACGTGAGTATCCTTGGCCAAAGCCTCACTCGATCTGTCTAGGGCTTATGGTTGCCTAGGCTCAGACCCCCACAACTATACACTGTGTATAGCAAACCAGTCCAACCAAGAGTTCACAACCGAAGGGACAAAAAATCCAAGGATTTCTTAACAGTGAAGACCAACCCAAGCCTTCCAACAGAATACCCCAAGAACCCGATTAACCCCCCCTCACAGTACTCTTGATTCAGGGACCTCAAGAACACAGTGTCTCGCTTCACAGCTAACCTCACCACTCACAGCTATTTAGAAGCAGAGAAGAAGAAGCAGAAGAGAGCGTACACAAGAAAGATAGATCAGAAGGTTGTTACCAATGGGGTATGCCATGTCTCTGTCTCTCATATAGCGGGAGTATATATAGTGCCCAGCCAAGACAATCAGTCGCGAAGAATCAGAGAGGAGGAACAATCAACGTGCTGATAGGAACAAAGAAAAGGGAGCTGCCAGATTTTCGGGGTCATAGGAAGTATCCCCCGAAAATAAACCAGAGACCGCAAAGACCACAGAGAGCAACAACAATGGCTGCAACCAAAACATAGAGGGGAATGGGGTGGGTTGAATCTAAAGGGTTTATGGGTTGCTTAGGTTTGGGCTTCACAAGAGGGCTGCCTAAACAGGCCCGCCACACTTACAATCTCTACCTTGGAACAAGTATCAAGACCATCATATTGAACTCATGGACATAAGTGGGGAACATCATAGCCTATCCATGGAACTTGTTCCAACACAAAGTAGGAAACAAGAACAACAGAAAGCAAACACAAAGTAAGCATTAAATCTAACTCATTCTAACACAAAGTAAGAAGAAGAAAGACACCACAACAAACACCAAGTAAGTCGAGGATTTTCAAGGCAATAACAACAATCCACACGAATCATAAATCACAACAAGAGAACTCACAACAAGGATTGCTCCACCATATTTGGAGCCGGGGGAGGGGGAACAGGTTCATTTAAGCAAGGAAACTCATTCTCATTAAATATAATATCTCTATTAATGATTGTTTCAAAACCTAGTTCCTCTTTTAACCATAACTTATAACCTTTCTCACCCTCCGCGTAACCTAAGAAGACACACCTAACCGGTCTCGGTTCAAAAGGGTTGTTCTCTCAATGAATATAAGCAGCACAACCGAAAACTCTAAAATTTTGAAAAGCAACTTCTCCACCGGAAAACATTGTCTCAGGACATCTACCATTAGGCGGGATAGGAGACCTATTAATGACATAGGCGGCACACACAACTGCCTCTCCCCAAAAACATTTGGAGAGACCCGACGTGGCAAGCATGACCCTTGCATGTCCTAGCAAAGTCGGAATCATACGCTCTGTAGCATCATTCTGATGAAGGCTACAAGGGATAGATTTTTGATGGTCAATCCCATTCTTGGCGCAAATCTCTCAAACTCACAATTGCAAAACTCCAACCCACTATTCGTCCTAAGTTTTTTAATTTTCATATCGGTTTGATTTTCAATTAAAATCTTCCAACTTCTAAATTTTTCAAAAATTTCAGTTTTCTCTTTTAATAAAACTATCTAGACTTTTCGTGAGAAGTCATCAACGATAGACAGAAAGAACATATTCCTACCATGAGTGGGTAACAAAGGACCCCACAGATCCACATGGATCAACTCAAGGGAATTTTTTATAGAGTATTTTTATAGGGAGGGAGGTGGAAAACTTACCCTATGATGTCCAAGGCTTTTATACATCAAATTTGTTATATTACTCTTAACAATATTTGCATGATTCTCAATAAAAGACACAGGAGCAGCATCACACACATACAGGTTTCGTCGTTTTTCAGCTTTGAAAATTACCAAGTTATCTTTTAAAATTTTCATTTCACCCCTTCCTCATTTACCCTCTAACCCATCATCTTCCAATGATGCACACGAGATCAGATTATTACACAAATCAGGCACGTGTCTAACATTTTTCAAAGTCAAAGTATACCCAGAATCAAATTTCAAGCACACATTGCCAATTCCAGCAATTTGACAATTCTTACCATTAGCCAAGGAAATAGTTCTAGTTTCCACTTCTTTGTATGAAGAAAAAAGAATTTTTAAAGGTGTCATGTGAAACACGCCTGCAAAATCTATAACCCACTCATTCATATATGCAGAAATAGAGTACACATAATTCACTTTGGTTTCACAAGACTCCGTTACCATAAAAACATCACTACCATCTTTACACAAGGCCAAATTACAATCCTTTTGATGATCATGATTCTGATTTTGACTTTTATTTTTAGGGTTTGTGCAATCTTTCTTAAAATGTTCAGATTCAACGCAGTTGTAGCAGTTTCTTTTCTTAGATCCATTCTTAGACCTACTTTGGCTTCTACCCCTGTTGTTTCCATAATTCTGATTTTGACCTTGATTTTGTTCTTCACCATTTTGACCATTGTTCCTATCAAATTGTCTTCCTCTTACCATATGAACCTCACCGTCTTGAGATTTACCACTATTTACTTTAAGTCTAATTCTTTGTTTTTTAACCCAACAATCACCTTATCAAGTGTGATATTATCCCTACCATATTTAATAACATATTTCACGTCAGCATAAGAATCATGAATACCATTTAAAAGTACAATATCAATGTAATCATCAATGTTTTTATCTCCAGTTTGCTTAATGTCTTGAACTAACTTAGTGAAAAAATTGATATTATCTTACATGCCTTTGTCAAGGTCTAGTTTGAATCGAAAAAACTGTTCAAAGAGATATAATTTGTTAGGTAACTATTTTTCATAATAAAGTTCTTCTAACATATCCCAAAGTTCTTTAGCAGATCCACGT
Source organism: Codonopsis lanceolata (assembly GCA_013146195.2). NCBI lineage: Eukaryota > Viridiplantae > Streptophyta > Magnoliopsida > Asterales > Campanulaceae > Codonopsis > Codonopsis lanceolata. The sequence goes on along the minus strand of CM028382.1, from coordinate 98,456,488 downwards.
TTACCAACCTTCCTTATCACTGAGTCATTCAAGTTCAAAAGTATGGGATAATAAGCCGACTCATCCATTTCAGTCCTATCGTCCGATTTTTCAGTTTCAGAAAATTTTAAAGATATAGCTTTAAAGACTTTTTCTTTAATCAAAATGCCCTTCATTTTCTGTTGCCAAATAGAAAAATCTGTTTTCCCATCAAAGGGTACCAAGTTATAGGACGCAGACGAGTTTGCCATTTTGGAAAACCAACACAGAACAATAAAAAATCACCAAAAGATCAAACAAAGTATTTTTTTTTTATTTAACACAATTTTTCAAACAAGAAGAAACTTGGTACCAATCAAAACAACAATGCACAACGGAAGCAATACGAACGTAATCGATCCAAACAACTAAAACTTAAATACAAGTTTCACCAACTAGAAATCAAGTAAAAGTTTAAGTTTGGAAAACGATACCCAGAAATCACCGACTGTGATTTCTATCTTTGGATTGAAAGCATCTCCACCATTTGTCAGTACACAAACCAAGGTCTGATACCACTGTTAAGTTTCTATTCTACTGACTAGAACTAAAGCAAAGTACAATCAAGCTCTCCAAGTTGTGTTTCCATATAACCAATAATCAGTCACCAACATTAATAAACCCAAGCTCCAACTGAGCAACCAAATATCCCAAAATGCTGATTCTCAATTGGTTCAATACTCAAGTATGCCTTTCCAATATAGCTTATGAATAAAATAAAACACAAATGAACAAGAACGTAATATTTTCAAAGTATGATCTTCACCTGCAAAATAATGTTAGATTGAAATATAGATTAACATATTAATATGAAAAACAACGTGAGTATCCTTGGCAGAAGCCTCACTCGATCTGTCTAGGGCTTATGGCTGCCTAGGCTCAGACCCCCACAACTATACACTGTGCATAGCAAACTAGTCCAACCAAGAGTTCACAATCGAAGGGACAAAAAATCCAAGGATTTCTTAACAGTGAAGACCAACCCAAGCCTTCCAACAGAATACCCCAAGAACCCGATTAACCCCCCCCCCCTCACAGTACTCTTTATTCAGGGACCTAAAGAACACAATGTCTCCCTTCACAGCTAACCTCACCACTCTCAGCTATTTCGAAGCAAAGAAGAAGAAACAGAAGAGAGCGTACACAAGAGAGAGAGATCAGAAGGTTGTTACCAATGGGGTATGCCATGTCTCTGTCTCTCATATAGCGGGAATATATATAGTGCCCAGCCAAGACTATCAGTTGCGAAGAATCAGAGAGGAGGAGCAATCAACGTGCTGACAGGAACAAAGAAAAGGGAGCTGCCATATTTTCGGGGTCAAAGGAAGCATCCCCCGAAAATAAACCAGAGACCGCAAAGACCACAAAGAACAGCAACAACGGTTGCAACCAAAACAAAGAGGGGAATGGGGTGGGCTGAAGCTAAAGGGTTTCTGGGTTGCTTGGGTTTGGGCTTCACAAGTGGGCTGCCTAAACAGACCCAGCCACACTTACAGTTACATTTCATATTTTTTTTAATAAGTAAGTGTGATCCTTATTGTTATGAGAATTGGAACCAAGGGCTTAAAATTCTTTGCACGAGTGTCCTTGTCATCTCTCTCACCCCTTGGGGTCTACATTTCATACTTATATTCAATAGTTGCTTTGACTATTGTTTGTGGTTATCCCAAACAAACTTTTCATCCCTTGTGCTTTTGCTTCCATCGACCTTCTTGTCGTTTTATGTACTTTTTTGAAAATTAGGAACTAGAATGGGTGTTTTATGTCTAAAATGACCTATTAGTATAATATCGGTATTCCCATGATTATCTATGTGGTTTAATTGAGAGATGTTGATATGAGCATCTTAACTGTGTAAACAACTTGGTCTCAGAGAAAGATAATATATGAATATTGAAATTTCTTGAATTTTCACAATTAATCTTTTAAGTATATAATTTTTGTAAGATAGGTGCACAGTTTGAATCCAATTTGGTTCAAATATTATTGGTAACTTATTTGTCAAGGATAAATTATATTTAGATATTAATTACAATGCTAATAAAACATGAATAAAGAAAACAATGATAACGACATCTAGATTGACTTCTAGCCTACAGATGTTTAATGTAATATATCAATGTTGTGACATATATGCTGTAATGTATTTGATTACAAGGGAAAACTAATGCTATTTATGTATAGTATCCCAATGTAGCTACCTCCTAATCCTATGATCTCCTTCTCAAACGTGGATGAAAGTTGCCTTGTTGGTGTCGTTGAACCACCTCTCATTCTTTGCATGAGTAGTTAATACCAAGGATCATGAACTTCCCTATTGTTCATCTTTTTACCTAAGAGACTTCAAGGCTGAAAGAGAAAGACATGCAATAGTCTCACAAATTGTTCCACTCGGCCTAGCTTAGCTAGTGATAGAAACATTATGAAAAAGTTGAGGGGGACACAAATTGTTCCACTCGGCCTAGCTTAGCTAGTGATAGAAACATTATGAAAAAAGTTGATTACATAAATTAAATGCAAATCACTACGACTTAAATGATATTAAAGTTGAGGGGGGCGTGTTGCCAACTCTGAAATCTTATACTTACGCTGTTACACGATTGAAGTAAACAAAACACAAACACAAACACCTCCTGCAGACGGAGTTGAGATTCCTCGGAAATTTGTTGATTCTCTTTCCCAGGTTACACCTGTCCGAGAAATCTGTTTTCTCCTCTAGTCAGGACTCAGGAGTGAGAAAATCCCCCAATTCCTTTGTAGAGAGAGATAGAGTGTGTGTGTGGGGCGGGGGGAGATGACGGAGATGGTGACTCGTACACCGTCGGAGATGACGCCAGAGGAAGAGAAGTTGATGATACGAGACATTTCTATGGCCGCCGAAGCTCAAACCAAAGAAGGCGATACCTTCTATTTAATCACTCAAAGGTTTTTATTATTATTTTTTTGTTCATATTTTGCTATTATAATATTTAATTTTTGGTTGGAATGAATTGCTGTGGATGTTTTCTAAATTAGGGTTTTAGTGGGTAAAGTAAAGCAAATTTGTATCAGAGTGCATGGAATAAAATTACTGGCATATATGTTCATCTCCTTCAATTTAAGGGTTTTGTGGCTTATTTTATGACGAATGTGCTGAAATTTGTGTCCTGTCATTTACTTATACTCTCGTTACATACTCTCACTTGTCTATGTTCATTATGGTTTCTTTTTTAAAGTTGATTTCCCAAGAGTGATGCTTAACTATCCAACCCTTTACAAGATGGCAGTGACACAAGGGACTAATTTGATTAATCCCTCAAGTACTAATGTGGAAGTTGAAAGTGCAGACCCACAAATAATGCCAAGGATAGCAAGGGTTTCTCTCCCAAACTAGAGAAAAATGAAAAATATTATTGATTGCTAATTTGTGTGCCATTAGATCAAATGGTGATGTCTGTAGGTCCAGAAACTAGAAGTGCTAAAATTCGTACTAGGAAAGTAAGAAAACTAGTTCCATCAATATTCCGGTTGGTCCTAGTAAATTTATCTACGTTATGCAGGCATCTTGTTTTTAACTGCACAAATATTTCACTGTCTTGGATGGGATTCGTGAAAATATTAGTGTATTATTAACCCAAAATTACCAAAGTGCTTAAGAAGTCTTAAAGGTTATTTCTTCTTCCTGCCTTCTGGGTCTTTTATTGGAACTTCATGTGCTCTAGTTTGTCTGTAAGCTGTCATTTTCTAGATTTTGGTAGGATACAGATGGATCTGTATTCTCAATGACCCAAAGTTAAAGAGGATTTGTTCTCTTACAGTAGAAATATGCTCTCTTGACTTATTGCTTTTTGTTTTCTTGGAGTGTCCGTTTTTCGGTTGCAAATGGTTACGGATTCACCAAGTATGTAATAATGTAACTATGTAAGATGAACCAAGCTGCACTTGGCTTGTGAGTTTGACTTGTGAAGCGACGCATATTGACTCCTTTCTTTTGTTCCAACTCTGTTACTAAATTAAGAAATGTAGATACCACAAGATTGTCAGCTAAGTTTCACCATTTTCCAGAAGGTTATCGTCCACCCAAAAGTTTTCATTGAGATTTGAGACAAAAAAAAGTTGAAGGCTTGGGATCCGTTCTTACAGCAAGGAGTCTTTTATGTTTTTGTTAGCAGAATAGGTTTTGGTGAAACAGAGTCTTCTTAATTATCAAAAAGTAAAAAATTGTCCTGATAGTTTGTAACATGCAGTTGGACAATACTAATGTTACTTGAATATGCATTTTTGTTTGGTTGTGCTTGAGAATAGTACTTAATGAATCCACGATTCATATTCGTGCTACTTGCTGACAGATGGTGGCAAGAGTGGCTTGAGTTTGTGAACCAAAACCAGTCAACTATTACGAATGAGGGGTCATCTTCTGATCATCACGATTTAGTCGACTCAAGTACTTTGAAGAGGCCCTCAAGTATTGACAATTCTGATTTGATCTATGATGCAACATCTGAAGATTCTACTATGGGTATTGAACTCCATGATACCTTAGTGGAAGGCACGGATTATATATTACTCCCGCAAGAAGTTTGGACTCAATTATATGCGTGGTGAGTTAATATAAAACTTGCGTGATGTCTTGTTATTTCATCTGACTAGTATCTTTGTTCTTGTGTATTATTTTTACATGCTTGTACTCCATGGAATCTGTTCAAAGAGTCCATAGTCCAAAGCTAAAACGTTATAAGGATTCAGTTTTTTTTAATGTGTATTAAAGAATTATAGACACAATGCAGCAAAACAGGTGCTGTGTCGGAAGTATACACAAGAATTACGAAATACTAAAACTATCCATAAACTCTACAAAAGAGTTGACTGAAAGCCCAGCTGAATCTGTGCACCAAAAGAACAGCAAATGAAGAAGATCATTCTTCAAAACAGAAACAGTCCTCTCCTCATTATCAAAAGCTCTTCTATTCCTCTCCTTCCAAATACCCAGACTCCCAAGGGAATGAGGTTCCAAATGTAGTCTCCTTTCCCCTTTCGATACAAATACCAACAGGAGAATAAATCCTGAGAGAATCAGGCATCACCCAGGATAGATTATAAAGTTCAAAAATCAAACTCCACAGTTCCCTCGCCACCTTACAATGAAGTAAGAGATGATTCACACTCTCACCATCCCCTCTACACATGTAACACCTATTCACATACACTATGCCACGTCTCCGCAAATAAGGATTCAGATATATTTTCACAAATACCCATATATTTCAAAGTTAACAGTTTGGGAACTCAAAAGTATTGGTTACTAATTCTTGAATCTGGATTCTTCATTCTTCAAATGTAGTGTCGCTGTGTCGGAAAGTAGAAAATAGGACTCTTAATGCAGAACGGAGGGAGTAAGTTGTTAACAGAAAATAGGACAGTCTGTATGGTTAGCTCATTAGCTGGTATACTATCATCTTGCACATGAAATGGTTATGACTAACCTATATGCATCATGAGTTAGAATAAAATCATTAGCAGTAGTTATATGCATGAAATTCATTTACAGAAAAATAGGATGGTAAATAAGATGCTCCCTCCATCCAAAAAAAGTGATTCCATTTTAGTTCGTCCCCGAAAAGAGTGCCATTTTTAAAATTTAAGCTATAAATTTCCGATCTTACTTCTTGGAATTTGCAAAATCATAAATAGGAACTTGCTTTATGTTAATGGTTTTTTTTTTTTGATAAGTAAATAAAATATATAATATATCAAGCATCAAAAGAGGTGGTGCGTCCTTTGTACACTAGACGTATACCATCCAAAAGATTAACCAATATCTATGCTCTTTACAAGATCTACAAAAGCTATATTGGATCTAGGAAGAGAGTGATCAGCCTCGGAACTCCAAAAATGAAGAGTGCGAATCAAAAGCACAATTTATACACATTATAAAAGCACAAACAGGGATCTCTTTCTGGTACTCTTCACCACACCCCCACCCCCAAAAAAAAATTCTAATTATTAACACAAATAGGCTCGGTTTTCGAAGTTTGATTCATGACTTTCAGAGGGGAGAAGAAATGGAATGAGAGGCAACTTCATTTACCCAATCACTAAATAACCTTTTTTTTTATATAAGTAAGAATAAATATAAAAACGAACGCCTTGTCAAAGCAGGTGACGCATCCTATGAACACAAGAAGTATACAAGCAGCTAAAAACTAAGGTAAAGGCTGTTCACAAAATCTACAAAAGAGACATCTAAAGACAAGGTCTGTCCAGAGCCCAAAAGAAAAGGGTGTGGAGGATCAGCTCTTTAATTTTTTTTTTTGATAAGTAAGAATATATATACCAAAAGTGTCAAATTGGGTGTCACGTCCTTTATACACCGGAAGTATACACAAAAGATATAGACTAATCAATACAGAAGCTATAAACAAAATCTGCAAAAGTATACGAGGCTGTAGCAGTGGCCTCCATCAATTCTGAACACCAAAAAAATACTGTGCGCAGAAGAAATGAAGGACATCCTTTAACTGGGTCAATGAAATCTCTACATTATCAAAAACCCTCCTATTCCTTAAACAGCCAACAGAATCACATCCCAAATAATGTCTCTCTTTTTCCGCTTGTGCAGCTCTCAAGTCCCAACTCAAAAACATTACTGAAACAGAATAAGGCATCACCCACGAGATCTTGAACATACCAAATACCAAAAACATCCCATAAACCTCTAACCACCGGACAGTGGATAAGAAGTCTAAGAAGATGATTAACACTCCATTTACTTTGCACATGAAGCACCAACTTACATAAATCTTATTCCGTCTCCGCAAATTGTCACTTGTAAAGAATAGATGGCTCCATTGTAAGCCTCCCAAGCAAAAAAAGCTGCTTGGGTGGGAGGTTTTGACTTTCACACCATTTTCCAAGGAAAAGAAATGTGATCTCTTCTAGACATTAACTTGTAATAAAATTTAACCGTGAACTTACCCCCCCTCCCTACTTCACCTTATCTTCCCTAAGCCTGCCTGCTTACTTGCTCAGCATGAATCCTATAAAAGAAAAGCATAAATGGCTCCATCTCCCTATCTTGGAAGAATCTTTAAAAAGTAGGTCTCCATACTGATTTGCTTTCTACTATCTGGATTGGAGAACCAAACTGACGAAGCACTCCTTATCCGAACTGATCAGCTCTTTTAATCTATCTGCCGACATCTCCACGTTCTCAAAAGCTATTCGATTCCTCTTTTTCTACACACTTCTGCTCACCGCCAAAAGAGTCGCGTCCCAAACACTACTCCTCCTTGTCTTATACAAAAGAAGCTTTTCAATCCGATCAAAGGCATGACTCATGAAATGTCGAATTTTTAAAAATGAAGTACGAGATCTCCCTCGCCACAAGATAGTGTATTAGAAGGTGATTAATGCTCTCTTCGTCACTTTTACACATAACCAATTAACATAAACCTTTCTCTGGGCCCTCAAAGTATTCCCTCTAATTCTTTTGCAGCTTCTGACTTAATAAAAAGCACTCTAGTCGGCGTGCCTTTGATCTCCACACTGTCTTCCAAGGGAAAGAACTGTTTGTGAGTTTCTGAAAGCCAGTTTATGGTAAAACAATTTAACAGAAAAACACCATAGAAGGAAAAATAGTTTCTGGGATGCTGCCCCCCGTTCTCTGTGTGTTGGGCCATTTGGGAGGAAAGGAACCTTAGAGCTTTCGAGAACAAGGAAAAGACCTCGGAAGAAATCAGAAATCAGATTCAGATGCTGTTTATTTGGTGTTCTGAGGCGATTTTTCAGGGTTCTAATCCTTTTCTAGAATTTGTGGATAATAGTTTTGGTAGTTAGTGGGGTCTCAATGTATATTTCTGGTGTATATAGGACGCTTCACCTTTTTTGAAGCTGTTATTTATATATCTATCTTACTTATCAAAAAAAAAAAAAAGAAAAACACCATTTTTAACCCCTAGCCAATGGACTTTGTCTTCCTTATCTTCAAACCCGTACTGGATGTACAAAAGCTTAAAGTAAGAAATGTCCCAAATCTGCCAGTTCCCAATCTTGAGGATTTCTGCGGAAGTGAGGATTCCACGTCACAAACCCTTCAGCAGATTTAAAGGCCAGAGCAAATCAATTTGTCCCTTGTTGACTGCCATGCTACATAAAGAAGGGAATTCTCTCCACAGTTCCATAACCCCACTCCACCGGTCTCTCCAAAATCTAATAGTGTCACCCTTACGTATGTCAAAAGTAATGAAACGTTCGAACAACTCCCACCTCTTCCTAATTAATCCCTTTCCACACACCAATTAACATAAATTCTCCCTCGAGCTCACAGATTATTCCCAGTCAAAATAGCATCCCATGATACTCTCAAGCAAAAAAAGAACACCCTACTTGGAGCCCTTGACTGCCTAGATCCCCAGTCAAAATATCCCTGGACATAAATTATAACAAGAAATCCCTATTGATATGATGATAAGCTTTCTCGATGTCCAGCTTAGATACCTGGGACTTCGCTCTTCATTCCGGCATCCACCATTTCATTAGTTATCAAAACTGGTCCATAATCTGTCGACCCCCACGAACGCATGCTGGGAATCTGAGATAACTTTAATCAATAACACCTTTGCAATGATCCTGTAGACCCCTTCAATGAGACTGATTGGCCTTAAATCCTTGAAGTCGACAACACCTTTCATCTTTGGGAGCAAGACGATAAAAGAGACGTTAAGACTCTTCTTGAACCTCTTACAAGCATTGAAGAAATGGTAGACGTCCATCAACTAGTCCTTAATCACCTCCCAGCACTATTGAAAAAAAGCCAACGAAAACCCATTTGGTCCTGGTGCTTTATCGCCATTTAAACCCCGAACAGCGAAGAGAACTCCCTCCTTTGAAAAAGGGAGCTCAAGGGAATCCTTCTACACAGAGAAGTAACCCCTTCTAAATTGAGGTGCCCCTCCTAATTTAGAAGGAGAGGAATCATAGGGTGTTCAACAATGTAGAGACAGATTTCGATCGGCTTAAGAAGGTGTTCAGACTGCAGTTCTGGCATTCTGATGTGGGGTTGAACATGTCTTCACTCTTCAGGGGATTCTTTTGTCAATATTTTGGATAGAGATCTGATTCTTTTGGGTTGTATACTCCCTGTGTATAGGACAGCGTCATCTCATTTGGCGCTGTGATTAATATTTTATTTACTTATAATTTTTTTAAGGTGCCCCAACTTTCCAAATTAAGGCTTGGTAGAACCCAGCAATCCCCTTCTTGATCTCCTCATTATCTTCCAAAATAGCCCCATCAATCCTAACTAAGCGAATCTGATTTGTCATCTTGTGAGAGTTAGCCATCCGGTGAAAAAACTTCGTAATTTTATCCCCCTCCTTGAGCCATTAAATACAGGATTTTTCCTCCAATAATTCGCTAATTAAGGGTATTAATTTCTAGCTTTAAGGATTTTCGACGATGAGCCTCTTCGCTACTCATACCTTCGGCTTCTTTCTCATCCAACACTCAATAAACAATAGTTTTCTTCTTTGAGGCTCTTTGAGGGTTCTTCTTTTCAACTTAATGTCTTCAAATAGGTGTAAATCCTAGTGGGCGGGATTGTCACATAACTTGGGGTTGGCACTTGGGGATAGTTGGTAAGCAAGAGTGGAGTAACGAGTAAGGATAACTAAGACTAATGGAATTTTCAGGGATTGGCAGAGTTAGGGCAAAAACTCTAAGTCTGTGACAATGGTCTGAAATCACCCTCACAAGACATTCTTGAGAAGGACCTCCAAACACTCTTCCCAATCCGACGACACTAGAAACCTGTCAATCCTAAAGCATTGCTTTCTACCACCATTTTTGAACCAAGCAAAACGACCTCCCAATAAAGGCATGTCCACCAAACCCAATTCGTTAATAAACTCGTTGAACTCCACCATGGCCTGACAATAAATCCGCGACCCCAGGCATTCATGGGGAAATATAATAGCATTGAAACCCCCCAAATGCACCATTGACAGTTCCATTTACCTGCTCTGAAAATTTATTGAAAACTAGGAAGGGCAGAAAAAAAAGGAGAGAAAAGTTTGATCAATCATTCTTAGGTTTCTGGGCACTTTCATGGCATACCCAAAGAAGAAACATAAACAAAAAATATTTAGGACCAATAACTTGATTCATTGCTTGAACGTCATACATATTGAAGTTTCCAGATAGAGAAGTTGAGAAATTTGCCTCCACCTACCTCTGACTAGGCTCTAACATTAATAGTCTTAAAAAGTGAAAGATCAGCATGCTGCCAATCTATATTCAACTCTGATATACTCATTTTTTTGGTTCGTGATAGATATATATGCTTATTGGCTTCTTCAGTTATAATACTAGAATAAACTCAACTCAACTTAGCTTTTTCCCAATCACTTTGGGTTGGCTACATGAATCCTTTTCCGCCATTCGATTCGGTCCAAAGCAAGGTTATCGCACACATAACACACTCATTACTAGACTATAGTCTTATATTGGTGACTTTATATTTGTTTTCAAGCTATGTTTCGGTATGCATGGAAGATAGTGCTAGAAGTAGATCATTCATAGGTCTCTCCTTAACTTTGTCTTACACAAACTATTTGAGCCATCAGTATCAGTGTTTGTTGGGTTTAGGTATGGAGGGGGTCCTACATTGGCACGAAAAGTAATAAATTCTGGTCTCTCTCAAACAGAATTGTCTGTAGAAGTATATCCTCTACGCCTTCAACTTCATCTGATGCCAAAAGGTGACCAGTCTGCTATAAGAATAAGCAAAAAGGTATGACCGCAGATGATCGTATGATAAAGTTATTGCTCGAAAAGCTCCCTCCCATGTGCATTATGATAGTATATTATATGCTTTTCAAACATTTAACCTTTTTGGACAGGAAACAATTGGAGAACTTCACAGAAGAGCTTGTGAGATTTTTGATCTTAACTCAGACCAAGTAATGAACTCCTTATATATACTATTGCATCTGCCTTTGCTTTCTTAATATTTTTCTCCTAATTATTCATGGTTAATCATCTGTGTGTTTAGGTATGTATTTGGGACTACTTTAGTCATCGGAAACATGCTTTGATGAATGAGATGGACAAAACACTCGATGGTGCCAGCATACAAATGGATCAGGATGTGCGTTTCTTTATACTATGCAACATTTAATCTTCTTAGGACTAGTGCAGTTGCCATATGCTTTTAACATTCCCATTTAAGCTTTTTGCATATCTTACTTAGGGTCCAAATTCGTGTACAAGCATAATTCAGTCCTCGATAATAGCTCTTACTCCTTTCCACCTGTAATTATACATGCTTCTATTATCTTCTGAAGGCAAACTCTATGTCTTGAAGAATCCTTCTAGTTTTCCCAAGTGGTTTATGGGTTGGGACAGAAATATCATCCTCACTTTGAGTCTCAATGTGTGGATAGAAATCACTGATAGTTTCGTAGGGATTTTATCTCATAAGAATGCTAAAATTTGTTGGAAAATTACAATTATTTATGGTTATCTACTGAAGAACAGACTACATAGTGGGGTTGCGTTCGCCTATACCCAATCACTTGCGTCCGAGAACCAGCAGACTGTGAACATATTATTTATGCATAGTGGGTTGGTAAATTATCTAATATGAGAACTCTTGATCTTTCTTGCCAAAATTAAATTAAAAAATAACCATAGCCATGTAACTGTAGTAAATAGCAAAAAAAGATTTTCAGACTTGTATAGAAAGATTACGATAGACATAGATGGTTGCTCCTTAAATCTGATGGTGCTCTTTGGGTTATTACTTGCTTGCTTCATCTTGTTTATTTTATTTTTGTCTCTTGTGAATTTTCTGGTTACAGATTCTGGTGGAGGTCATCAATCATAATGGTGGATGTGCAAGTACTGTTCAGGAGAATGGTTTTGCGGAGAATGAATCCTCGGCTTTTGTTGAGCCTTTTAAGTCGAGCAAGGGGTTGTCTAGAAACGGCAGTTCTGAGTTATCACATTTTCAGAATTTGACTTCTCCTATTAGAGAATCAGACAGGACACCTGGCACCAGTGGTGTTATTACAAGGGGTTCTTCTGGTGGTCTAACTGGGTTGTTGAATTTGGGAAACACTTGCTTTATGAATAGTGCAATACAGTGCCTAGTCCATACACCAGAATTTGCAAGATACTTTCGAGAAGATTACCATCAAGAGATAAACTGGCATAATCCTCTGGGCATGGTGGTAAGTTTAGATTTCTAATTATCAATAATTGATAAAAAGGTAACTTAGATATGCAGAAATCGGCATGAAGTTCATTTTCAATGATGGAAGATAAGTGCTTATATTTGTCAATTTTCTGAAACCTTTCTTGTATGTGTAAACATGTTTGCAAGTATTTTGTGTGTATGCACTGGTTGTGTTTAGTACTTATCCCAACTGAAACTGCTGGTGGTTAATGCACGAGTACAACTCCACTCAGGAGACTTCTGGCACCTGAATCACATTCTCTTCAGGGCTTCGTACATTTTTAGGAGAAAGTTCTCGAGTGTTAATATGCGGGCATATCTTATTGCAATAATATTGTTTGGACAACTTTTAAAGGACTCTTTGTATTTTGGGAGAGGCACCTTAGAAAGGCACGCACATACGTCTTTTTCTCAATCGTTGTTTTTCTATTTCTTACAGTTAACATGAATGGTATTTCGGGAGAGGCACCTTAATGAGGCGTGCCCAGACACCGTTTTTGCAATTGTTGTACCACTTCTCTTTTCGCCAGTTGTCTTTATGAGCATCCATCTTCATGTTGCTAAAACTGCACCCAACTCTTGTTAAGTCCTTGATCTGTCAAATAATTTGTTTGAGCTCATGATTGAAAATTGTTTCATATGGCGTAGTAGACACTTCCGCTGAAATATACTTTTTGATGTAGAAATAGTTTTTAGCCATCTTAACTTGAAGCACTTGATATGCAGGGTGAGCTAGCTATAGCATTTGGTGAATTACTTAGGAAGTTGTGGGCACCAGGAAGGACCCCATTTGCTCCTCGACAATTTAAAGCGAAGCTTGCTCGCTTTGCACCACAATTTAGTGGTTACAATCAGCATGATTCTCAGGTTTCGTGTAGACATTGGTTTTTTCATGAATTCAGGCTGATAATGATTGTATGGCATATCTGAAAAATGTTTAATTTTTATGATCAGGAACTCCTCGCGTTTTTGTTAGATGGACTTCATGAGGATCTGAATCGGGTTAAACATAAGCCTTACATTAAGTCTAGAGATGCTGATGGCCGACCTGATGAAGAAGTTGCTGATGAGTATTGGGCGAATCATATTGCTCGCAATGATTCTATAATTGTTGATGTTTGCCAGGTGGATATTAACATTGTTTTAATATGATCTTAAATATTTTCTACAACCGAGGTTCGGCGGTGGTGAATGCCACCAGCCGTGGTAATTGTAGGCTGTCCTTTCATTTTTCTATTTGATTGCTTTCCTCTCTCAGATCGATGTTGGTGTTGTTCGTTTCCGGTTGCCCATTGTTCCAGCCAACTTTCTCGTCGCCTGGCACAGTGGTGGTTGTAAAGGCTGTCTCACCCTTTTGGAGTATTGTTTGGTTTTACCCATTTTTGGATTCTTGGGGTCTTTAGTTTGTCTTCTCTGTTTTTGGGTTTTTCCTTTTGGCCAGGGGTTTGGTGATCGGGTGTTTCTTGGTGATTGTCCTGTGGTGCCTTCCAGAATGAGCTGTCTCCATTCCCTATCAAGAACCTACTATTAGAAATAAGAAATGCAGAACGGGCATGAGCCCGATGCCTTGGCCCTTGCTACTCCCTGATCCACTTGTTTTTGTCATGTCAATCCATGCATGGGGATTTTGTAGCGACAGTGCTCGGCAGGTTTGAGGCTTATTTGGCTTCGTTCGTGTTGTGCTTGTCTACAAGCTCCCTGCGAGTTCTCCACTGTCTCCACCAGCTTTCCAGCCACAGGGGATTGGCTCGATATTGGATTTGGACTTGGTGATTCATTGTTCGAGGTGACAAGCTTTGTTGCTTTGATGGTTCAAGACAGATTAAAAGTGAGATTGAAGGTCAAGAGGTGACGTTGGGATGTAGCAATGACAGTGGCGACAGATGGCGGCGGCAACTTCCCTCCCTTTCTGTTTTTAGAAAACTTCTATTGGGATTTCGTTGTAAAGGGGTGTTTGGGCTTTGGAAGGGTATGGGCCCTTTGGGTTTGTTGGGAGCATTATGGAGTCTTAGGTGCTTTGTCTTTGGGCTTGTATCGGGCAACATTTTGGAGTATTAATGTTGGGTGTGGTTTCACTTGGGAATTTATGTTGGGTATCTTTGGTGTTTGGAATTAGGAGTTATGGAGTATTGGGTTGTAATTATAATTAATTAATATAACTTAATTTTCCCGATAAAATAAAATAAAAAAAAAAATGTTCCTAGAACTCAACTCAACGCACAACTCAGTGTTTGTCTCAATCTCTTGGGGATAAAATCTTCCTACAATCAAAATTAATTTGGTACATATTGGAAATGTTGGTGCGAATGTTGCTGGGTGTTAAATTACATCACTCAAACTGGCTCTTGTTGAAGTCGGATTCATCTTTGATTGTGTAGGGGGCCTACGTATATTATTAACCAAACATTCTATTCATATAAAATTAATACCATATTAGTTGTCCCTCTTAAGAATCCTCATATAAGCTTATTACATATAGGATATGGATATTTAAACCACCCATGTTTGAGATGCTCACCGGATACTGATCGTCTGTTTAGTCTTTAGGGAGTTTAGGCCATCCTCTTTTCTTTTCTTTTTCCTTCGCCCCTTCTACATGCCGCCATCCACATGCGGGCTCCTCATTGAAAATTTTCACTGTCCAGCGTCTAGGTTTATCACGAATAGGTGATTTTATTCACACTAACTACTCCAGTGATCATGTACTTACAACTATATTGAAGGAATTTGCATATAATTTATCATTTGTATTATTTCAGTGAATGATATATTTTGTTTTTATTTAGTTGTTCATGTATGATCTTAATAGTTTTGCAACTTAATTTTGCCCCTGATTATGTATTTGCCATTTGGCAGGGCCAATACAAGTCGACTTTAGTTTGTCCTGTATGTAAGAAAATCTCGGTAACATTTGACCCATTCATGTATCTTTCTTTGCCTCTTCAACCGACCACTAGTCGTACCATGACGGTGACAATTTTTACTTGCGATGGAAGTGCACTGCCTGCTGCTTGTACAGTAACTGTTCCTAAGCAGGGACGTTGCCGGGACTTGATCCAAGCACTGGGAGGTGCTTGTTCTTTAAATCACAATGAGAAGCTTCTGCTAGCGGAGGTGAACAATTTACTCCATTCTTGCTCATAGTGAGTTATATGTATACGTTTATTGGTTATGTTATTCTATTTAAATACGATCTTCACAGATACGAAATCACTTGATTCACCGGTTCTTGGATGATCCTTTGATGTCATTATCTTCCATAAAAGATGATGACCACATTGCTGCCTACAAGATACCAAAGATAGCTAAAAATACCAAATTTCTCCAATTGATTCATCGCCGGGAAGAACGGTAAGTACATTTGATTCTTGCTCAGTTAATAAGGGGTAGCTAAATAAAGGGTCTGCTTTCTTTTTGAGAAGGTTTCGTCCATTGACCATTCCTTTCCGGTTCATAAATATAGATGAATCTTGTACATTTATCATTTTCCTTATCAGGGTGCTTTCCATCAGTTTGAATCTTGTATAGATTAATACTTATGAAGCACTTTCTTTGAGTCAAGACATTTCAACTCTGAGGTCCCTAAGGGAGCGTGGCAAGAGTTGAACGTGAGAACACACGCTTTGTGAAGGCCTGGTTCTCCCAATGGGCCTCTCCTTAGGGGTCATTTTATTGAGGTTCAGTTGTTTGTGTATGGAGCTTCGTTCTATTTTCCAACTTTTTCATCAGCACAGTTTTACTGGTTGCCTCTGTTAGGGAAGCTGTTAATGCCCGGAGCTCAATGGGGTGGAAGCCTTACGGAACACCGCTTGTTTTACCAATTTCATCTGATGATGCTATTACGAGGGGTGATATACAGTTGATAGTTAATACCATGCTCTCTCCTATGCGAAGGGAGAATCCAGGAGATTCTGATATCTCTGATAATAATACATCATCAGCAGCATCGACCCCTCCTGGTACTATTAATACCACTGAAGCATGTGCGGACTCTAGTGAAGCTGATTCAACTCACAAGGATACCAGTAATGCTAAAAGAAGAACATTGCCAAAACTTCCTCTACAGTTGGTTGACGAAAACAATGCTTGCATTGATCTTTCAGTCGGAGAAGAGAAAGCTGTCAAATTGTCCTCCTCATCAATGTCGATACTGTTGTTTGTTGATTGGTCGCAGAAGCTTTTGAAGAACTATGATACCCATTACCTGGAGAATTTGCCAGAAGTTTTCAAAAATGGGCCTGTTACTAAGAAAGCTCGTACAGAACCTCTCTCCTTGTACACGTGCCTGGAAGCTTTTCTTCGCGAGGAGCCATTGGTACCAGAAGACATGTGGTTAGTTTCTTCTCTTTCTCTCCTCATATCGTTAGTAAAATAACATAAGCAATTTGGTCATTCAGTATCCCATTAATTATTTTGGCCTCTTAACATCTGCTTTATTGAGATTAGGTTGGACACGAACATCATACACCAATAAATGCACCGGTTAGAAAGTGTCATAATGTCAGTATCAAGGAAAGTCCTAGAGGTAGGGGAAGACCAAAACTAAAATGGATGACACAACTAAGAATGATATTAGTGAATGCAATTCTATGGATAAACTTGCATTGGACCGAAGAGACCCAAGGACAAATGCAATGTTGAGCTCAGTTAAATCTACGCATTGATCGTGGAATACCACCTGAGCTCTTGAATGGAGTCTCTCTGTTAATATAATGTACTATTCTTCTTCCTGCGAACTTGCAACTGACTGAACCTAGTTTGGCTGCCTAAGACCTGAGAGATTTCGGGGGTGTATGCGAAAGAGAAGGCATGGGGACGGGCTGGGGTGAAGCTACACACATTATGATGGGGGCCACTTGCTAGTCTTCAGTTTTGGAAAAATGTCATTGTACTACCCTTGAATAAAACATATTTAGTTTTTATTACTAAGAAACAAAACTTTTTCCATTTTAGACCCCTTTGTTTTAGAAAGAAAATTTGCCCCCCTGCTGCAGCAAAATCAGGATACTAGCATATAATTTCCCATATTAATTGAGGATCATTTTCCTTCAGCTATTGGTTCTTATTTGGATGACGGTACTGGACATGAATAGGAGAGGGTATTTAGGTAGTTCTGACAAGCTTAATATGAAATTTTTGTGGAATAAAATTCACAATCATATTTCTTTTTATCGAGTTTTGGTATAATGGTTGTCTCTCATGATTTTGTATTCTTTTGAGTGGTGAAGGTACTGTCCTCAATGCCAAGAGCGAAGACAAGCAAGTAAGAAGCTGGATCTGTGGAGGCTTCCAGAAGTGCTTGTTATCCATCTAAAAAGGTTCTCATACAGCCGGTCAATGAAGCATAAGCTCGAAACCTTTGTCAACTTCCCTGTTCATGACTTTGACTTGACGAATTACATAGCCAACAAGCACAACTCCCGGCGTCAATTGTATGAACTGTATGCTTTGACCAATCACTACGGCGGCATGGGAAGTGGGCACTACACTGCAAACATTAAAGTAAGCTATATATATATATCATTTTGGGGTTTATAGCCCAGGAAATCTTCAACCGATATTTATTTTCCCCTTAAATTGCTAGAGGTATGAACAACCATGACATGAGAAGTCATTCGACTTTTTTCCTGGTCGCTACCATTTTGCACGTGTTACTTTTTTGGTAGTTTGATCTCGTTAAGGGTTTTTTTTTTTGTTTGGAGACTGCCTCCAAGTCCTAACAAGAGTTTCAATTTCATTTTTTTGATGTCCCTAAAAAAGACCCCACTTCCTGGAAGAAAAAAAAAAGAAGCGCCAACTTTAATCTTCCAAAATTCACCAGAATGATTACATGACATGTTTTGTGATTTATCTTAAGTTCTTGTTTCCCAACGTAAATCTGAAAGACGTAACATTTTCCTTGAAAACTCCTCAATAATTGAGCATCCTTCCAAGTTACAACACGTTGTAGGCTGATAGTCTTTGAGTGTTGTTAGTTTGTAAGTTGCAGCTGTATGTAATTGCATGACAGGCGTCATTGCTGATATCAAAGGAGCTAATGGTGATAAAGTATTTGTATCTGTGATTTTGCAGCTACTTGACGAGAATAGATGGTACAACTTTGATGACAGTCACATATCAGCGATTAGTGAAGAGGAGGTCAAATCAGGTGCCGCATATGTGCTATTTTACCGCAGGGTAAAAAATGATGTCGCTTCTGTAAGCAATGGAGCACAGTCGTCAGCAGGTCATCGTTTTTCCTCTTACAGTCACAGGTGACCTTTCAGTTTCTTATAGTATATGGTATGGTTCACAAACAAAATTAGAAGTGAACATCTGTTTGTGTGTACATTAAGTTTATATGGCTCTCTGTAAAAATATTCAAAAAGTATACAGACAGGCTTCCAGTGTTTTTGGAGTGCCTTCCTGATGATAAAAGGCTTAGTTACTCATTTATCTTGTGGGTTCGCTTGTAATCCAATCGTTTGACCATTTAAAATACAATGTTGTATCAGTGAACCGCTCCGAATATAGTAAATCCTATCAACAACTTCGTTTCAACTTTCAATGCTGAATTTATGCATTGTTCTACTTCTGTCTAGTTCACCTCTGAGAAAACTACTCTATAATCTATTCCTTTAACGTTTTAAATGTACCCAAAAGAAGTCAAATTTGTTCATTATTATAAGGATATATGATTTGGATTCACTTTTTTCCCCGCATATTATAAAAATATAAAATATTAATACAACGGGCATTGTAATAATTACTTTTATAATTCGAATAATCAATATAGTTTATTGGCTTGTTATTTTTGAGAAACAAATTTAGATTTTTTTTCAAGTGAAAGTATTGAATGTTTAATAAATTGTAAAAGCTAACTAAAATTTGGGCGAAATTCAGGCCCGTCGCCGTCGCCACTATATAACTTTATACTTATATATATATTTTTATAGTTAGAAAAAGACATTTCATGTTTTGCGATACACAAAATAAGACACTTTTGTGCATTGTGATACACAAAATAAGATATTTTCATACATGGTGATGTAAGATTTTGTGCATCAAAATTTATTAAGTGCCTTTTTTCGGATACAAAAAAATATTGGAGTGTAAAGCGGTTGAAAACTTAGAAAAAGGGATTGGGACACAATTTTTCTTAAGAGTTTCATCTATTTCTTCAGTATTAATTATTGAGTAGGTTTCTTGTAAAGCAGTCTTACGGATCTTAATTTATAAGACGGATCTATACATACGAAATGAGTCAAGATTCATAAATCTTAGTGCAACCTTTCGGCTTTTGGAATTGCAGCGTTACGCCTTTTATACATAAAAAGTGTCACTTTTTAGTATTAAAAGTGTCGTTTTTAGTATTAAATGTATCATTTTTAGCCATAGAAATGTCATTTTTCATCTTTAATGAAAATTATAACTTTTTTCCTTTCAAAATTGTTATTTTTGGCCTTAAATGTGTTACTTTTGGCTTTAAATATATCACTTTTGTTTTGAGAATGATCACTTTATATTATAAATGAAAACCGTCACTTTTCGAGTAAAACAATGAAAATATCACTTTATAGTATTAAAAATGTCATTTTTTAGCAATGTGTGTAACTTTTTGGCCCTAAAACTGTTACTTTGTATTATAAATAAAAAATTGTTAGCATTAGCCTTAAAAATGTCACTTTTTAACATTAAATGTATAATTTTTTATCAGCATTAAAAGTATCACTTTTGGTCCTAAAAGTGCTACTTTGCATTTTAATGAAAATCATTACATTTTTTTAAAATTTAAAAAGTGGCACCTTTGCCCTTAAAAAAATATCATTTTTGCCCTTAAATGTCACTTTTCACAAGATGACATTTTGCATTAAGCATGAAGTTAATTAAAGTTTTAATTTGATTTGGGACAAAAATGCAAAATATGGACACAAAGGGACTTTGGAATCAAAGTTTGAAAAGAGGGACGACATCGGATTTGGAACAAGGAAGCCACCGGAGTAATTAACGAAAATATTCATTAATGCGCCGACAAAATCTTTTTCATTTTGCTTCGATGCCCCTGCTCTTCTTACATTTGTTGCTGAAATTTTCTTCCTCTCAAACATTGCAATTTCATCCGTTGTCACCTCCGTTAGCCCCTCGTTAGCCTCGTTTGCATTGGGATGCTTGATAAACCCTAACGGAATTTGATGAAAGCATAGTGACACATTTAAAAATAAATGTGATACATTTAAATATAAAGGTAATATATTTTAAGGTTAAAAATGACACTATCAAGGACAAAAGATGACCTCTTAGCCGGCCATCAAAAGGGCAAAAGTTACATTTAAGATGAGTTTTCAAAGGTGGAGCTCGGAAGATCTAAACCTTGGCTGGATTCTCGTGTTCGAATCCCTCCAGCCTCAAAATGAGTTATTATTTTGATGGCCAACTAAAATGTCATCTTTTGCTTCGGTACACCTGGTTTTCTAACAACTGCTGCCAAAAATTTATTCCTCCCTAATCTTTGCAATTTAATCATCTGTTAGCTCTATTAAGTATTAACCCTTTGTTAACTTTATTTACTTTAGGATGCTTGACGGACCCTAACGAATTTTGACGAAATGTTAATTGATACATTTAAAAAGAAAAAAAGTGACACCTTTTAAGTTCAAAAGTGACACTATCAAGGGAAAAACTATTATTATTTTCAGTAAAATACAAAGTGATATTTATAGGACCAAAAATGACACTTTTAATAATAAAAAGTGACATTTAATGTTAAAAATGACACTTTTAAGGTCAATAACGACGATTTTTATTTATAAGGTAAAATGACACTTGTAGAGTTAAAAGTAACACATTTAATGCTAAAAAGTGATACTTTTAATGCTATAAAGTGACACTTCAATACCAAACGTAATGATTTTTATTTATAAAAAATGAGACACTTTTCAAAGTAAAAGAGACATATTTAAGCCTAAAAAGTAACATTTTTTAGGGAAAAAATAATAATTTTCATTAAAAATACAAAATAACACTTGTAGGGCCAAAAGTGATATATTTTATATTACAAAGTGACATTGTTAATAGTAAAAAGTGACACTTTGCATATATAAACTTGAGGGTGACATTGTAATTTTTAAAAACTAAGAGATTGTATTAAAATTTCTAAATTTTTGCTCATTTAAAATGAATAAATATGTCTTACGGGTTCGTAAACTACTTCATAATAGAAAGAGTGCAATAAAAGACCAAAAAGAAACCGCACGCGGAGGCTCTGTGTCATTGGCCTTGAGCCTTATCACAAATTCACAATACACATCATGACTCACAATTTGGCACAAAGTAACACTAAAATTAATAATACTTTCTCCATTTAAAAAAAAGCCTCATTTGACCGGACAAACATTATAAGGTCGTAGCTTTATGTGCTTGTAGTTACTATAATTTGTACTAAAATTATTAGGTAATTTAGGTGTATTAATCCCCCACAAAAAAAGAAGATGATGAAATCATAAGTGCTCAACAATGGATTGCACATTTAATTTCTTTTATTATTTATCAGATCTTGATATAGCTGAAGTAAGAAGTATGAAATATGTTGTATCTATGCCCCTAAAAAGGTGATCCAGTGATAGAATTGAAGTTTTACAAAGTGTGAGGTTTTAGGTTTGGCGAGATTTAATCTCAGTTTTCGTAAAATTGAATGGAGTTAGATTCGGTTAATTTTGTTTTCATGACTACAAAAGAAACAGATAGTCCAACAACCGGCGATGGACTGCAATCTGCAATACAGATTTGAGAAGCCAATGTTAGTTTCTTGTTACCAATGGATCTTTTTTTTTGTTTACATCGGAGAATGATTCCTCTCCTCTTCATAACATTTCGTCATCATTTTTTTTTTAATTAAACCCCACTCTCCATTCTCCATTCTCCAACAACAACTTGTAGTTTTTAGCTTTAATAATTACTAATAATAAATTAAACCCACTCTCTCTCTCTCTCTCTGTATAATTAAGAACCAATTGTCAACTGTTACCTCCATTTCATAACATTTACAGAGTACAGACCGACCATCATCATTGATCCATCACCCATTTTCCTTAGTGTGTAGAGAGAGAAAGAAAGAAAGAGAGAGAGATGAAGACAGTAGCCTTGTTCATAATCATTGCCATATTTGCTTTATCATTTTCATATGTAAATTCACAAGCACCAGATTCATGTACTTCTAATCTAATCCTCAACGATCGAATTCCCTTTGATACATCTTCTCTCACTTGCCGATCAGTTTGGGATTCCCACAACTTCATCCTAAGAGTAACCATCTCTCTCTCTAGTCTCTACTCACCCATAATCATAATTCAACTTTCATTATTTCTTTATCTTAAAAAGATTGGATTTTTCTGCAGTACGCACAAACAGCACCAAGTGTATGGAGTTTCATACTCTCAACACCCAATACAAATGCTTATGTAGCAATGGGATTCTCCCCCAACGGTGCCATGGTGGGTTCTAGCGCCATCGTTGGGTGGGTAACATCCGATGGGTCAGCTATTATGCAGAGATACTACCTTGGAGGACAAACTCCAAATCAAGTAAGGAGTAATCAAGGCAACCTCCAAATTTCTTCCAATTCATCATCCATCTTTTTTGAGTCCTCCAGAATATATATCATCTTTCAACTCGACACCAATCTACCCCAGACACGACTATTGTATGCAGTCGGACCAACCGGCACACTACCCTTCTTCCCTGACTATGCCTTGACCCAACATGATGACATGATTGCCACTAGAATCAACTATGCCTCTGGTAAGTCACTCCATCGATCTAATTGTATTTCATATGTGACTGAATGATAATCTATATAGCTAGCTTTACGAATAATGTTAAGAGATTTTTACGTGTTTTTTTCTCCCTGGTTCGTAACCATAACATGCTAGCTAAATGAATAATCATGAAAACAAATGAAATGAATAGCAGACGAGACGATCTGACCCACACTAAAAGGATTCCATGACAGCTAGCTACCCTGCTCCAACAACCTCCTTTGCACTTGCTTGCCTTTGAAGCCTGAATTTTCTAATGACAAAGAATGCCTTAATCATCCTTTTCTCTTTAGTTTTCTTTTTCACTACATTATATGTATGTTTGATGAATGTCTTGATTTTTTATAACAGGTCAAACTAGTCAAACAACAAAATCACCGTATTCAACTCTGAAGAAGATCCATGGGATATTGAACATGTTAGGGTGGGGAATTCTAATGCCAATTGGAGCCCTGGTTGCTCGACACATGAAGCATTTGGATCCAATTTGGTTTTACTCCCACACCACCATTCAGTCATTAGGCTTCATCTTTGGAATTGCAGGCGTAATTTCTGGTTTTATCCTAAATGATCACATTAATGCCAGTGTCAATAGGCACAAGGGCCTTGGTGTCGTCATTCTTGTTCTTGGATGCCTGCAGGTTTGTTTTCTACTTCACTATTCTTAATTATACCGGCCTTTAGTATATACACACTTCTAACTTCCCTCAAGATTCAAGAATATAGGAAAAAAAGGAGTTTATAGGCTCAACAAAAAGTAAGATTTGAAAGAGGAGATGAAAAATGGGGTGATAATGGATTTTGTCTGAATTTGGTTTATGTAGGTTATTGCATTTTTGGCCCGACCAGATAAGGGGTCGAAAGTGAGAAACTATTGGAACTGGTACCATTACAGCGTCGGAAGGATCATGATATTTTTGGCAGCGGTGAATGTATTCTATGGCATCCATTTAGGGAAGGCAGGAACCAGTTGGAATGCGGGTTATGGGATTGTTCTTGCAATCTTGTTCATTGTTGCTGTAATTTTAGAGTTGAAGAAGATGTTGATGAGAAAATAGAGTGCAATGTACTAATTTTGATAATTTATGTGATTTATTCTTAATCTTTATCATTGGGCCGTTTCATTTGTTTCTTGATTGGTTAGATAGCCCAGTCAGTTTTTAGTTTAGGGGTTATTGAATGTCATCACGCCAAATTGATCATGTCGCTTGCCAGAATAATCAAAGTATGTATATCTTACTTTGAATTGAATCTGAAAAATCACAAGAAAGAAGAACACTTGAGTGAACTTGGGGATTTTTCCCTGCAAATACACTCCGGTGTTCGAGTAAGGTCGCAGTTTTAAGTGTAAAGCACAATGACCTTACGTACATGCTTAATTAATTGGTTGGTGTTGTGTGATTGCACCACACTAATAGCTAGGAACAGTCCGTACAGAATCGAATAACGAGAAAATTACAAACCCAATGATTAAATAATAGATAACATTAGTTATTACAGAATAACTAAATAACCACCTATCAATTACAAATCGGAGTGAGGATAACATTTAATCACCGGGGTCAAAAACCAGTAAATAATAATACTGAATAATCTGGTTAACACAGTCCAGTATTTTCCAACTGTTATGAAAGAACAGATTGGAAAAACACTGTGGGCTTAAACGAAGAAACATAGCTGCAAAACAAAACAAGTAAGTATCACAGATAATAACAATAGAAATATATAAAAGCAACGATCGAGAGCGCTACGTCGCCGTGTACCAAGACAACACTCGCTGTAATCAATCGAAAACCTCGGCTAGGCTCTCGTCGGCTAAAACACCTTTTCACCGGCCATATCCACCAACGAGTCCAAACAGAACCAGCACACCGCAAACCAAGGTCAAAGCCACACTAAGAACAAGCTTGACCACTACTCCGGCAACAATCAAACAAACGGACAGAAGGGATAGCCGGAGAAGATGACGGAACGGATAGCTCACCAGCCCAACCACCGTGACCCCAAACCCAAGCACTCTCAGCTCACTCTCTGTTCACGGCCAGCTCACAGGAAGAACGACAAGAACAGAATCAGTCCTTCACGGTAAACACCCACCAGATTTGGTAACCCTCTAACTCACAATCTCACCAAGGATTATATAACGAAGAGGAGTATCCAAACTAAATCTAAGGTGACAGAAGGACAGAGAAGAGAGAAGGGACGGCACGGCTGCTACTGAAGAAATCGCTCTGCACTCACTCACAGTCTACTGCTCTCTCTGCTCACAAACCCACGGGCCACGGCCTTTTTTGATGAAAGGAACAAAAAGGCAGCAAATAAATAGGGCGGCTGCAGGACAAAGGAAATAGTTACACAATCTATATCTATATATATATATATATATAAGCAGGGTAGTCTACTGTCTATATAGGAAAAAATTCCGACAAAAGTTTGTTTCCCAAAATAGAAACTCCTATTAACAAGAAACAATTAATGAATTCTTTAATTAAATAATTCAAAAACTCCTTGAAACTTCTACCATGAATTATCCAAATTTGCACAGTTTTCTAATTCTCGATTGTATCAAACGAAAATAAATAAACACATTGTAAATGGTGATTAATGAAAATAGATTAGTTCACAATCACCGTCTCCTTCTTCGTATATGATCAGCTACCTGTAAGAAAGATGAACCCATCAAATATTGTTTGACATTTATTTCACAGTCTCCTTCCTCACCTAAACAGTGATTCTTCACAACATGAACTCATCAAATATTGAAATATTATACTAAAAAAATCAAGTAAATCAATAAATACCCAAAATTTGAGATGTAAAAAAAACATTGACAAATTAGAAGTACTATGGAATACAAATCACCAGAAAAAAAATATCTTTCAAAAATTCTAAATAATTAAAACAGTTCGGAGATTTATCTAAAAATAAATAACAAAAATAGATGTATAAAAAATATTAACAAATTCACAGTAGATCTAAATGTCAAAAATATTTTTTATACAAAAAAATTAAACACAATGTTTTTATGTGATTTCATTAGATTTGAATACTCCTCGAAACATTAATTATTTTTTTACAGCAAGCTTTATTATTTACAATTGCGTCCATTAATATTAAATAGTCAAAACTCCTTGAAATACACACCATACTATTAAACCCCAATTTTTTTCTAAAAAATTGACTTTATTTTATCAAATCTTAAATATACAAGTCTCTAATTTTTAAATCAAAACAACTCCGTTTTTTTTTTAATAGAAAGTAGTTGCCTCTAACATTATTTTTTCTTTATTTTTGAAATTTTGTTTTTCTTCTTTGTTTCGCTTGAGTATAAGTTAATTAAAAAAATGTATGGCCGTGCGTTTAACGCACGGGTGTAAAACTAGTTTGTGGATAAAGTGGGATGGGCTGTCATCCACAATCCACAAATATCACCAAAGGCAGCTAAGGGGGGCTTCACCAAGCAATGACGGGCTGCTCATGAAGTTGGGCCAAGATATTAGTGGGCTTAGGGAGTTAATAGAAAGGCGGCCACAATAACTGATTTGGGCCTCCAATTTTCTAACAGTTGGCACAAATTTCCTTATGCTCGCAGAACCTTTCCTATTATCGTGTCGGCTGCTCCACCTTCCTGCTCGTCGATGCTCAAGGTTCGGACTTCAGAGCATTCTTCTTCTGAGATCATGTGGTTCGATCGGCCTAAGGGTAAAGCTACTAAGCATAGCACTTCGGGCCTAAACAAATATACTTATTTTAATATTTTTAAAAGCAATTATTCCAGGCGGTCCACTCTCATCAATTTCTAATCGCTCAAGTATTCCTTTTGTTTTTTTTTACCGCAAAAGTCTACTTTTGTTTCCTTCTTCCTGAAATGCCCACATTTTCGACCATCAAATGAAAGGTCTTTGTTCTTTAGTTGAAGTGAAATTCTCCCCCTCTCTCTCATTACTCTCTCTTTATTCTCATCCAAAGGTAACACATTTACATTCTCTCTACACATGTGTAAATGTGTATTTGTATATGATGATATTTTTTATGTTTAGTTGAGATCACAACATGGCAAGCACGGATTACGAGGCATGTTCTTACCGACAATTGTGTTATACTTCAATTCAACAAGACATTTACCATTAATGAGAAGAAGCATGGTTGCTGTTAGAGCTTCTTCATCGCAGCGATCGGAAAGCATATCGTCAATCTCAACCAAATTTCAAATGATGATAAAGGATTAAAGAAATGGAGAGACACCCACCGGTACTTGCGTGGAATTATGGGTGAGTTGCAAAGCATCAATTTGTAAATGCAATGCATCAATTTGGAATCACGATGCATTGCTATGTTTCACAATTAAAAATCATGCACCGCAATGCGTAATTTGTGCATCGCGATGCATGATTTTTAATTGTGAAACACAACGATGCATCGGAGATCAAAAATCAATGCATCACGATTCCTAATCGGTGTATCGCCGTTCCAAATTGGTGCATCACGGTTAACAATTTCCAAACAAATGTTAAGTACGACAATAATACTTTTTTGATTGATTATTGAACGGAGGCATATGGAATAACAAGTTGGGCAAAGAGTCGCACTCGGTTTTCTTTCGCGGATGCGATGGCGATGTACACCGTGAACACGTGGGTCTTCGTCTTCTCTCTATGTATTTTCCCTTTGTTGTCGGGACATAAGTCTTGCTCAAATTTCAAAATGCAAAGGAAACTAGGGGTGAGCAATTTTTTAAAAAAAAATTGGACTGAACCAATTTTTGGGTTTGATCTTGGTCCTTAATTTTTGTAGAACTGAATAATTGGTCTGGTCCCGGTTTTGAGTTATATATATATATATATATATATATATATATATATATATATATATATATATATATACATATACATATATAGTTATAAGTTTGTAAATTTGTACTACTTTTTTTTCTCTTGTGTCGTTGTATTGTAAAATATATAGTTTACTATTATCATTATTTTTCTTTATAAACTTGTTTGTATTCTAATCGTTATACTATTGTTGAACGTTTTAATCTTTGAATGAAGGATTGTAGTTTATTATTTATTTGGAGGGGCTTAGAACCGAAAAAAAAGAAGATAGAACCGGACCAATGTATTGGGTCTCATGCACATTGGGTTGGTCCCGGTTCTGATTTTTTGAGAACTGGACTATTGGTCTGATTCTGATTTTCTATTTTTTTTAATAAAAAATAGATCAACCTGACCAAGCTCACCCCTAAAGGAAACCAACTACAGAAATGACTGGTGCATGGTTTTTCCCTGCATCGGTCATGGTGGTGGTGGTTTTAGCAATTTGTGCTAAAAACCATACAACAGCCCTCGTAATGGCACTTACAGAAGGAAAGTAAAGGTAATCTATTTGTATCAATTACTGAAGTATTGTCCATTGAGATGCTTCTAAGTTGTAGCATTTTTTATTTTATTTTTAGCAAATTTGGGTTTTGGGTATTTGTTGAGCCACATGATGGAAAAGAGCATTTGAGGAATAATGATATGGAAGTGGCCTTATGCAGTCAATAAAAAAGGGGGGGGGGTACTAAATAGGTTAAAAATTCATGGGAAGAGATCGGCCTGATTATCACCCTTTCTAAAATGTGAAGAGTAACCCTGAGTTTTCCTCACTCACTCATTAATAGTCATTGTTATAATAAGTTAATAATGTTTCTAATTTTATATATTTCTATCTCTCCTCTGGTCCTCCTCCATAAATCTTATTTAAAATCAACAATATTTTAACAAAAATTAAGTAGACTAGCTTAATATATTATTGATTAAAAAATAATTGTTAAATGAAACTGATTACAATAATGTAATAAATGATTTTATATTTTAAAAAGAACGAAAGATAAACTTTAAATAAAAATATGTTAATTATTTATTGAAGATTGAATAAAGATATGTTAATTATTTCATAGATGCACACGTTGGGTTTGGGGTGGCAGAGACCTTCTTTCTTTCATTGTCTTTGCCAAGTTCTATTAGACTTCTTCGGTTGGTTAACTTAGGCAACAAGTTGCGTTGTTTAGGTTGCGATATATAAAGCCGCAAGCGTCCTGTGAATATACAGAAAAAAGGGTTTTCC
Source organism: Codonopsis lanceolata (assembly GCA_013146195.2). Lineage (NCBI taxonomy): Eukaryota > Viridiplantae > Streptophyta > Magnoliopsida > Asterales > Campanulaceae > Codonopsis > Codonopsis lanceolata. The sequence continues at coordinate 98,427,358 of CM028382.1, read as the reverse complement.
CAATTTTACATGGTATCATAGCCACCTAAACCCTAGAACCTAATTCTCTGTTATGGCTGGAGACGGAACAAGAAGAGGAGGAGATCCTCGAAACAAGGGTGTGGGAGGTGAACAGACAAAGAAACTTGAACCCACATCTCTATACTTTCTTGGGTCTTAAGACAACCCAGGAAACGTGATTACGCACATTCAATTGCGTGGAGAGAACTTGACGAATGGGCTAGGTCTATTCGTTTGTCGTTACTAGCAAGAAGAAAGTTTTATTTTGTTTATGGAACAGTCACTAAGCCAAAGGGGGAAGAAAGATTTGAAGATTGGCAAACGGTTTACTTGATGATTGTGGCATAGATTATGAACATAATTGAATCGAATCTTCGTTCTACAATCTTGTATTATGAAGATGCCAATCTACTATGGAAAGATTTAAACGAGAGATTTGTGTTGTAAACGGACCGAGAATCCAGCAGCTCAAGTCTTCTCTTACAAACTGTAAACATTCTAACACTGAGACAACGGTTAGTTACTATGGTCGTCTCAAGCAACTGTGTGACAAATTCACAAATTATGAGCTACTTCCAGGCTATGAATACAGTAGATGCACTTGTAACCTTCAGGAGGCAGACGCTTGCATTGTTTTCTCATGGGTCTCGATGACGCCTACGTAGCAATAAGATCAAATCTTCTCTCGCTAAACCCACTTCCCATATTGAATCGCGCATACTATAGCGTGATTCAAGAGGAACCTCTCTGAGGAGCAGAGTTGTTAAAGTCTAAAGATCATCAAGACGATGTTATGGCGTTCAAAGTGCAAACATATTTTAAAGGAAAGGGAAAAGTTGATTCCACTACAAAGTTATGTCAACATTGTAATCGTGAAGGCCTCGATGGGAGTGGATGTTTCCAGCTCATTGGGTTTCCTGAGTGATGGGGAGATTGTCGTCGTGGTGGAAAAGGGCATGGACGAGGTGGAAATATGGGAGGACGTGCCACATGCAAAGGCGGAACAGCTTCATCCCGTGGGAAGAATGCATCCATCAACGTCTGTGCACACCATGCAGCTAGTAGTAGTTTGGGCGCTAATGCTGGTAATGGATAACAAATAGGTACAACACAATGGGAAAACATAGAGTCCTCTGGACTGGCAGGACTCTCTTCAACACAATGGCAACAAATTATTGATATGATCAATATTACTAAGAAGTCCTCCGATCAGTTGAATGGTAAGAGTGCGCTGCCCTCTTGGATAATTACTAAAAAGTAAAGTTGGTACCCCTTGTTGATTTTTCTAGTAGAACAACTAATAAAACTTACGACGTTTGTCAACATGCAAAGTAAACTAAAGATAGTTTTCCTAATAGTATTCATAGAACGGATGCTATTTTTGATTCAATACATTGTGATTTGTGAGGTGGTTACAGGACACCCTCTTCTTGTGGTGCATCTTTTTTTTTTTTTACTATTGTGGATGATTACTCACGTGCAACGTGGGTTTACTTATTAAATGACAAGACAGAGGTTAAAAAGATGTTTTTGAACTTCGTAGCTATGATTGATCGTCAATTTAGTAAAAAGGTTAAGTTTGTCTGGAGTGATAATGGGACTGAATTTCGTTGCATGTTTGATTATTTTGACAACAATGAGATCATATTTGAGACATCGTGTGTTGGAACTCCTCAAAAAAATGGAAGGGTAGAACGTAAGCATAGACATATTTTAAATGTTGCTAAAGCTTTCAGATTTCAAACACCTTTACCTATCTCATTTTGGGGCGAATATGTGTTAGCAGCATCTCACTTGATCAACCGAACCCCATCTAGAATCCTTGACAATAAAACTCCTTATGAATTGTTATTTGACAAATCTCCGTCTTATGACCAGTTACGTGTTTTTGGCTCTCTGTGTTACGCTCATAATCAACGTCACAAAGGTGATAAATTTGCTAGTCGAAGTCAAAAGTGTATATTTGTGGGTTATCCTTTTGGAAAGAAAGGGTGGAAGATGTATGATGTAGAAACTTGCATGCTTAAGATTTACGTAAAATCGTTAAGATTAAAACAATTAGGTTAAATCTTGAGGTTGTTTTACTTAGACTTGTATCAAGTCTAAATCTATCTGCTGAAGGTTCAACAGATAGATACCCACTGTTGTTTACACAACAGATACCTCCTAGACTTTGTTAAGCTACCTTCTTAATGTAAAAAAATATTTTATCTGCTTAAACTTAGTCATCAGTAGCTAGCAGCTGCTAATACCACAGTGTCAGCAGCTACTTAATATTTAAATTTCATATTTACTACTCCCTCCGTCCCTAAATAATTGTCATGCTTGACCCGGCGCACAGTTTAAGAAAAAGTAATTGACTTGATTATTTATATTGGTTTAATGTGTAGTTTCCATTAATGTCCATGTATATGTGGCCCATAATTAAAGTAGAGTGAAAAAGTAAGGGTAAAGTGGTAAAAGTGATGTTCTAAAAAGGTAAGTTTCAAAGTGAACAATTATTTTGGGACGGACGAAAAAGGAAAGGAGGACGATAATTTAGGGACGGAGGGAGTAAAACACTGTACACTGTTGGAATATTGCTCTAAAAATATTTAAGACTTTAAGTCTTCCAACTTTTGTTAGTGGATTCCAAACTGTATTATATTGAACACTTGGCCTTTACGTAGAAATATTTAATTATTATCTAGTCATCATATTTCAAACCGTAGAACTATTCATATGAAGACTTTGTATGTCTGTCTTAAATGATCTACATTATTTCATGTCTACTACCTAACCACCATATTTATTATATTATGCTATGAGATATCATCTAAAAACCTCTACAAGATATCAGCGCATTAAATGAAAGATTTCATCATCATTCTTCAAAGATCATCCCTGTATTTTTCAAACGGCTATTATTTAAGATCTCTATAAATAAGCTTTGAAGCAAGGATTGAAAAAAAAAAAAAAAAAAGAGGTTGAGACAGAGAATATATGAAAGAGCGGTTGAAGCCATCATTCATTACTCACAATATTCTCTCTTTGATTTGCTTCAACCCAGAACTGGATACTTAACATATTCCTTCAATTTATTCTTTCTTTGATGTGTTCCAGTCCTCAAACACTTACTTGATAATCTTTCATATTTTAATTTTTTCTAGTTCTTGTTTAGACAATTATTGTATTCCAATCCTTACTTCTTCTTAATCTTTAAGGAATACTTGATTGTTGGACTAGTTTGATTGTTTCTCAATCATACTCCTCAAACATTGGTTTTTGTTGCATATAGATTTGTTAGTGATCACTTAGAATTTCAATAATATTTAGTGCACTTAAAAAATCTAAGTTTGACCAACTTGGTAGTGGACGTAACAGTTTATACTGTGAATCGCTCCTAAATACTATGTCAATTCTCATTTAGTTAATAGAATTGTTTCTCACACTTAAGCAACTTCAATCTACTTAAGTGTCAGTCAGTTACATTCTTAAATCATTTACTTAATTGTTTTTATATATTGTCTCTCAATTCATTCCTTATATTAAGTGATCTGCTTAAAATCTTTACTACTTAAACTTGTGTCAACGAGCTGACACATAATTAGAGCTGTCAAAACGAGCATGCGAGGCGAGTTTGCCCGCGGGATTGAAAAGCCCATTGCTGAACGAGCCGGGGCGGGAAAGCCAACAATCTTGACGGTCCTTGAATCTTTTGGCCCAATCCGCCCCACGTAGGGCCGCGGGCAAAACAGGTAAGCACGCAAAAAAATACATTTATTTAATATTTTGTATTTATTATCAATTCATAATAAACCATTAAATTCAAAATAAACCATTAGACTCCTTTCTTTTCTGGGGATTTTGAGCACTTTGGGATTTGGGGATTTTGAGCTCGAATATGAAAGAAGACAAAGTGGGTTTGATTTAAAGAGGAGGGAGAAGGAATATAGAGTGGGTAGCTAGATGAGAGAGAAGGGATACAAAGTGGGCAGCCATGGCTGAGGGGGCAAGAAAGATAGGGGTGGAGAAGAAAAGTGTAGAAAGAAAAAGTAACATAAAGAGAAAATAAAGTCGTGAGGCCGTGCCGTCGGTGCCGTCACTACCAAGTGTCGAGTCTGCCGTCCCTGTGTGAGACGGTGAGAGAGAGAGAGACTGAGAGTAATTTTGTTGTTGATTTTTTATGAGAATCAAGCGATATCAGTGCCGCTGACACCGCCATGTTAGAACTGGAAGCATCAAAGCGGGATTACTGGATTTTAGAGAGAGAGGGAGAGAGAGTGAGTGAGACTAAACAGAGCAAGAGAGACTGAGAGAGAGAGAGACTCGTAGAGCGGAGGTGCAGTCCGTCGGCACTCGTGACTCGGCAGAGACGAAGAGTTAAAGACGAAGGAATTGGAAGAGGTTGTGATGATATTTTGATTTTAAGGTTAACCTTTAGACTTTTAGTTTTTTATATTAGATCTAAATTTAGTTTTTACTATTTAGACGGAATGGGCATGGGCCAATTGCTTGGTATGCTTGTGAATATTTGTGATTCTAGGAAGACTTTTAGTCTTTTTTAAAATTGTGGGTTGCCCACTCCTAAACGGTCCTCCATTTCATTGGCCCAACCCGCCTCTTTTAGGTGGCGAGGTGGGAATGCCCGCGGGCTTTAGCCCAATTTGACAGCTATACACAGAATACTTTGTTCATCAGCTGATAGAACAGTTTGTCTATATGTTGATAATTTATTTTTTCCGCTTCCAGTTTTGAAGGTTTTCAAAATACGTCTTAAAGTTTTTAAAAGGCTATTCACCCCCCCTCTATTCTTATTTAGTTGCCCACTGGATTTACATATGATTTGGACACATGAGAATATTTTGTTTCTCGGGAGGTGAAATTCTTTGAAAATGAGTTTCCTTTTATGAATGAGAAACAAGATGCGGGGAATCCTCAACCTCCCCCTCATAATCCTATCCTCGGGGATGATGACATGCACATGGACACTAATGGTTTGAAGACAACGAGTGGAGAAGTAAGTGATGGCGTGGTAGATATGGAGCATATGACTGACCCAATTGTAGTTCCGAAAGGTGGGGAGCCTGAAGGTGGAGAAGGAGGGCATAACGCTGAACTTGGCAGGGGAATGAGATCTAAAATACCTTTTGTTCGTTAGCATGATTTCATGACACACACCATACAAAAAGCGAATCCTCCTTCTTAACCTTCACCAGCTCCACATCACTCCTCAGGTTCTCTCTAACCTATGACACATTATGTTAACTATGCACATTTTTTTTTGCTAGACATAGAAATTTTATTTTAGCCATCACTGTCACGCATGAACCAAAATCTTGTGAAGAGGCAGTAAAGAGTCGTGAATGGAGAGAAGCCATGGCAAAATAAATCCAAGCCCTTGAAGATAATGACACCTGGTCCATGGTTATTCTACCCCCGAGCAAGAGAGCTCTTGGGAGCAAATGGGTGTACAAAATCAAGTACAACTCAGATGGTTGTATTGAGTGACTCAAGGTCAGGCTTGTCATTTTTGGGCATCATCAGGTAGAAGGAATTGGTTATACAGAAACATTTGCTCCAGTGGCTAAGATGGTTATGGTTTGGGCATTTCTTGTTGTTCCTGCGATAAAGAACTTGGTCGTGCATCAGACGGATGTTCACGATGCCTTCCTGCATGGAGAGTTAAAGGATGAAGCCTACATGAAAGTGTCTCTGGGTTTCTCTGTGTCCATGATAATCAGGTTTGCCGTCTCCACAAGTCTTTGTACGGTCTCCGTCAGGCTCCACGATGTTGGTTCACAAAATTGACCACTGCTTTGAAGTGTTACGGTTTTGCAAGGTTCAGATTAATGTTTTAGTCTATGTCGATGATCTGATCATTGCAGGGAATGACTGTGCAACATTGACTAAATTTAAAAATTATTTGAGCACATGTTTTCATATGAAGGATCTCGGTGTTCTGAAATATTTTTTGGGGTAAGAGGTTTCATAGAGTCCTAAGGGGATTTTTCTATGTTAGCGTAAGTACAATCTTGATATTGTTTCCGAGGCAGGACTATTAGGAGCAAAATTGGCTGACTTTCCCATGGAACAGAATCATAAATTGGCTCTTGCTGTTGGACTATTTCTCTCTAATCCAGAGAAATATCGACGACTGGTCGGCCGTTTAATCTATCTTTCGGTCACATGGCTAGACCTTGTGTATCCAGTTCATATTTTGTCTCAGTTTATGCAACATCCTCGGCAAGAACATTGGGACTCGACTCTCCGCATTGTACGCAACTTGAAAGGAAGCCCAGTGCAATGCATATTGCTTCGTTCGGGTAGTAAGTTGGATTTGTCAGGATGGTGTGATTCTGATTGGCTTCTTGCCCCCTTACACGCTGGTCTTTGACAGGATGGTTTGTGTTATTTGGTATTTCTCTCATCTCCCGGCAAACCAAGAAACAATAGATAATGTTCTGCTCTTCCACCGAAGCATAATACATATTAATGGTTGCAAAGAATCTGCGAATTGAAATGGTTGAAGTGCCTTCTTGAAGACTTGAGTGTATAACAGAGAAAACCGATGCAATCAGATGTGCGCTTTATATATTGCGCATAATTCGTCTTTCACGAGTGGACAAAGCATATTGAAGTGGATTGTCATTTCGTTCGTGATGCCATTACGAAGGGTCTACTGGCACCGTCTTTTGTTCCTACGACGGTACTATTGACCGACATGTTTACGAAGGCCTTGGGCAAGGCATGATTTAGTTATCTTCTTTACAAGTTGGGAATTCTAAATCTTCACGCTCCAACTTGAGAAGGGTATTGAAGACCGAAAGTCTGAAGTGTAAACCCACAACATAGATGCACACGTTGGGTTTGGGGTGGTAGAGACCTTCTTTCTTTCCTTGTCTTTGCCAAGTTCTATTAGACTTCTTCAGTTGGTTAACTTAATTAGGCAGCAAGTTGCCTTGTTTAGGTTGTAATATATAATGCTGCAAGCGTCCTGTGAATATACAGGAAAAAGGGTTTTCCCAATTTTACATTCCAAATTACTCCCTACATCTATATTATAATTAAGTTCAATTTTTCTGAAAAGTTAACTATTGGCAAAGATTCATTTTTACAAAACATAACTACTGGCCAGGATTAAGTATTTCTAAAAAGTTAACTATTGACCAAGATATTGCTAGATTTCGTGAATCCCGGTAACAATGTAGGAGATATCTAACTTAATTCTTACGTTTGTCTTCCTTTACTCTGTATCATTTTCCTTCTCTGTATTATTTTCCTTATATTCTCTGTGTCATTTCCCTCTTCATTATATAACATTTCTCTCAAGGGTAAGACTGGTTGTCCCCCTTAAGTTTGTTATTTTATTTCTATTAATAAAATTTAGTAGGGTACCGCCCCTGTTTTCCTAAAAAAAATTACAAAACTAACATTTAATTTTTTTTCCACTATTGGATGATCATATTATTAATTGATTACCGAGAGGTGTTCATTTTAAATTTGTTATTTTGAATACTGACATTGCCCCATACTGACGCCGTTCTATACTGGCGTTGTGTCATAGGCACGGGCACAAAATCTAGTTTTCAAATAATTGTCCTCATTTCCCTTTTTGTATATTCGAAAATAATTGTCTACTTTCGAAACTTCCTTTAAAAAAAATACTTTTACCACCTTATCCATTAATTTTTCTACATACTTCAACTATAGTCATATGAATAAAGACATTAAAAGAAATTACAGTTACACCAATATTTATAATATTATTAATTATTTTTTTAGACGATGTAGAAAATCAAATGAAACGATTATTTAGAAACAGGGAGTGAGTAATTCCTTTTAGAATGTCAAACTTTAGAGTTGGCTGTACCTTATCTAAAATAATGATAAAGTATTATCGTGTTTACCTGTGGTTGGGTTGTTTGTTGTAGTACTGTGTACAGATATAGTTGGGATGTGATGGTAATATAATAGAAGAAAAATCCAGGAAGCAAACATGTTAGTATGTAGCCTCCAGTTTAGACTTTTCTTTGGAATGGGTTTTCGGGTCAATCAACTTAACTACAACTTTATATATATCAACTAGATTTTGTATCTGTGTGATGGTGCTTATAGTGCAATCGGATAGGATGGTGTCAATATGAGACGGAATCAATATTTAAAATAACCAATTTAAAATGAACACCTCTCGATAATTAATTAAAACAATATGATTTTTTTTAGGGAAACATGGGCGGTACCCTGCTAGATACGGATAATATAAGGAAAATAATACAAAGAATATAAGGAAAATGATACAGAGAATATAAGGAAAATGATACAGAATAAAGGAAGATAAATGTAAGAATTAAGTTAGATATCTCCTATATTGTTACCGGGATTCACGAAATCTAACAATATCTTGGTCAATAGTTAACTTTTTAGAAATACTTAATCATGGCCAGTAATTATGTTTTGTAAAAATGAATCCGGGCCATTAGTTAACTTTTCAGAAAGACTAAATTTAATTATAATATATAGATATATATAGTTTAATTCTGGAGTATGCGACTTTAATTAAGTAACGGGCTAAATGTACCATTAGTTCCTAAACTTTGGCAAAACCCATCATCAGTCCCCCAACTTCAATAAATTCAATACCAAAGTAGGCATTTTTTTCTCATCTGAGGTCCCTAGCCGCTTTGTGTATTTCCGTTAAGTGGGCATATATCACTCACATGCACAAAATAAGGAGGTCATGTATAACATCGCCAAAATAAAGGGGGCAATATGAAAATTTTAATAACATCTTCTCCAATCAGGGACTGATGTGAAAATTTTGAATGTGTGTGTGCCTGTTGGATAATCATATCAAACCTTGAATGAGAATGAAAAAACAGTGTTGAAATCAAGGGGATTATGATTCCTATCTAAAAATACATAACTAAAAAAGAATCCAACAAAGATTTTTAAATACTTGAATCTCATTCTTGGACTTAATAGGTCCCTGCGGCAACACCGCACGCCTCAACCTTCATCATCACTCCAAGCAAGAATCTCCTCTACTTCAAATTCTCTTATCTTATATTCTTCCACATCCACCCCTTCATCCTCTCGACCCCTCACCCTCCTCTTTTTTCATTTCTCTATTTCCCTTTGTCTTCATCCTCATCCTCGTCATCACTACTTAAAGATGATGAAGACGATGAAAAGACGAATTGGCACTCTCTGACTCCGATTCACCATCGCTCTCCCCCTCATCATAACGTCGCCACTTTTCAAGCCATTCTCTTCATCGACAAGCAATGTCTCACCATTTTTGAACTTATTTCCAACAACACCCATTTCCCCATTACCCTTCTCAATTTCACACTCAACACTTCTAACAATCTTCCCTCCCAAACTAACCTTCTTCATCTCTTATTCAATCACAAAACCCAAATCCCCAATTTTCTTCCCAACCCCATCTCCAATTTCACTCTCAATACAAACCCCAAAGACTCGAACTTATGAAGATTTCTTAGCAACTTCAACCTTTACTAAATCAAGCCCATCACCCCCAACCTCTAAAGATTTCTCAACAAGTTCAACATTTACTAAATCAAACCGATCACCTGCAACTTCCAATGATTTCTCAACAACTTCACCCTTTGCTAAATCAAGCCCAATATCGGCCATAGAATGGTCAACAAATGGTGGGTCTAATTTTTCTTCAAACCAATCGTCAAAATCAATAAATGAGTCAACGAACGACAAAGAAACGCTCTTCCTCGATTCTGGTATAGTGGTGGTATTTCTATTTCTTCAAGCTTTCTTGACCTTGTTCTTGAGGTTCTTCTTCAAAATTTTCACATTAGTCCCTGATTGGAGAAGATGGTATTAAAATTTTCACATTGCCCCCTTATTTTGTGCATGTGAGTGGCACATGCTCACTTAACAGAAATACACAAACAACGTTAGGGCTAGGGACGACCAATGAGCAAAAAAGACCTATTTTGGTAAGTGGTGAAACTTTTCTAAATTGGGGGACTGATGATGAGTTTGGCCAAAATTCAGGGACTAATTGTGCATTTAGCCCTTAATTAATTGTATGTTTTGATGTGCGTGGTTCGTTGCATGCTATTGCTGCTTAGTATTCACAAACATCAACAAATTTGTGGATCCCAACAAGAATTCTTATGTAGCCATGCATGGGTTTTTCATCCCACAGCGGCATGGTCGGGTGGGTCTCGGATTCTCGGTTGATGCTGCTGCCATGACAATGTTATAGCATCTCGGAGGAAAGTCACAAAATCAAGTGACACTCGTCGACCATCAAAGAAACTTAATGGGAGTTGTGAGAAATTCAACTTCAATTATGCATGTATCCTTGCGTATCTACGTAGCACTCCAGCTGAATAATACCAGGCCGGTTGCCGGCCGGTTACTTGCTGTCCAAACAGGGTCACAAGATCTCCATCACCATAAATTATGCAACAGGTGACTCCAACTTACTCCTATTTTTATTCAAGAAGAATCATTGTATTTTTGGGGGCCAGTTAGTAACTGCCAACTGCCAACTAGAATGCAAAGTAAATTCCCTTTTCGCTTCACTCCACATTCGAAGTCACCCCCGCAAACATCAATTTTTGAGTTGCTAGGAATACATATACACACACATATGTACACAATATTTTCCTACAAATTTAGTTGACAAACATGTGATTGATTAAATATTGATTTAGAGGAGTTGAATTAAGCAAGTGAGAAATGTTGCATCCGATATGCTGGATATATGATTTCAGAGATACTAAACGCAGCATGCTCAAAATGCTAAACGTAGCGTGCATGATTTATTTTTTCTCATTACGTCTCTAACTTGATTGATAAATCACCCGTGATTTTTTTTTGTTAAAGATCTCCTTGTTTTTTTGAAGAATTAGTACAGAAGAAAAAATATTTCCAAAATATTTAACCGCTTAGGTTTTTTTTTTTCCAACCGCATATATTCATTTTCATAATTTTCGTCCTAAAATACCCCCCACAAGCAAAAAAAATGATAAAAATACGGAGACTAAAGTCCTTCATTCATCACTTTTTCTCTCTTACCTTCATTTGAGAGCAAATATTCATTAACAATAGAAGAGGAAGATTATTCTTGATTATTGCATTGTATCTTTCCTTTTTCTTATTTATCTCCTTGATTTTGGTTAACAAATGAGTGTTCCACCACTTTTCCTCTCGAAATGAAGAATCCAAGAAATCTACTCTTAATAATTAAGAGGAAGATTAAGAGCACCTCCGAAGGCCCATCAATTCTCCTTGATTATTGCACTTGATTCATTCTTTCCTTGTTTCTCTCCTTGATTTTGGTACTCGGTCTCTTTCTCATTTATCGAAGATATTTTTCAAACCTCTATCATTATAAACTTAAAGAATCAATCTACTTCATATTCATTGGCTTTTACCGAATCTACTCCTTCTGCTACTTCGATCAATCCCTCTCTCTCTCTCTCTCTCCCTCCCTCCATATATCTCCCTAACTTCAAATTTCAACCGTGATGGAATTTGTGATGACCTAACCCCGACCCCGAGGAAGGATCGCAGGTCGTGCTGTCCAAATAAGGACAAAACAGGCATGCAAGGACTCGATTATCAAAACCGACGTGACGCAACATTGGACACGCATGCAGTACAACTCGACATTAAAAGTCGGAATAATTTAAAACTTTAGAACCTGATATAACAATTAATAGCAAGTAAACCAAGTCATCGGCGACTTTACAACCGGAACCCAACAACTAAACAATTCATGCTAATATATATACACCTCAACGGCTAAACATGCTGGTGGAACAACAAAAGTAAATAAGAGCTAATGGGATGCTCAGCGGAAGTCTTAACGGGTGAACCAATACATGCAAGCAAGGCTCGGCCTACAAGTGCCAACAAACAACTAGAAACATAAGTAGTACTAAAAGTCTTAGTCTACAACAAGCACAGGTTACTACAATTACACATTCTCAAGCAAAGTCTAAATGACTTGCTTTAACCCAAGCGTCCTTGCAAAAGAGAAATCAAAAGTCAACGCTACCACCTCTATGCGAGCGATCACGAACAAGAGTGGACGAGCAACCTCAACGAAACGGTCCTGGATGGTTAGGATCTAAAACAGTAAAAGGGAGGGGGTAAGTCATAAAGACTTTGTAAGCCACCAATATGCATGACATGATATAATGCAAGGTATACATAGCACAAATCAAGCAAGATCATACTAACAGGTAGTTCTCATATCGCGATGCACGTTGTTTTCACATAAGTGTTTAAATAAATCACATAGGATAAGGATATGGTATGGAGCCGATGCCGCTTCGTAGATCCTGAAATAGACAAGGTTATCTTGAATGTATTTGTCGGATGCACATGTATGATACATCGACTACGATAGTATTGTTCCAAGCGCCCTTTGGTTACGAAGAGGTACTTTTCTCCACTGTGATCAGTAGTGAAGGGTGTGTGCAAGTTTATGGTGTGGCGACCCATCACTACCATGAATTTTGTAATTCATGACGGCGATGCATCGTTGACCATCTAGACAATTCACGTATGCCAGCTGATTAATGGTATGTCAAGTAAATATTTATTTGTCTCACAAAATCATCAGTAAGGAGCGAGTTCGACAAGAGCGAACTCATCCGAAGTCAAGTAGATGTTTACTCACGTAATAAATCAAGTAAGGGAGCGAGGTCGACAAGAGTGACTCGTCCGATCAAGTAGGCATGTTACTCTACGATATACAAGTCAAGCATGAGATCAATCATGTTAAGAATTCACAAGATCTAATTTACAATTCAATTAAACTCTAAACGTCGTAGGGATTGATTGTAGAGTCGGTATTCTTCAATGACTCTCTAAGTGCAACTCTGTTGAGTTATCGCTAAATTATTTCCAAGTACAGGATGAATGCTATATGTAATTCATTGCTCTTTTCTATGTTCTCGATTCATTTACAATTAGACTACTAAGTCATTCATGACTTTTAGTCCATCAAGATCAAAGTTCCCAAATTTGTTAACCCTAGCATGTTCATCATTTTGAAGTTACAATTTACAACAAGTCCAAGAACAATAGTTATTCCAAATCCATTCTAGAACACATTTAATTCTAGACATAAGTCCAAATTACCAATTATGAGTCATTAACCCAAAATTTATAGAAAATTAACTTAAGGAATTTCAAGTTATTAACATGGTGCATGTCTTCTTGAGCATGCATCTAGAAACTATCATGAAAGGAGCATGCTTGATATTGAGCATACAAAAAGAGGAAATTGGGTGCTTACCTTATTCGAAATCAAACGGTTGGATGACAAAACAAAGCAAGGATTAAGAAACTAAGGAGTAAGAGCTTCGATTTGGTGGTCTCCAATCGAAAATCCGATGATCGGATCTCCGCCAATGATGCAAGCAAGGTGGAGGAACTTCAAGCTCACTCTCTCTCTCTCTCTCTCTCTCTCTCTAGGAACCCAACAATTAACAATGGAGGAAGACAATGGCTGCCACTTGTGTTTGGGGACATGATGAACTCACAAAGGGTCAATCCTATGCTTGAGTTATCAAGCTTCCCATTGGTTGATTAATGATGGCCCTTGATTAGAACTCATCCAAGGGTTGAAATTAAGCCTAAAGAGGTAACAAATCAAGTGGGGGTTTGAATTGGGTCAGATAGGGTTCAAGGGTTCAAGCCAAAAATCGAAAATGGAAAAAGCCCCGTATTGCTGGAGCAGGTGTTGGGCGGTCGCTCTGTATGATGTCTGAACGAGCGCTCAGCCTCTTTTCCCTTTTCTTGTGCTACTGGATTTTGTGCACTCGCTCAGTCATTTGGCTGGGCGAGCGCTCAGGTGTCTGGAAGACTAAAATGACTTGAAAACAAGTCCTAAATGTGTCCAATGCAACCCCAAACCATTAGGGATGTTTAGTACACTCAAAATACGCCCGAACATCACCCGAAACAAGGAGGAATGGAGGGCGAAACTCACGACGAACAATCAAACGATTCAACAATGGGCTTAACAAGGATACTACAAGCACGAATGGACATTCTTAATCATTTTAAGGACTAGTAAACAAGGTCTAGGATTCAAGTTAACATCTCACGAGTCTCAAGACACGAAACGAGGCAAGAAGAAGGCAAACCGAGAGACTCTAAGAGTCAAAAGGTCAAATTAAGTAACAATGCTTCCGAACTCTCAACCAAACATACAATGGTCACGATTGAAGTTATAAAACATGCAAGAAAGATACTAAGGCATCAATCGAAGCAAGTACAACGAGGCATGCAAGTAAGGAGGGCATACAAGCGACTATGATCGATCGCAATAATCTAATGCTAGCATGACTTCAACAATATGAACTAGTTAACATGTCAAGGCATATAATGAGCATGTTATAGCGATGTTATACAAGTAATGGGTTTGGGTTCTCATAGAATTTTCAATGCAAGCACCGGAGTTTTCGATGTCAATTTTGTGAATTCTGATGCCCAACTTTGGTAATATTTTTTGTGGCGGATTTCAATTTATACATTTTGTTGCCAATTTTGTGAATTGCGATGCCAAACTTTGGTCATTTTTTGTGCCACATTTTGCATTGCGATGGCAAAATTTAGACATAGTTCAATTGTATATTGTGATACCCAAATTTGAACGGAGATTTTTGCATTGCGATACCTAAATTTGGACAGACTACAATTGTGTCTTACGATGTCCAAATTTGGGCGGAAGCTTTGTGTGCGCGCCTTTTGTTCATTAAGGGTATCTTTATTAGTTTCTCCTCAAAAGTGTACTTTAGCAATTTCTAAAAAAAATCATAGACTTTTCTGATTAACATTTCACCACAGGGTACCGACTCGAATTTCTTCCAAAAAAATAATAGGAAAAATTGTTGGTCGATCCACTTTTCAACATACAAAGAAATAAAGGGGGATGTTAATTGTTTAATGTTTACCACCACACTTTTTTCCACAAATTGAAATACAAGTTACAAATAAACACAAATAATGAAAGCTTATAAGAAACAGCAAATAAGGTGTGTGCGTGACTAAGTGTGAAGTGTAATGTGTGAATGTGAATTAGATTTTGGTTACTTTGGTCTTTGATTTTGCATCAAAAACCAAAAAATAAACCGAACCAACTAATTTATAATTTTTTTCAAAAATAAACCAAACCTGGTGCTCAAAAACCAAATCAACCAATTTGGTGGTTCATGCTTCCACACCAAACTATGATCATGACTTTGATAGAGTACTCTCGGTTAAAATCTAATAGTGGGTCATCTAAAGTACAATGTCAAAAAGCATACAATCCTTGGTCTACTCTTTCCATTCTCTCACTTGGGTGCCTCCAGGTTTGTCAATTCTCAATTTCTTGCATGCACCCACTATTAGAATATGCGTCAAGTTTTGATATACTGTGGGTGTAATTACTTATAAATATACAAGCGCCTTTAAAATATTTTTTTATAAGGATTATTCTAAAATATAATTATATTGATTTTTTATCGCATATTAACTATACACTAATTTTTGTGGACACAAATTTCTTTTTTTGACATTAAAATGACAAAGATTTTAGATGAAGACATTTGATTGGTTGATATAAATGTTAACTTCTAAATTATTACATACTTCATTTGTATATGTAAAAAAGGTGGACTCTCAATTAATTTCATGTATGATACGAATCAAAACAAATTTTTATGTTGTTTCATTTTATAATGGTGTTTTTTGATGCACTTGTGTAAATAAAAAATTTACACCGTCCGTGTATCAAAATTTAATTCTTTCAATATTGTTAATTGAACTAAATTTTCATCGACCGGGAGTGTAAAATTTTTTTTACACAAACAACATTTGGAACACAACGTGTGACTAACTAAAATCTAAAAAATTAAGACAAAAATTATGATTGGCACATGTCATTGTGTAAAAAAGATTCTACATGCAAATAATTGAAAATTTTACACTTGTTAATTACTTTAGAAAATTTTTCATTGTTTGAATGCATAAATTACATGGGGAATAAGGATTATTTTTATTTATGCAACTCATTATTTAGATACTTCCTTCGTTTCCTAAAAAGTCCACAATTATTTCATTTCAGATGCTTCACTTAAAAAATCCACTTTTAAAAATTAAGGTATAAAATGTCATTGTATTACTAATAGATTACTAAAAATGATATTTTCTTAAAAAATTTGACTTTCAAATAAGAACTCTTTACCTGAAACATATGGATTATAATTTAAAAAAAAAAAAAAGAGCATATTTTTAGTTGCCTCCCCCACCACTCGCCTCCTCCTCGTGAGCAGAGTTGTTTCGGTCTTTTAGAAGATTCAAAAAATTGTATCGCTAGTTTTTTCCTTATTTACAGTTTTACACTGTTGTCTTAAAATTGAGGTTTTGCACTACAAACAACTTAATTACTCAAATTTAATTTATGGATTAATATATAATTTGGTCCCTCAACTTAGGTCCAACTTTATGTTTGGTCACAATTCTTTTTTTAGTTACATTCGGTCCTACATCTTGTATTTTCCAATCAGATTCCCTCTATCAACGTTACCGACTTACCGTCATACTTTTCGTCTAATGTTTTTAAAATTTCCAAAATACCCTTATTAAAAATTTTAACATGGGTTAAATTTTCAAAGAGTTCAAAATATAGGAGATTAATAAGTCAATTTGGAAATGAGTCAACTTCAACCTTTGGAAACTTGACAATATATCTCTCCCCATATGGATTTTGAAGGGAGATTTGACGGTATTCTCATGTTCATCAAATCCATGCTCTAAATCATCATCATCATCTTTAACCCTAAATTTTGTCACTAAGACCATCTCCAAGGGTCCTTCAAAATTTCAAATTTGAAGGATTTCTCCACTGTTGCTTGCTCCAACAGCCGCTTCAATTCTCCTTCAAATTTGAAGTTTGTGATTTTGCACTTCATTTCCAGCGCTCACTGTTAATACTTCATTTTCACTTTCCTATTTTATTTTTATTTTTTTTGTTTAAGTAATTATTTTGTGTTTTATATTTTCATTATTATTGTTAGTTTAATTGTTTAGTTTAAATACCACTTTGTGATGTTTTGGTTTAAATAATACAAAAAATTAATTTAATTATTTTTATTTATATTGTTAGTTATTAGTTATATATAATATTAAAATTATTTATGATAAAGTTTATAAATATTAGACATTAATAAAAAAATGAAAATTGCATTACATTAAATTAAATCATACAACATGAGAGTTGAAAACGAACGTGATTTGAATGCTCCAATTCAATATGCAATGGAAGTGCTTGCCCCGGATGTAGAAATGGTGGATGAAACAACTCAATTTACCTGATTTCTCGAGCGGCATGAAAAATAAAGGATAAAGCATATTGCACTTCGGGATGCGTTTAGTCGATCATTTATGGGATGTATTTACGAATTTAGAAGATTAAATGTTTGATTTTAGTTGCGTTTTCATATGTCTATTTATGTTTGATTTTAATGTTTCTATTTTAGTCTTTATTAATGTCTTGCATTTAATTATTAATTTTAATATGTTTGTATTTTAGTCTCAATTAAATTCATGCATTTAATTATTATTTTTAATGCATAATATTTAATTTAATTTAATATTAAATCAATAATATATTTGTTTTGCTAAAATACATTAATGCAAATTAAATAAAATAAACATATACTTGGAATACAAATTAAATGAAATAATTAAGAATATACTTGGAATATTCCTTTTAGAGTAAACTTTGAAGTAGAACTGTTGGAAATAGTGTAAGAAATTTGGTGCAGAAATTGCACTAGTTTAAAAATTTGGTGCAGTTTTAACTTTAAACTGTTGGAGATGGTCTAAATAATTGACCGTCTCCCAACCCTCGACTTCATCTTCTCGGCATCCCTATAATGTTTCTCTTCTGCTCTCAAACTCTCTCTTTCTATTGGGTTTCAAATTTGTTATGACATCGATCAAAATTGGGTTTTCAAAATGGTTTTGGCTTCGAAATGAATTGGGGTTTCGAAATTATTTTTGCTTCAATTTGAACCAGGTTTTAAATTTGTTATTGATCTTAATTTATTGAAATTGGTTTCAAAATCGCGGCTTCGATCTGAATTGGTTTGTTATTGATCTTAATTTATCCAAAATTTGTTTCGAAACTGTTTTTGGATTCGATTGGGTTTTCGAAATTGTTGTCTTCAATAGGAAGTATCGAAATTTGGTTTCTTAGGCTCGGTTTGTTCCCCACAAAATGTTTTTCACATTTTTCAATATTTGGTAACATTAGAAAAATATAATTCAAACGAAAAACATTTTAAGGCCAATGGAAAATTACTTGTTTCTTGCAGTAAAATGACTTACGGACCATTACCTTCGTTAAGTCATTTTCCAAAAGTGGACCACTCTCTACAGACGCACAATTCTCTTTCTCTCGCCAAAGACGATCTCCTCTATCTGCCATACACACTATCTTCTCTCCTCTCTCCAGGTACATTTCTCCCTTCCTTATTTGATTTCTTTATTTCTTCTCTAAAGCCTCTCAAAACCTTTTGGGTTTGTGGATGATATTTAATAGTTTTCACTATAATCATCAGAGGAAAGAATCAAGAATCAAGAATCAGACTTCCGCTATTAGCCAATCCTAAGTGGAAAAAGTTGCTAAGTATGCTAGCATGACTTTCATAAGACTATTCTCCCTTTTTTCTGAGATACCTCATACCAATAAGGGCCATATCCACGGCCAGTCACCGGCTTGCTCTTCATCCGCGAGAGAGAGGTGGTTGTATGCACTAAGCAGATTTCCAATTATTAATTCTACCATATCTATGTTCTACGTTTTTGGTTTCGTTGATTATTGGGGTTTATTTAAACTAGGTTTCAGTTGTTTTCTTTCAATTTTATGGTTTTAATGTTCATTAGGGTTTAGTTATTTTCATGATTTGATAAATAATTTTTTTAGAAAGGGTTTTGACTTTCGATTGATTTGTTATTTGGTTTTACTTTTAAAAAAATTTCTTCCAGTTTGTTTCATTTGATGTATAGTAAGGGTTTGGATTAATTTGTTGTTTTAGCCTATGAAAGTAAAAAAAAAAATCTTCCTGGACGAACATGCACCCATGAGTAGATCCTTTCTTATGTTTTTGAACCCTGCCAATGCTACAGTTGCTTGTTAGACTATGTAATTATCAATTGGTTGCAACACTTGTTCTACCTTCATGTGACTTGAGAGACTTGTGCATTTTAATGCAGACCATTCAAAAAAATTTTGCTAAGCATGGGAAAGCATACACAGATTGAAGCATGCTAAGTTGCAGCAGATTGCATTAACCAAACTGAGAGGAGTTTGTGGATTTGTTTGAAAAATTTCATCAAAAATGGCAGTTTTGTTTTGCTTCAGTTCAGTCTTGTTGAATGGCTGATGTCTTCCTCATTGGGGAGAGTTGACAACTCTCGTGAAAATTTAGTAGGATTTATCAAATCTGGCCATTTGACTCAGTGAGTAAACAAATATAGCCTTTGACCATTGGTTTACTGATAAATCAATATAAACAACTTGGTCCACCATTGGTCTTGAGGGGTGCATTTTTACTTGTTTATCGATAAATAAATCATGTTAGTGGTTTATCAATAAATCAGACCATAAATCAGACCATAAAAGAGTTTTTTTTTTTTTTTTAAGTGAAGTTACAAATAACCAAGTCATCTTTGACTTGACCATTTGTGTAAATCTCCCAAAAATTTATGTTAAGTTCTTATTGGAGTATTATATACAAGTGATAATGCAAAACTAAAATTAAATGATTTCCAACACATTTCACATAATTTACTAAACACTGGAAAATGTTTTCCACAACATTTTCATAAGAATTACCAAACAATGGAAAATATAATAATTTTATTTTTCGGAAGTCATTTTTCGAAAAACATTTTTCGTAAAACAAACAGAACCTTAATGTATATTTGATCTTGATTTGGCTAATTTTGCGTTTTGGGGACGGTCTGCCCCTTTAGCATACAGTCATCAACACAAAACTCACGTTCCCTCCCACGATCCAACCCACCACTCATGTTGTTCCAACCAAACCACCACCCACAACACTGTCGCGTTAACTGTTAATCTGCCTAGATCTAAAGCCATTTCTAACTCCTAAGATCATCCCAGCGACTCATGCTGCCGACGGAAGAGCTACCAAAAGTCAAACCAGTATTCGTTGGAGCTCGAGGGTCAACAACACGCAGCGATTTCTCACCTATTTCAACCAGTTTTTGTCCCTCAATTTCTCACCTATTTCAACCAATTTTTTTTCAAGGAGAGAAGCCATTGATGAATCTATCATATTGGTGTAATGAAACCCTTGAATTGTCAACCCATATTAAATTTTGTATTAAGGGTATTTTGGATAATTTAAAACTTTGATGGAAAATGTAACGGTAAAGGCTGAAGGAATCTGAATGGAAAATGCAAGATGAAGAACCACCTATAATAAAAAAAAATTAGGACCAAACATAAAGCTGGACCTAAGTTGAGCGACAAATTAGTAATCCTTAATTTTGTTAAATGAACATATATATATATATATATATATATATATATATATATATATATATATATATATATATATATATATATTGTTAGTGTCAAATCTTGCCTTAATTAAATTTGCTTAAAATCATTCTACTTCTTATCAGTCAAGAACTTATAAGATATTAATTATTTTGGTCAGCTTATGATATATTCCTTGTCAGTCATTTACAATCAGCTGACCTTAGTTTTAAAAGTGTCAGCTTCTTTACCTTCTTTGCTTGAACATTTCTTAATACTGACACTTTCCTATTTTGTGTTTTGATAGATCTTATTTCTATAACAAGATCTCTATGATCTTGTATGAAGATACGTTTGTACTGTAAAACACATTTCAAATACAAATGTGTTCGTAACAAGCTGCACTTCAAGATCATCTATAAATACCCACAGGAATCACTTGAAGTATACAAAAATCTGAAGCATTCATCATTTCAAAGAAATTCTCACTGTGCCTCAACTTTCATAACTTTAGCTAGATATTTTTCACTGATATTTCTTACTCTAGTTATTGTTTAGGCAAACATTGAGTGACTTATTTCATATTCTTAAGAATTCAATTGGTTTGTCTCACGAGTGTGATCATATTTCAATCATACTTCATAAACACTGGTCTTTTGTTGTACACTGATCCATTAGAGATCACTTAGATTTTTAATAAAATTAGTGCACTTCAAAAATCCAAGTTTGACCAACTTAGTAGTGAACATAACAATTTTTACTGTGAACCACTTCAATTCATTTATCAGTTATTTCATCAGCTCTTACAAACTGATCTAACATTTAATAAGTCTTGATCTACTTAAGTGTCAGCCAGTTACTTACATAAATTGTTTACTTGTTTGTTTTGATAAATTGTTCTTCAGCTTATTTCTTTACCTTTAGTGATTAGAGGTGGCAAATCGGTCGTGCTGGGCTGCTATTGGGCCGGCACGATAACAACACGACACGATAAACACGAATACGACATGATAAGCTTATCGTCTTTAATATTAAAACTCGAACACGACACGATAAAAACACGAAAAGTACGGCACGTCACGATAAGCAAAAAAGCACGATTTATTTAGTCAGACCCGTTAAGCCCGTTAAACCCAATAAACATTATAAAATATATAATTTTGATTTTTAATACATATTTTGAAAATTTATCAATATAAATAGTTAAGTATTTTAAAAGTCATAAATTTTCAAATTATAAAACTATGAAATAATCATGAAAACAGTTTGAAAAAAGTGAATAACTCCTAGTAAATTTTTAAAAATATATTTTTAAAACATATATATTTTAGTTATCGTGTTTTATCGTGTCTTATCGTGCCTTACCGTGCTTATCAAGCCAGCCCAATAACAACTCATTTTTTATCGTGCCTTATCGTGTTGGCCCTATAACGGCCCGAACCCGATAAGCCCCAACCCAAACCCTATAATTTCGTGTCGTGTTCGTGTCGGTTAATCGTGTCGTGTCTCAAATTGCCACCCCTATCAGTGATCATTTTTCAAAAGAAAATAAATTATGTTAGCTAGTTGACCAATACTCCATCAGCGTCAGCTTCTTCGAAATATTAACCAGCTGACACAATATCGGCTGACTGACAAAATTACATATTTCCGCTACTAGTTTTTAAAGTTTTCAAAACTATCCTCAAAGTTTTTAAAAGGCTATTCACCCCCCCCCCACCTCTAGCCTTGTCAGTTGCCAACTGGACTTACAATTAGTATTAGAGTTTCACTTTTTTGAAAAATTATTATTTTCCAAGTCTAACAACTTGAAAGCTTGATCACGGCAACTATAAAAGCTTTTCAATCAAACAATGTTACTCAAGTACCCATTTTTTATGAAGATCACTTTGATATTTGGAAGAAAGAATTACAAGATATATGAACAATATTGATAAACAATTGATGGAATGTGCAAGAGGTGGTCCTATGCAACCTATGAAAATCAATACTAAAGTTGGTAAATCTTCTACTGCAGATGATGATATATACCATAAATCCTCTTGCTACTGCTATTGAAGAGTATGTTCTCAAACCTCAATCTGAATGGACTATGGAAGATAAAATTACAGATGGACTGGATGCCAGAGCTGTACGCATTATGTCAAGTGCTGTTCCAGATGAAAACTATAAGCAAATATATGACTGTGTCACTCCCAAAGAAATATGAGATGCTCTTGTTGAATACGTCTAAGGAGACCAAAACACCAAGAACAACAAACTCTATGACTGCATACAAGAGTTTGATGCCTTCAAAAAGGACCCAAAAGAATCTTTGAAGAATGCTTATGATAGATTTCTTGAGGTAAGTAATAGATGTTCTTCTCTTGGTAAAGTTTATAGCATGAAAGATCTGAATATGCGTTTTCTTAGTAGCTTGGGAAGTAGATAATATGTTAAGGTCACTGCCATAAAGGAAGCAAGAGATTTGAACAAAATTCATATACGTAGTCTTGTTGCAAGTCTAAAAATTTATGAAAAGGAAGTTATCAAAACTCAAGAAATTGATAAAAAATTTAAAGGTATCTCTCTACAAGCTGAAGAAGAGACACCTAAAACTTCTACATCTCTGTCAGATGATGACTTTGATGAAGATAAATTTGCTGCTTTTGCTAGACAATTTAGAAAATTTAAAATCCTTTAAAAAGAACTTCTAAAAACCCTCCTCAAGTTTTCAAAGATCTTCCTCAAATACTCAAAAACCTTCCTCAAGCTTTCAAAGACCTTCTTCTTCAAACTTTCAAAAGCCTTACTTCAAAGCAAATGAAGACAATGACGAGAAAGAAAAATTATTGTGCTTCAACTGCAGAAAACCTGGTCGCTTTGCTTCAAACTGTTCTTCTACCAAAAATGAATACTACAAAAAGGCTCCCAGAAACTTTGAAAAACAAAAGGGTTTAGTTGTTGAAGATCAAAATCTTGCAGCATTGATTGAGACATATTCTGAAGATGAATCTACTGATTTTGTGCAAGAAGTAAACCTGTGTCTTGTTGCAGAATCAGCCATGTATGATTCAGAAAATGATTTTCCTAGTCCAAAATATTCAAAATGAGCTCCCAAGCTCACCTATTAAAAACCCCAAACTGACAAAGGTTATCAAACCTGATCAGTTTGTGGTTAAGAAAATAGGAAATGATTTTTATGGACAAGGGATTATAAGTCAGTCAGAAAGAAAAATCAAGTCAACTTCTCCAAGGACTAATGACCCTAAAACAAGCAAAATGACAAAAAAGCAGGAGGAGAAGGCTACTAACATAAGTGTTGATGATCTACTGGAACAAATGTAAGAAATGTATTCCAAGTTTGAAACACTTAAAAGAATTCATGTTTCTTTATCTGGTGACTTTAAACGAATCTCTGATGAAAACTGTGAGCTTCAAAAGATCAATGAGCTTTATAAAGAACAGAAAAATGAATTGCTACAACTTAAAAGCATCAATGAAAAACATGAGATTCAAGCAAAAATCTCATATGCCCAGATTGCTGACCTTGTAGAAAGGAATCTTCGACTGACCAATGTAGTTGATACTTACTCAAAGTCAAAAGCTGCTGTTGAGACCATCATTAGTCAACAGAAAAATCATGAAGACCAACGTGGTCTTGGATACTGAAAAGATGCTGGAAACTGTGAGATCAGACAGTCAAATGGTGAACCTAAGATTATGCTTAAAAAGAATAAGGGATCAGCCTATAATGCTGTACCTTTCAAATACCCTAAAAATGTGAATCAGCTTAAGAAATAACAAAAAGGATAAGCTGAACAATGACAGTTGTCAGTCTTCTGTGCATAAGCCTAAAAAATTGTCAGCTGACAAAAGAGGAGGAATTAGAAGGAAGACAACTGGCAAGTTCAAGCCAATCAATTTTGTTGTTGCTAAAACCTCTAAGTTGAGTCAAAATGAATCAAAGAATTCACCTCAAATGACTGATAAACCTGGTTATCATAGATGCAACATTTGTTCTACTTCTGGTCATCAGTCTCATGAATGCCTGTTTAGATTTAAACCTACTGACAAAGTCAAAATGCCTAACTTCAGGCAAATTTGGCTACCAAAGAAAACTAACCCTTTTAACCCAAAGATATAAAGGGTAGCATGATTTAAATGTTCATATTTCAGGTATGCTTAATGGTAGATGATTAACGAACTGACATATGGATATTAGACAGTCTAGACACATGACTAGGTCAGCTGAACTCCTTACTGACATTATCTCAGCCAAAGGACCCTTAGTCATTTTTGGAAACAACGCAAAAGGAAAAACAATAGGCTATGGATCTATTATCAGAGGATCTATAAAAATTGAAAATGTCTCATTGGTACAAGGTTTGAAACACAATTTACTAAGCATTTCACAATTCTGTGACAAATGTATTGTAAGATCCCGATTCCCGGTTAGCTTGAATTGCGTGCAATGCTCGCATTTCTGCTTTGCTTGATTTCTCGTTTGGTTGTGAGAGAGTCTAAATGTGTATGAGAGATCACAATAAGACTAAAACACTCCTAAGAAATGTCATATAGTGGTTGACTTGTTAAAGTCAAAAGTCGTAACCCGACGATAGTCGAAATGCGACGCGATTGAGAGTTTATTCGGGTGTTGTGTTCTGGACCTCGATTTGGTCCCAGATCTTTACATGATGATTAAATAACATGTTTAGATGTGTTAGACTTCTAATTGGATGTATTCCATGAGTCTCGTGAAGTTTTGACGCCTCGAGAATAGCAATTCTCCTTATCGCGTAGTTTGAGATTGGTAGGGTGAACGTCTCGTCTTTTGGGAGTTTATTTCCCTATCTGTGTTAATCATCGAGAGGCATTCAGGCCTATTTTGTAGCCCTAATAGGTGTTTACAATCATGGGTTATTACCGTCGGTTTGTGGTTTCATTTGACGCTTCGATAGAAAGTTGTTACGTCTTGCGCTTTGCCCGGGTTGTTTCGGGTGTTGTTTTTGGGAGTCTAGACCTACTTTAAAATTGATTTGAGACTTGGATGGATTAGTTTAATGTTTGAGGACTTTAAGGGTTCAATTGTGAGCCATTTCGAAGCTTTAAGGCACGAGGATGCATGCGAGGAGCACCGAAACCGAGCAAGGAATCAACAAAGGAGTGTATAGTGTAGGGGAGTGATGCGGTCGCATCACATGAGACCAAAGACCGCAAGGGTCCCCAGCGCACTGTTACGGGATTTTGTGAAAATTTGAATTGTTGACCAATTTCTACCCACTTAAACCCATTCTAAACCTAACCTAAACCCTCCTACTTAACCTAAAACTTGTCCTAAACATTATTAGAGGATTTAGGGGTTGATTAGTGACTTGATTAAGAGAGTTAATCCCCTATTTAAACCCAAAAACAGATTACTCTAACTCACCAAACGAATTTGACTTCACCCCTTTGTGACTTCGCAAGCACTTCTCAAAAACGTGAGGGAGGCGAGAGGGTGATTTCTAGGGCTTGAAGGGTTCTATCTTGGGAGGCCATGGCTAGGGTTCTTCCTTCCCCAAGCTACACCATGAGATTGAAGTGAAGGTTGAGAAGAACAACCTCCCCTCTTGAATTCCGAATTTTCAGCTTATTAGGGGCTGAACTAAGGTAAGTTTCTACCCTATTTATCTTGCTTTTGGGCTCCATTGACCCTAGGGAAACAATCATTTGTGATATTTGAGGTCAATGGAAGCCATTGTTAGGGTTTGTAGAAGATGTCATGAACCCTAGGTTTTCAAATTGATGATAGAAGTGGATTGACATATGTGAGACCATGATATATGTGAAATTCATGTTCTAACTAGTCTATTGAACTTGATTATGTTGATTATCCATGAGTTTTGATGTTGGTTTGGTTGAGATACTTGGAGGGTGTTTTGCCCAAATTTGGTTTAGCTTGCAAAATTATTAATGTGAGCTTGATTTCTATGTTTTATATGCTTAATAGAGTATATTAAACCGGGTTGTATGATTTAATCATGAATTGGGAGTTATGATTGGTAAGGTGAGCTAAATGAAATTGTGCTCAAAATGATGAATTTATTCTATGTTATATTAGTGAAGGTTTTGTTGGGTTTATGTGAGTTAAACGAACTCGGGATGATGACTATTGTTGATGGTTATGAACATAGAGATTATTGAGACCCATGGCCTCTATGCCCTAAAATTTTAGAAAGGGTAGATTAGACTCAACGGAGTCATTATAAGTTTGATTATGTGCTAATTGAACTTGGGTTGAAATCCTACGATGATTGGATTTCGTCTAGTTAATGGAGTGAAGAACATAACTTCCAAACTTTAAATGGATGGTGATTGTAATGTGTTTTGTGGGTTTTTAGTCTTGGGAATTAAGCCCGAATGACTATTGAGATTTGGTTGTAAACCTTAAGAAATTATTACGGTGTGAATTTATAAAACACATAAAGAATGAAATGTGTTAGTAAGACTCATCGGAGTCGTAATAAGGCCAATAAAATGATAAAGAGCCTTGGGTTGAAACCCTACAATGTTTGGGTTTGCTTGGGTTGTGTTTGTGCACACCGGGTCTTTGATTGGTGTCCAATGGAGACATTCATGGTATGAAGATTTATTAGAAATATATCTTGAGCATGCTTGTTAGAGCATGGGACAATATAGAGACCCACGGATGGACATGAGAATATTTAAGCGAAGATTAAGAGAGAATCCTCTTCCCAAGGATTTTTGTTACGTACATATGAAAACACTTGTGCGAAGTGACTACGGAGTAGTCGTGATGTTTTAGGTATGGTGTTGGTGTTATCGATCATGTATGACGATTAGGACTATGATTGAGTCCGGTGTACTTAAAATAAAGACCAAATAATAAGTCTTGAATTGTGGATATTTTGAGACTAGCGTAGTAGTCTTGGTTTGGTTTGAGTTGAGGATTATAGAAGACCTCACATTATATTTTATTAAGCTTGTAAGCTATACTTGACTGGGTTGATGACTTGAGGAATAATGAATACCTCAATATGTTGTTTTTAAACTAAACTTGTAAGTTAGTTGAACACAATGGTTATATGCAAATATATGCGTTGTTCATGATGTTTGGTAGAGCATTATGTCCTACTTGATTTTATGCAATTATATGCATGGTTTATGAGATTTCGTAGAGCATTATGTCCTACGTGGTTATATGCAAATATGTGCATGGATTATGAGATTTTGTGGAGCATTATGCCCTATTTGTTTATGTGCAATTATGTGCATGGTTTATGAGTTGTTGTAGAGCATTATGTCCTACATGATTTAATGAGCCCGATAATAATGAATTTGGTCTCATTGGTTTAAACAAGTAAATATCTACTTGAATGTTTGGTTTAAAGTCCGGTGGCGGGTTTTGGTTGTTGTGTGGCAATGGGGCGATTCATAGCCTTTGGGAACAATCGCTACGAATCGTTGCATTGGGTCCTTTTTCTCCACTATTTGGCCATAGTGGGATGTGATCTCGAGTTATGCCATCTAGCTAGACATCGAGCTCTCATTTCTCATCCGAGGCTGGATGAATGTAACGAGTACTCATTAAGGAAGCCGATGAGTTGAGATTATTTGGGGAGAAACCCGGTGTATTGATTGGGATTTGAGCCGAATCATGGTTTGAGATTTGATATTATGGTAAGTTGGTTGGGTTTTGAACCCGGATTTGATAGTAACGGTTCGATTACGTTTACTGTTACACATTTATATGAGCATTTATATGAAAAATAATATGCTACTTGGTTTATGTGAGTTTATGTGCTTTAAAAATTAAGTACATGTTTTATGATGGTATACTAGCATGATACCATGATTTTATGTGATTGTGCATTTATGTGCCATGTCATAATATGCCACATGTTGCATTTAGAAACTTCTTGGGTCATTATGACTCACTTCGTGTGATTGTTTTCCCTAGTGTGCGGTGATCCGTTGAATGCGGCGGCCGGATAACGACTTTTAGTGGGTCTTCCAAGTCAAAAGCTTGGAGTTATTTATTATTATGTTGTATTTATTGTGAGGCTCGAATGTAAAGTTATGTAGACTTTACTTGGGTAGATGTAGTGTTATATTATGGTTGTGTATTTGGGAGCCGGTTGTATTGCTTGAGCATTTGTACCCTTAGTATTTATTTCCTTTGTCGTTCGAGCATGTGTGGCTCGTTTATTCTAGTTGTGGTATATTGTTGTTCCTACCTCCGATAGTTTTAGTCGTGAGGTTTGGTTGGTGGTTTAGCATTGATTATATGGTTATAGTGAATTGTTCCTCGGCATGTTATAGCCGGTTGAGTGTTGTTTATCGAGGTTGGGATTTTTGCATTCTTGGGCCTTGTTCTTGGATGGTTTGTTGTGCGTGTCAATGTTGCGTCACGCCGCCGTCGAATTTTGGGCGAGAGATTTACTATCTCTTTGGTTGTTTTCATTCAGGAGCTTGATAGCTCGGTGTCCCATTATGGTTTTTTGCTTAGGTTTTGATTTTCTGTATTCTTGGTTATGGCTTTACCTTCTGTTTTGAGTGTTGGCTCGTCTTTTGACTCGCACCATTATGCTAACGGTGCTTGTGCATCTCTTAGTTTGTCTGATGGCACGACCTTGGGATT
>CM028382.1:98180070-98398087 GCA_013146195.2 Codonopsis lanceolata | reverse complement strand
TAGTCTATGTGTCGATGATCTGATCATTGCAGGGAATGACTGTGCAACATTGACTAAATTTAAAAATTATTTGAGCACATGTTTTCATATGAAGGATCTCGGTGTTCTGAAATATTTTTTGGGGTAAGAGGTTTCATAGAGTCCTAAGGGGATTTTTCTATGTTAGCGTAAGTACAATCTTGATATTGTTTCCGAGGCAGGACTATTAGGAGCAAAATTGGGCGACTTTCCCATGGAGCAATCATAAATTGGCTCTGTGTTGGACTATTTCTCTCAACCGAGAAATATCGACGACCAGTCGGCCGTTTAATCTATCTTTCTGGCCACACCTGGCTAGACCTCAGGTATCCGGTTCATATTTTGTCTCGCTTATGCAACATCCTCAGAAGAACATTGGGACTCGACTTCTCCGCATTGTACGCAACTTGAAAGGAAGCCCAGATGCATATTGCTTCGTTCGGGTAGTAAGTTGGATTTGTCGATGGTGTGATTCGCTTGGCTTCTTGCTCTTACCCTGCGGTCTTTGACGGACAGATGGTTTGTGTTATTTGGTATTTCTCTCATCTCCCGGCAAACCAAGAAACAATAGATAATGTTCTGCTCTTCCACCGAAGCATAATACATATTAATGGTTGCAGTAACTTGCGAATTGAAATGGTTGAAGTGCCTTCTTGAAGACTTGAGTGTATAACAGAGAAAACCGATGCAACTGTATTGTGACAGTCCGTCTGCCTTATATATTGCGCATAATTCGTCTTTCACGAGTGGACAAAGCATATTGAAGTGGATTGTCATTTCGTTCGTGATGCCATTCGAAGGGGTCTCATCGGCAATCGTCTTTTGTTCCTACGACGGTCTTATATTGACCGACATGTTTACGAAGGCCTTGGGCAAGGCATGATTTAGTTATCTTCTTTACAAGTTGGGAATTCTAAATCTTCACGCTCCAACTTGAGAAGGGTATTGAAGACCGAAAGTCTGAAGTGTAAACCCACAACATAGATGCACACGTTGGGTTTGGGGTGGTAGAGACCTTCTTTCTTTCCTTGTCTTTGCCAAGTTCTATTAGACTTCTTCAGTTGGTTAACTTAATTAGGCAGCAAGTTGCCTTGTTTAGGTTGTAATATATAATGCTGCAAGCGTCCTGTGAATATACAGGAAAAAGGGTTTTCCCAATTTTACATTCCAAATTACTCCCTACATCTATATTATAATTAAGTTCAATTTTTCTGAAAAGTTAACTATTGGCAAGGATTCATTTTTACAAAACATAACTACTGGCCAGGATTAAGTATTTCTAAAAAGTTAACTATTGACCAAGATATTGCTAGATTTCGTGAATCCCGGTAACAATGTAGGAGATATCTAACTTAATTCTTACGTTTGTCTTCCTTTACTCTGTATCATTTTCCTTCTCTGTATTATTTTCCTTATATTCTCTGTGTCATTTCCCTCTTCATTATATAACATTTCTCTCAAGGGTAAGACTGGTCGTCCCCCTTAAGTTTGTTATTTTATTTCTATTAATAAAATTTAGTAGGGTACCGCCCCTGTTTTCCTAAAAAAAATTACAAAACTAACATTTAATTTTTTTTCCACTATTGGATGATCATATTATTAATTGATTACCGAGAGGTGTTCATTTTAAATTTGTTATTTTGAATCTTGACATTGCCCCCATACTAACGGCAGTTCTATACCCTTGGCGTTGTGTCATAGGCACGGGCACAAAATCTAGTTTTCAAATAATTGTCCTCATTTCCCTTTTTGTATATTCGAAAATAATTGTCTACTTTCGAAACTTCCTTTAAAAAAAATACTTTTATCACCTTATCCATTAATTTTTCTACATACTTCAACTATAGTCATATGAATAAAGACATTAAAAGAAATTACAGTTACACCAATATTTATAATATTATTAATTATTTTTTTAGACGATGTAGAAAATCAAATGAAACGATTATTTAGAAACAGGGAGTGAGTAATTCCTTTTAGAATGTCAAACTTTAGAGTTGGTTGTACCTTATCTAAAATAATGATAAAGTATTATCGTGTTTACCTGTGGTTGGGTTGTTTGTTGTAGTACTGTGTACAGATATAGTTGGGATGTGATGGTAATATAATAGAAGAAAAATCCAGGAAGCAAACATGTTAGTATGTAGCCTCCAGTTTAGACTTTTCTTTGGAATGGGTTTTCGGGTCAATCAACTTAACTACAACTTTATATATATCAACTAGATTTTGTATCTGTGTGATGGTGCTTATGGTACGGTATCAGTATAGGATGGTGTCAATATGAGACGGAATCAATATTTAAAATAACCAATTTAAAATGAACACCTCTCGATAATTAATTAAAACAATATGATTTTTTTTAGGGAAACATGGGCGGTACCCTGCTAGATACGGATAATATAAGGAAAATAATACAAAGAATATAAGGAAAATGATACAGAGAATATAAGGAAAATGATACAGAATAAAGGAAGATAAATGTAAGAATTAAGTTAGATATCTCCTATATTGTTACCGGGATTCACGAAATCTAACAATATCTTGGTCAATAGTTAACTTTTTAGAAATACTTAATCATAGCCAGTAATTATGTTTTGTAAAAATGAATCTGGGCCATTAGTTAACTTTTCAGAAAGACTAAATTTAATTATAATATATAGATATATATAGTTTAATTCTGGAGTATGCGACTTTAATTAAGTAATGGGCTAAATGTACCATTAGTCTCTAAACTTTGGCAAAACCCATCATCAGTCCCCCAACTTCAATAAATTCAATACCAAAGTAGGCATTTTTTTTCTCATCGGAGGTCCCTAGCCCTAACGTCGTTTGTGTATTTCCGTTAAGTGGGCATATATCACTCACATGCACAAAATAAGGAGGTCATGTATAACATCGTCAAAATAAAGGGGGCAATATGAAAATTTTAATAACATCTTCTCCAATCAGGGACTGATGTGAAAATTTTGAATGTGTGTGTGCCTGTTGGATAATCATATCAAACCTTGAATGAGAATGAAAAAACAGTGTTGAAATCAAGGGGATTATGATTCCTATCTAAAAATACATAACTAAAAAAGAATCCAACAAAGATTTTTAAATACTTGAATCTCATTCTTGGACTTAATAGGTCCTGCGGCAACACTGCCTCAACCTTCATCATCACTCCAAGCAGCAATCTCCTCTACTTCAAATTCTCTTATCTTATATTCTTCCACATCCACCCCTTCATCCTCTCGACCCCCTCTCAGCCCTCCTCTTTTTCATTTCTCTATTTCCCTTTGTCTTCATCCTCATCCTCGTCATCACTACTTAAAGATGATGAAGACGATGAAAAAGACGAATTGGCACTCTCTGACTCCGATTCACCATCGCTCTCCCCCTCATCATAACGTCGCCACTTTTCAAGCCATTCTCTTCATCGACAAGCAATGTCTCACCATTTTTGAACTTATTTCCAACAACACCCATTTCCCCATTACCCTTCTCAATTTCACACTCAACACTTCTAACAATCTTCCCTCCCAAACTAACCTTCTTCATCTCTTATTCAATCACAAAACCCAAATCCCCAATTTTCTTCCCAACCCCATCTCCAATTTCACTCTCAATACAAACCCCAGCACCCTGAACTTATGAAGATTTCTTAGCAACTTCAACCTTTACTAAATCAAGCCCATCACCCCCAACCTCTAAAGATTTCTCAACAAGTTCAACATTTACTAAATCAAACCGATCACCTGCAACTTCCAATGATTTCTCAACAACTTCACCCTTTGCTAAATCAAGCCCAATATCGGCCATAGAATGGTCAACAAATGGTGGGTCTAATTTTTCTTCAAACCAATCGTCAAAATCAATAAATGAGTCAACGAACGACAAAGAAACGTCTTCTGATTCTGGTATAGTGGGTGGTATTTCTATTTCTTCAAGCTTTCTTGACCTTGTTCTTGAGGTTCTTCTTCAAAATTTTCACATTAGTCCCTGATTGGAGAAGATGGTATTAAAATTTTCACATTGCCCCCTTATTTTGTGCATGTGAGTGGCACATGCTCACTTAACAGAAATACACAAACAACGTTAGGGCTAGGGACGACCAATGAGCAAAAAAGACCTATTTTGGTAAGTGGTGAAACTTTTCTAAATTGGGGGACTGATGATGAGTTTGGCCAAAATTCAGGGACTAATTGTGCATTTAGCCCTTAATTAATTGTATGTTTTGATGTGCGTGGTTCGTTGCATGCTATTGCTGCTTAGTATTCACAAACATCAACAAATTTGTGGATCCCAACAAGAATTCTTATGTAGCCATGCATGGGTTTTTCATCCCACAGCGGCATGGTCGGGTGGGTCTCGGATTCTCGGTTGATGCTGCTGCCATGACAATGTTATAGCATCTCGGAGGAAAGTCACAAAATCAAGTGACACTCGTCGACCATCAAAGAAACTTAATGGGAGTTGTGAGAAATTCAACTTCAATTATGCATGTATCCTTGCGTATTTACGTAGCACTCCAGCTGAATAATACCAGGCCGGTTGCCTAGGTTACAGTCAAACAGGGTCACAAGATCTCCATCACCATAAATTATGCAACAGGTGACTCCAACTTACTCCTATTTTTATTCAAGAAGAATCATTGTATTTTGGGGGCCGCTTAGTAGCGCTAACCGCCAACTAGAATGCAAAGTAAATTCCCTTTTAAACTTCACTCCACATTCGAAGTCACCCCGCAAACATCAATTTTTGAGTTGCTAGGAATACATATACACACACATATGTACACAATATTTTCCTACAAATTTAGTTGACAAACATGTGATTGATTAAATATTGATTTAGAGGAGTTGAATTAAGCAAGTGAGAAATGTTGCATCCGATATCTTTGGATATATGATTTCGAGATACTAAACGCAAAGATGCTCAAAATGCTAAACGTAGCGTGCATGATTTATTTTTTCTCATTACGTCTCTAACTTGATTGATAAATCACCCGTGATTTTTTTTTGTTAAAGATCTCCTTGTTTTTTGAAGAATTAGTACGTAAGAAAAATATTTCCAAAATATTTAACCGCTTAGGTTTTTTTTTTCCAACCGCATATATTCATTTTCATAATTTTCGTCCTAAAATACCCCCACAAGCAAAAAAATGATAAAAATACGGAGACTAAAGTCCTTCATTCATCACTTTTTCTCTTACCTTCATTTGAGAGCAAATATTCATTAACAATAGAAGAGGAAGATTATTCTTGATTATTGCATTGTATCTTTCCTTTTTCTTATTTATCTCCTTGATTTTGGTTAACAAATGAGTGTTCCACCACTTTTCCTCTCGAAATGAAGAATCCAAGAAATCTACTCTTAATAATTAAGAGGAAGATTAAGAGCACCTCCGAAGGCCCATCAATTCTCCTTGATTATTGCACTTGATTCATTCTTTCCTTGTTTCTCTCCTTGATTTTGGTACTCGGTCTCTTTCTCATTTATCGAAGATATTTTTCAAACCTCTATCATTATAAACTTAAAGAATCAATCTACTTCATATTCATTGGCTTTTACCGAATCTACTCCTTCTGCTACTTCGATCAATCCCTCTCTCTCTCTCTCTCTCTCCCTCCCTCCATATATCTCCCTAACTTCAAATTTCAACCGTGATGGAATTTGTGATGACCTAACCCCGACCCCGAGGAAGGATCGCAGGTCGTGCCGTCCAAATAAGGACAAAACAGGCATGCAAGGACTCGATTATCAAAACCGACGTGACGCAACATTGGACACGCATGCAGTACAACTCGACATTAAAAGTCGGAATAATTTAAAACTTTAGAACCTGATATAACAATTAATAGCAAGTAAACCAAGTCATCGGCGACTTTACAACCGGAACCCAACAACTAAACAATTCATGCTAATATATATACACCTCAACGGCTAAACATGCTGGTGGAACAACAAAAGTAAATAAGAGCTAATGGGATGCTCAGCGGAAGTCTTAACGGGTGAACCAATACATGCAAGCAAGGCTCGGCCTACAAGTGCCAACAAACAACTAGAAACATAAGTAGTACTAAAAGTCTTAGTCTACAACAAGCACAGGTTACTACAATTACACATTCTCAAGCAAAGTCTAAATGACTTGCTTTAACCCAAGCGTCCTTTGCAAAAGAGAAATCAAAAGTCAACGCTACCACCTCTATGCGAGCGATCACGAACAAGAGTGGACGAGCAACCTCAACGAAACGGTCCTGGATGGTTAGGATCTAAAACAGTAAAAGGGAGGGGGTAAGTCATAAAGACTTTGTAAGCCACCAATATGCATGACATGATATAATGCAAGGTATACATAGCACAAATCAAGCAAGATCATACTAACAGGTAGTTCTCATATCGCGATGCACGTTGTTTTCACATAAGTGTTTAAATAAATCACATAGGATAAGGATATGGTATGGAGCCGATGCCGCTTCGTAGATCCTGAAATAGACAAGGTTATCTTGAATGTATTTGTCGGATGCACATGTATGATACATCGACTACGATAGTATTGTTCCAAGCGCCCTTTGGTTACGAAGAGGTACTTTTCTCCACTGTGATCAGTAGTGAAGGGTGTGTGCAAGTTTATGGTGTGGCGACCCATCACTACCATGAATTTTGTAATTCATGACGGCGATGCATCGTTGACCATCTAGACAATTCACGTATGCCAGCTGATTAATGGTATGTCAAGTAAATATTTATTTGTCTCGCAAAATCAAGTAAGGAGCGAGTTCGACAAGAGCGAACTCATCCGAGTCAAGTAGATGTTTACTCACGTAATAAATCAAGTAAGGGAGCGAGGTCGACAAGAGTGACTCGTCCGATCAAGTAGGCATGTTACTCTACGATATACAAGTCAAGCATGAGATCAATCATGTTAAGAATTCACAAGATCTAATTTACAATTCAATTAAACTCTAAACGTCGTAGGGATTGATTGTAGAGTCGGTATTCTTCAATGACTCTCTAAGTGCAACTCTGTTGAGTTATCGCTAAATTATTTCCAAGTACAGGATGAATGCTATATGTAATTCATTGCTCTTTTCTATGTTCTCGATTCATTTACAATTAGACTACTAAGTCATTCATGACTTTTAGTCCATCAAGATCAAAGTTCCCAAATTTGTTAACCCTAGCATGTTCATCATTTTGAAGTTACAATTTACAACAAGTCCAAGAACAATAGTTATTCCAAATCCATTCTAGAACACATTTAATTCTAGACATAAGTCCAAATTACCAATTATGAGTCATTAACCCAAAATTTATAGAAAATTAACTTAAGGAATTTCAAGTTATTAACATGGTGCATGTCTTCTTGAGCATGCATCTAGAAACTATCATGAAAGGAGCATGCTTGATATTGAGCATACAAAAAGAGGAAATTGGGTGTTTACCTTATTCGAAATCAAACGGTTGGATGACAAAACAAAGCAAGGATTAAGAAACTAAGGAGTAAGAGCTTCGATTTGGTGGTCTCCAATCGAAAATCCGATGATCGGATCTCCGCCAATGATGCAAGCAAGGTGGAGGAACTTCAAGCTCACTCTCTCTCTCTCTCTCTCTAGGAACCCAACAATTAACAATGGAGGAAGACAATGGCTGCCACTTGTGTTTGGGGACATGATGAACTCACAAAAGGGTCAATCCTATGCTTGAGTTATCAAGCTTCCCATTGGTTGATTAATGATGGCCCTTGATTAGAACTCATCCAAGGGTTGAAATTAAGCCTAAAGAGGTAACAAATCAAGTGGGGGTTTGAATTGGGTCAGATAGGGTTCAAGGGTTCAAGCCAAAAATCGAAAATGGAAAAAGCCCCGTATTGCTGGAGCAGGTGTTGGGCGGTCGCTCTGTATGATGTCTGAACGAGCGCTCAGCCTCTTTTCCCTTTTCTTGTGCTACTGGATTTTGTGCACTCGCTCAGTCATTTGGCTGGGCGAGCGCTCAGGTGTCTGGAAGACTAAAATGACTTGAAAACAAGTCCTAAATGTGTCCAATGCAACCCCAAACCATTAGGGATGTTTAGTACACTCAAAATACGCCCGAACATCACCCGAAACAAGGAGGAATGGAGGGCGAAACTCACGACGAACAATCAAACGATTCAACAATGGGCTTAACAAGGATACTACAAGCACGAATGGACATTCTTAATCATTTTAAGGACTAGTAAACAAGGTCTAGGATTCAAGTTAACATCTCACGAGTCTCAAGACACGAAACGAGGCAAGAAGAAGGCAAACCGAGAGACTCTAAGAGTCAAAAGGTCAAATTAAGTAACAATGCTTCCGAACTCTCAACCAAACATACAATGGTCACGATTGAAGTTATAAAACATGCAAGAAAGATACTAAGGCATCAATCGAAGCAAGTACAACGAGGCATGCAAGTAAGGAGGGCATACAAGCGACTATGATCGCAGTCAATCTAATGCTAGCATGACTTCAACAATATGAACTAGTTAACATGTCAAGGCATATAATGAGCATGTTATAGCGATGTTATACAAGTAATGGATTTGGGTTCTCATAGAATTTTCAATGCAAGCACCGGAGTTTTCGATGTCAATTTTGTGAATTCTGATGCCCAACTTTGGTAATATTTTTTGTGGCGGATTTCAATTTATACATTTTGTTGCCAATTTTGTGAATTGCGATGCCAAACTTTGGTCATTTTTTGTGCCACATTTTGCATTGCGATGGCAAAATTTAGACAGAGTTCAATTGTATATTGTGATACCCAAATTTGAACGGAGATTTTTGCATTGCGATACCTAAATTTGGACAGACTACAATTGTGTCTTACGATGTCCAAATTTGGGCGGAAGCTTTGTGTGCGCGCCTTTTGTTCATTAAGGGTATCTTTATTAGTTTCTCCTCAAAAGTGTACTTTAGCAATTTCTAAAAAAAATCATAGACTTTTCTGATTAACATTTCACCACAGGGTACCGACTCGAATTTCTTCCAAAAAAATAATAGGAAAAATTGTTGGTCGATCCACTTTTCAACATACAAAGAAATAAAGGGGGATGTTAATTGTTTAATGTTTACCACCACACTTTTTTCCACAAATTGAAATACAAGTTACAAATAAACACAAATAATAAAAGCTTATAAGAAACAGCAAACAAGGTGTGTGCGTGACTAAGTGTGAAGTGTAATGTGTGAATGTGAATTAGATTTTGGTTACTTTGGTCTTTGATTTTGCATCAAAAACCAAAAAATAAACCGAACCAACTAATTTATAATTTTTTTCAAAAATAAACCAAACCTGGTGCTCAAAAACCAAATCAACCAATTTGGTGGTTCATGCTTCCACACCAAACTATGATCATGACTTTGATAGAGTACTCTCGGTTAAAATCTAATAGTGGGTCATCTAAAGTACAATGTCAAAAAGCATACAATCCTTGGTCTACTCTTTCCATTCTCTCACTTGGGTGCCTCCAGGTTTGTCAATTCTCAATTTCTTGCATGCACCCACTATTAGAATATGCGTCAAGTTTTGATATACTGTGGGTGTAATTACTTATAAATATACAAGCGCCTTTAAAATATTTTTTTATAAGGATTATTCTAAAATATAATTATATTGATTTTTTATCGCATATTAACTATACACTAATTTTTGTGGACACAAATTTCTTTTTTTGACATTAAAATGACAAAGATTTTAGATGAAGACATTTGATTGGTTGATATAAATGTTAACTTCTAAATTATTACATACTTCATTTGTATATGTAAAAAAGGTGGACTCTCAATTAATTTCATGTATGATACGAATCAAAACAAATTTTTATGTTGTTTCATTTTATAATGGTGTTTTTTGATGCACTTGTGTAAATAAAAAATTTACACCGTCCGTGTATCAAAATTTAATTCTTTCAATATTGTTAATTGAACTAAATTTTCATCGACCGGGAGTGTAAAATTTTTTTTACACAAACAACATTTGGAACACAACGTGTGACTAACTAAAATTAAGACAAAAATTATGATTGGCACATGTCATTGTGTAAAAAAGATTCTACATGCAAATAATTGAAAATTTTACACTTGTTAATTACTTTAGAAAATTTTTCATTGTTTGAATGCATAAATTACATGGGGAATAAGGATTATTTTTATTTATGCAACTCATTATTTAGATACTTCCTTCGTTCTGGGCAAAGAGTCCACTATTTCATTTTGAGATGTTTCACTTAAAAAATCCACTTTTAAAAATTAAGGTATAAAAATGTCATTGTATTACTAATAGATTACTAAAAGTGATATTTTCTTAAAAAATTTGACTTTCAAATAAGAACTCTTTACCTGAAACATATGGATTATAATTTTTTTTTTTTTTAAAAAAAGAGCATATTTTTAGTTGCCTCCCCCACCACTCGCCTCCTCCTCGTGAGCAGAGTTGTTTCGGTCTTTTAGAAGATTCAAAAAATTGTATCGCTAGTTTTTTCCTTATTTACAGTTTTACACTGTTGTCTTAAAATTGAGGTTTTGCACTACAAACAACTTAATTACTCAAATTTAATTTATGGATTAATATATAATTTGGTCCCTCAACTTAGGTCCAACTTTATGTTTGGTCACAATTCTTTTTTTAATTACATTCGGTCCTACATCTTGTATTTTCCAATCAGATTCCCTCTATCAACGTTACCGACTTACCGTCATACTTTTCGTCTAATGTTTTTAAAATTTCCAAAATACCCTTATTAAAAATTTTAACATGGGTTAAATTTTCAAAGAGTTCAAAATATAGGAGGCTAATAAGTCAATTTGGAAATGAGTCAACTTCAACCTTTGGAAACTTGACAATATATCTCTCCCCATATGGATTTTGAAGGGAGATTTGACGGTATTCTCATGTTCATCAAATCCATGCTCTAAATCATCATCATCATCTTTAACCCTAAATTTTGTCACTAAGACCATCTCCAAGGGTCCTTCAAAACTTCAATTTTGAAGGATTTCTCCATTATTGCTTGCTCCAACAGCCGCTTCAATTCTCCTTCAAATTTGAAGTTTGTGATTTTGCACTTCATTTCCAATGCTCACTGTTGATACTTCATTTTCACTCTCCTATTTTATTTTTATTTTTTTTGTTTAAGTAATTATTTTGTGTTTTATATTTTCATTATTATTGTTAGTTTAATTGTTTAGTTTAAATACCACTTTGTGATGTTTTGGTTTAAATAATACAAAAAATTAATTTAATTATTTTTATTTATATTGTTAGTTATTAGTTATATATAATATTAAAATTATTTATGATAAAGTTTATAAATATTAGACATTAATAAAAAAATGAAAATTACATTACATTAAATTAAATCATACAACATGAGAGTTGAAAACGAACGTGATTTGAATGCCCCAATTTAAGATGCAATGGAAGCGCTTGCCCCGGATGTAGAAATGGTGGATGAAACAACTCGATTTACCCGATTTCTCGAGCAGCATAAAAAATAAAGGATGAAGCCGCACATATTGCACTTCGGGATGCGTTTAGTCGATCATTTATGGGATGAATTTACGAATTCAGAAGATTAA
Source organism: Codonopsis lanceolata (assembly GCA_013146195.2). Lineage (NCBI taxonomy): Eukaryota > Viridiplantae > Streptophyta > Magnoliopsida > Asterales > Campanulaceae > Codonopsis > Codonopsis lanceolata. Next base: position 98,386,481 of record CM028382.1, on the reverse strand, counting down.
ATGTTTGATTTTAGTTGCATTTTCATATGTCTATTTATGTTTGATTTTAATGTTTGTATTTTAGTCTTTATTAATGTCTTGCATTTAATTATTAATTTTAATATGTTTGTATTTTAGTCTCAATTAAATTCATGCATTTAATTATTATTTTTAATGCATAATATTTAATTTAATTTAATATTAAATCAATAATATATTTGTTTTGCTAAAATACATTAATGCAAATTAAATAAAATAAACATATACTTGGAATACAAATTAAATGAAATAATTAAGAATATACTTGGAATATTCCTTTTAGAGTAAACTTTGAAGTAGAACTGCTTGGAAATAGTGTGAAGAAATTTGGTGCGTAAATTGCACTAGTTTAAAAATTTGGTGCGCTTTTAACTTTAAACCTGCTGGAGATGGTCTAAATAATTGACTGCCTCCCAACCTCGACTTCATCTTCTCGGCATCCCTATAATGTTTCTCTTCTGCTCTCAAACTCTCTCTTTCTATTGGGTTTCAAATTTGTTATGACATCGATCAAAATTGGGTTTTCAAAATGGTTTTGGCTTCGAAATGAATTGGGGTTTCGAAATTATTTTTGCTTCAATTTGAACCAGGTTTTAAATTTGTTATTGATCTTAATTTATTGAAATTGGTTTCAAAATCGCGGCCGATCTGAATTGGTTTGTTATTGATCTTAATTTATCCAAAATTTGTTTCGAAACTGTTTTTGGATTCGATCTGAATTGGGTTTTCGAAATTGTTGTCTTCAATAGGAAGTATCGAAATTTGGTTTCTTAGGCTCGGTTTGTTCCCCACAAAACGTTTTTCACATTTTTCAATATTTGGTAACATTAGAAAAATATAATTCAAACGAAAAACATTTTAAGGCCAATGGAAAATTACTTGTTTCTTGCAGTAAAATGACTTACGGACCATTACCTTCGTTAAGTCATTTTCCAAAAGTGGACCACTCTCTACAGAGTGGCATTGATCAAGTATGGCCATATTACCCGGTTGTTATACATATATGGCCTTTGACAAATCCACTTTGGTTCTCGACGCCCAAGAAAGTGGTCGACGAAAGTGGTCGTCAAGTGGTCGACATTCGACCACCATGAGTAAATTTTTGACCAACGTGAATTTATTGGATATACATCGGTTTATCCAATAAACCACTTGGTTTATCCGTCGACTACTTACCCCAATACGTATATACACACCTATGGTCGATCTGAACAAACTCACAGTTCATTCTAACACAACATTTGTCGACCTAGAACCCTCTCAGTGACGACCATCGATTTCGATTTGATTTTGGATTTTGATTCAAACCTCAAGAGATTTCAAGAAACCCTAATTCATCTGTGATAATCGATTCAGAACCAGGTAAACCTTACATTGCTTTTTTCGCTTAGGGTTTTAATGTTGTCTTTATGGTTTATAATTTGAGTCGACCTCATCGCTTTTATCAATAAACCATGTACCAGACTTTTTGTTTATATTGACAAACCAATTTATAAACCATGTACCCACATTTTTGTTTATATTGACAAACCAGTTTGCAAATCATGTACCTGCCTTTTTGAGTCGACTTGCGCTGTTTTATCAATAAACCATGTACCTGCCTTTTTGTTTATATTGACAAACCAATTTACGAACCATGTACCTGCCTTTTTGTTTATATTGACAAACCAATTTACGAACCATGTACCTACCTTTTGTTTATATTGACAAACCGCTTTGCAAACCATGTACTGCCTTTTGAGTTGACTGCTGCTTTATCAATAAACCATGTACTGAATTTTTGTTTATATTGACAAACCAATTTATATTGACAAACCAATTTAACCATGTACCTACCTTTTGTGTTATATATTGCAAACCATGTATCTTTTTGAGTCGACTGCACCGCTTTTATCAATAAACCATGTACCTGCTTTTGTTTATATTGATAAACCTAAACCGTGCAAAACCTCGTTGTTTGGTAAACCGCTTTGGAAAACAAGGTGCAAACCTGCTGTTTGGTAACTTTTTTATAAACCACAGACCAGTTAACATTATTAACAGACAATGACAGGGTTTATCTATAGTTTATTAATAAACCATATACCCGCCTTTTTGTTTATAAAACCATGTCTCTAAACCAAGTGTAATTTCATATGGTTCATGAATTTCACTGTCAGTAAACCTTGTTTTAATAGCCATAGATAATAGTTCCTTGTTTTAATGTTTAATTTGTATTTCTATTACAGAGAATATGTCAGGATATATTGTTGCCCGTGATGAATGGTACAAAGCGAAGGTTACATCAAGATGTAATCTGTTAGTATTAGATGAGGTTTATAATTCATTGGATGAAGCACACCAAAATATTTTCTTGTTGTCAGCTTTTGGTGAGCTGTATGACCCTCTCCCTCTGTTCTGGAATATATTCTACTTGTCCAACGATCGTTTCGTTCAAGATTAACTTATCTTTTTGGCTTGGACCATATATAACAAGGTGCATCAACTTCCTGCCCTACCTCATGATGACCCCTATTTAGTTGGGAGGGCTGTAGTGCCAGAAGATGATCAGCTACATCAAGATTGGGAACAACCTTCAGTTGACCCAGCAAACCTGGCAAGAATTCAAAGAGCTGCAAATAAGTATGTGCAGGATGTTGTCAACTCTGCTAATTTGGCTTATATTGAACTGCACCGAAAGATGGCCTCCATGCAAAGAGGAGCTTCTATGTCCACAACCTTTCCTGATGCGTTTTTCAGTAATCATGTTCCTCTCATCTCTGAGCCAATCTTTACAGATCCTATTGTGGTCCCTTCTACTACTGTCCCTCTTGCTGTTCCTTCATCTATTTTACCTTCTCCTACCACAGCTGAACCAATAATCACCTTCACTTCTACCCTACAATCCATTCCAGTACCCACTTTTATTCCAACAGTTGCAGCCTCATCTTCAGTCCTTCCAGTCTCTGCTCCTATTCCTGCACCAACTCCTGTGTCAACCACCCCTATTCCTTCAGTTGATCCTTCAGCTGATGTTGTAATTTCTTCCATCCCGACTAACATTGTGATTCTTTCCCTTGAAATTCAACCTGCTCTAGCTGATACACCTGCTCCTCCACCTTCAGTTCCCCATCAACTTATTATGCCTGACTTATCTCTTTACTCCACTCTTCCCTTGTTAGTCAGTCCCATCAATGCCCAAAAGATGGCTCTTCAACTGATGAATCTGATCATCAGTCAGCTGAAGAATTTTCCATGGCCTCCTCATCTAACTCTTCCAAATCCATATCTATTGATGAGTCTCTTCTTACTCCCTCTTAATTGGCCTCCAGAAAGGCTAAAAGGCAACAGGCATCATTTCCCAAGCTCTTCAGCAACTTACTGGGAAGAAGACTATTTTTCTTGATGTCTCTCCTGAGTCTGAGCCTGAACCCACATCTCCTGCTCATGCATATCCCTTGTCTACATTCTTCCCACCTGATCCTGAAGATGAAGACATTAAGGCTTTTCAGCTATTTTCTGATGCTCCTGGTCCATCTTATTCCTCAGCTCCTGAGTCTGTTGACCCTTCTCCACCTGACACACTATCTGTCTCAGCTAAGTTGGACATGATATATATTCATCATCTTCAGATGAAAACAGTTTTTACTCATCATACTAATCAGCTTGCCACCCTCCAACAACAGGTTGCATCTCTTATTCCCAATCTTACACATATAATCACAGCTGAAGTGCAGACTGCTATTGCTACTGGTGCACATCGGGAAGCTCATATGGATGATTAGAGATCCATTCTGCTTTACCAAAAAGAGTAGGCAAACAGGACCTTCAATGATGAAGCTTCTATGCTTCAAACCATTCAGGAGGAGAAGAAACAGAAAGCAAGAGCTGATGCATACTTGGCTGAGAACAAGATTCTCAGACAAAGGCTGGGTCTCAAACCATCCCAGTCAGTGCATACTGAAAAGGAAGCTGGTGAAACTGAAAAAGAAGCTACTAATGCTGAGAAAGAACCAGAAGCTGAATTTTGTCCATCAGCTGCTGCTGCTCAAGCTGACAAGCCTACTGAAGGATCCACATCAGCAAATGAATGATCTAAAACTCTCTCTCTCAAAACTTTTAACCTCTTTTAGAACATCAGTTTTACTTGTAGTAGACAAGTTATTTCTCCCTGGTTTTTTAAATTCCTGCATATTAAATTTATCTCTTATCTACTTGACTTACTAACTTCTATTTTGCAGGATTATAAGTTCTCTAATTGCTCTCTGCCTTAAGTGAATGGTTTTAAGCAAATAGGAGGAGATTGTTGAATCTTGCCTTAATTATAAGGGAACCACTCTATGCTCTTTTTTTTCTTCCAGGCAGCTTAAACGTTGTCGTTTCTTCAGCTGCCTCATGCGTTCTTCTGTTGTTTCACTCTCAGGCCTCCACCTAGCGTGCCATGCACTAAATTGAGAAGACGTTGTCGTTTAATTGACCGTCTTTCTCCTATAAATAGGAGGCTTCGACTCCCTCATTTCTAACCCATCCGATACACCATCAACACGCTGCATAACGCGCATTTCATACATTTTGCCTTCCCGAAGCCTCCTCTACCGAAGAAGAAGAAAAAGAAGAAAGCCTCTTCGCTTTGCACCCTGCAGCGAGCCATCCGAATATCCAGTCTTTACCGCCCGGTAAGTCGATCACATACTCATACACATATACATACTCATACCCATACTCATACGCATACTCATATCCATACTCGTACTCATACTCATACTCATAAAAAAGACTCCCTCTCTTGGAAGGACAAAAGAAGCACACTTGAAGTCTTTGAGCGCCTAGTGGGATAAAGATTATGCGTATATATCGGGTCAGATATTCATGCTACAAGAGGTAAGTACCAATTTACTGTCATTCCCGTTAATATAAATAATGTAGAATATTGTGATATATACATTTTATGTAAATAATAACAATATTAATATTATTCATGCGATGTAAATAATAATAATATTTTAATTAGTCAAATATTAGTATAATATAATTAATAAATAAAATGTAAATAAAGTAATTATGCATGTTGTAAATATATAATCATGCATGATATATATATATATATATATATATATATATATATATATATATATATATATATATATATATATATATATATATATATGTATATATATATATATATTGTTAATATTTATGCATAAACACACATATATAGCCGTTACTATGCTCAAATAACATTAAACAATGTAAATGTTATTTTCAACATATATACATATAATAAATACTTTTTCTAGACTATATACATATAAAAGCATATTAATTTATTTAAACCCCTAAAACGAAACCGAAAGGACGAGTTGGTTGCCTAACCGCTTCCCAACTCGTAACTTATCCTCCGAACCTACATATTTTCTGGAATAATTGGTTTTTCTCTGTTTAACTTTAAAATAGAGGTAACAACTCTGTACACATATATTTAGAGTCCACTACGAGACCGGGCGCATCCCATGTGCTCTGACATTTTATGAACAACTCACTTCTCATGCGAGTGGGGTCGCGGAACGGGGTTCTCACAATATGTACGCAAAGATTTTAGTCAGAGACATACTATGGAAGAGCCAAAGTGTGGATATGTACCAGACAACACAACCCTCTTTACTTCTCAAAAAGGAAAGTATTCTGGTCATAAGACCAACAAATTGACTTGCACACTTTGTGGTGAGGCTAGACACTCCAAACAACGCTGCTATGAACTCATTGGATACCCTGAATGGTGGGATTTTTCAAAGAAGCCTCGCAAGAAAATCAACCAAGCCTCTGTTGCAGTCACGGAGCCAAATGACCCTTCTTCATCCCAATCTGCTGCTCATGTAGTAATGGGTCTGAACTCTGGTATGATTAAAACTCATCTTACTATGAATGATGCATTGATTATTGATACAGGTGCAATTGATCATATATGACAAACAACCCTCACCACCTAACTACTATTTGCCCACCATCTACAAAATCCATATTAACTGCTAATGGAAGAAGTGCCCCTGTTACTTGTGCATGATCAGTATATTTGTCTAATACTTTAAATCTTGATATTGTTCTCGTTGTTCCATCCCTATCATCCAGTCTTTTATCTGTTAGTCAAATAACTCGAGCCTTAAATTGCACAGTCTCATGCACTTACTGTAAATCAACTATCCCATGTATATATTCATAGCAATGTGCAGGATGCTTTAGCAGACCCTGGGTGGAAGAAAGCTATGAATTATGAAATGGAGGCCTTACAAAAGAATTCTACATGGGGATTTGTGCCCATACCTAAAGAAAAAAGACATTTGGATGCAGGTGGATATTCACAATCAAGCTCAAGTCTAATGGAAACATTGATCGTTACAAGGCTAGACTGGTTACAAAAGGTTATACACAAAAGTATGGAATTGATTACGAAGATACATTTGCTCATGTAGTAAAAATAAATACCATTCAGATCCTTCTTTCTATAGCAGCAAATAAAGATTGGCCTTTACGACAGTTTGATGTAAAAAATGCTTTCCTCAACGAAGATTTAGAAGAAGAAGTTTACACATGGATCCGCCTCCAGGAACACACTGTGCTGGTAAAGTGTGCAAATTTAATAAAGCTTTATACGATTTAAAGCAATCACCTCGAGCATGGTTTGGGAGGTTCACAAATTTCATGAAGCGAGTGGGATACATAAAGAGTGATGCAGATCATACTCTCTTCATCAAGTAAAATAGAGATAAAGTTATAACTCTTATTGTTTATGTTGATGACATGGTCATTACAGGAAATGATACGAGTGAGATTATTGAACTTCAAAGACACTTGACAATTGAGTTTGAGCTGAAATATCTCGGTGATCTGAAATACTTCTTAGGCATTGAAGTTGCAAGATCAGCTCAAGGTATCTCCCTCTACCAACGAAAGCATGTGTTGGATTTATTGGTTGAAACATGCATGCTCGACTGCAAACCATCAGAAACTCCCATTGAAATGAATCACAGATTAGCAATTCATGAAGATCAAGTTCCAACAAACAAAGAAAGATATCAGAGATTGGTTGGAAGGTTGATTTACTTGTCACATACAAGACCGTACATAGCTTATGCAGTAAGCGTGGTTAGTCAATTCATCCATGCCACAAGTGACGATCATATGGAAGCTATTTTTCGTATTCTACAATATCTAAAATCTTCTTCAGGAAAAGGATTATTCTTTTCTAAAGATGGAAATCAATAAATTATTGGATATACAAATGCAGATTGGGCTGGAGATCACACCAATCGTAAGTCCACCTCTGGTTACTTTACATTTGTAGGAAAAAACTTGGTCACTTGGCGAAGTATGAAACAAAAGGTGGTATCAAGATCAAGTGCAGAGGCTGAGTATCGGGGAATGACACATGGAGTTTGTGAATTGTTATGGATCAAACAGGTCTTACAAGATCATGGCATGTGTCACACAAAACCCATGTTTTTATATTGTGTCAACAAAGCTACCATTGCAATTGCAAATAATCCAGTCCAACATGATAGAACTAAGCATGTTGAGGTTGACCGACACTTTATCAAGGATCGTCTGGACAAAGGAACAATCAGTTTTCCATTTGTTACTTCAAGCGATCAATTGACGGATGTTCTAACAAAGGCAGTATCAACGAAAGCTTTTCAGGACTCACTTAACAAGTTGGGTTTGCTTGACATATATACTCACCAACTTGAGGGGAAGTGTTAGCATGAGTCAATCCATCCTATCCCAAGAATCATGTAATCCAATGGATTCACACGATTTGACAGTCAAGAGAAGATCAGTGATTAGTTGTCAAATACAATATTTTATGAGATAATTATGGTGTAATTTTAGGAAGTATATATATATATATATATATATATATATATATATATATATATATATATATATTTCAGCTGAATTGAAATCATTTTCTTTATCTCACTGAGGCTAACTGACTTTTATTTGTTCATGTAAAGAGATGGAAGACATTAAGTGGATGGTTTCTACATTATGTCCATAGGTTATTGCATAGCAGATAAAAGATCAAAATTAAGAAGATATTGGAAATGGTGTAGGAAGAATTTTGATATGTCTGGCAGTTGTAAATGTTTATTATGGAGTTCATTTAGGCAATGCAGGAGTTGGGCGTGGGATTGTGTGGGTTTCCCGGGATGCGCCCGCACGCCCTTGGATAGCGGTGCGCGTACGTGCGGAAGCGGGACACCACGCTTTCCATTTCATCCTCCCTTGTTTAGGGGAGGACGAAATAAAAAATGCGGAAATGATGTTATCTAAAAGCGTGTTGAATACGCCTCGGTCACCGAAGTGAGTTTTTGGTCCGTTATGGGAGCTATGTGTTTTCTGTATCAGGTTATCCTTTTTTTAGGGAATAATAGGATGCATGAATACATCACCCTTTCATTCACATCTTCCCTTGTGTAGGGGAAAATGGAAAGTGCAAGAAAGGATGCTGCGGGCCCTACTACAGACTTTATAAAAATTGTCTTATGGCCTATTTCGGATCACTATGAGTGCTTTGGGTTTTCTATATCAAGTTATCCATTTTTAGGGGATACCATGATATATAAATACATCACCATTTCATTCTCATTCTCCCTTTTTTTAGGGGAAAACAGAAAAGTGCAAGAAAGAATGTTGTGATGCCTCACTGCGATCCAAAATGTTTTAATAGAGTTGCCATCTTTATTTTGAGGAAGAAATAAAGAAAAATAAAAAATAAAACCAGAGATTGCAAAAACGGGTTCAGAGGCTAAGTTACGAGTTGGGAATGTGTTAGGCACCCAACTCGCCCTTTCGGTCTCAAAAATTGTTTTTGGCTAAAGTATGTTTTTTGTTATATTTATCTAGCAAATAAATAAAGCATTAAAAGACAGAAAAGAAAACAAATACATCCACATTTACATTATTTACGGACTTGCAGCCGCCTCCTTCCAATAATTACAATTATACTTAAAAATATTTGGCCATAATAATGGCTCTTTTTAGTGCTATTTTCTAAATAAATCCGGGCAGCACAACAACTTATATTTTTACATTGGGCCGGATGAAAAGTAGCACTTTTTATAAATAAAAACCTTAAAGCTTACCTTTTAGCAGATTAGGGTGTGCTCACTCTGTCCTTCAGGGAGAGGGAGTCTTTTTTTGATGAAGTGGTGTGAAGATTCGGATAGAATAACTGCTTCCGAAAGCTGCTTTTGGCCTCGGGATCCGGGCGGAGCAACTGGTTGAGACTTGATTGATTGATTGTTTGAGGGAGACGGAAATCAGACAGAGCAACTGCTTGCTTCTTGCAGATTTGGCCTTTGGATTCGGGCAGGACTACTGCTCCTTTTGAGATTTTTGGACCGGGGAAATAGGGTGGAAACCTAGCTGGAAGGCTATGACTCACTTTGACCGGTTGGTTTCGAGTTTGGAGGAGATTTGGCAGAGCTTCGAGGCTTATAGGAGGAAGGGAACTCTCTCTCTCTCACTCTGTAAACTCTCAGCGGTTTGAGACAGCGTAAAATTTTGAGTGTGTGAACTGTGTGCGATGAAGAGTGAAGTCCCTTTTTTCACTGCCGAGAGCCTGTATTTATAGGCTTGAGAGAGCCTTTCTTAGCTCTTAAGATTTCTTCTTCGTGCATCATCGGCTTGTACCGCGCGCTTGGGAGTTTGTGTTAATTCTCATGCCGTAAAAGCACTATTGAGGAAGCTGGCGCTGCCTTAAGGCAAACTGGGCGTCGAGCCCACTTCTTCTATAGGCAGCGCCTGGTTCTGATTTTTGGCCTCCTTTTGGCACTTTAACCCCCTGCATTTCACTATTTTACGCATCTTGCTTTGTCTTTTGCATCTTTAAACCCTGTAACTTGACATTGATTAAGATTTAACAGGTCTTGATATTTCATGTCATGTTACATATCAGGGGTACGAAATTGGGGTGTCTACAGATTGTTTTTTGTTGCTACTTATTACTTGTTAGTGTTTTTTGAGAGATGAGGTTGAGGATGAGATACTATAATGTTATCAACGATGGTACTTATTAAAGTATTTTGCAATTTTATATGTATAAGAAATTTTGTAGATTTTTATTTTAACACTTTAATATGAAATAAATCTTTTTTTTTCTATTTAATGGAATAAGAATTTGATTTTTTTTATAGATACTAGTATCTGTGCTCGTGCCATAGGCATAGTGTTTGTATGAGATTAGTTGAAACAAAATCTACAATAGAAGGTTTTATATATAATTGTAGAGGGAGGTAATCCAAACAAAACTTATAACTGAGGGGTTTATATGTGTGTGGGTGCCCCGGAAAATTCTCCCGGACCCCGTGCTTCCTTTTTTAGGGGAACGCGGCATGCGGAAGGACATCACGCTTTTCATTCCATCCTCCCTTGTTTAGGGGAAGACGAAATAAAAATGCAAAAAGGGTGTTGTCAAAAAGCGCGTTGAATACGCCTCGGTTACCGAGTGAGCTTTGGTCAATTATGAGAGCTTTGGATTTTTCTGTATCTAACCCTCCCTTGTTTAGGGGAAAATAAGATACAGAAAACGCATCACCCTTTTCAATCACATCTTCCTTTGTTTAAGGGAAAACGGAAAAGTGCAAAAAAAGGATGTTGCGAAGGCGCGTGGGAACACGTCCGGCCTCACTATGGACTTTTCAAAATTGCCTTAGGTCATTATGAGTGCATTGGTTTTCTCCGTATCTCACCCTCCCTTGTTTAGGGGAAAACGAGATACAGAAAATGCATCACCTTTTTCATTCCCATCGTCCCTTGTTTAGGGGAAAACAGAAAAGTGCAAAAGAAGGATGTTGCGAGCCTCACCATGACCTTAGGCTTATTTTGGATCGCTATGAGTGCATTGGGCTTCCCCGTATCTCATCCTCCATTGTTTAGGGGAAAACAAGATACAAGAAATGCATCACCCTTTTCATTCTCATCGTCTTTTGTTTAGGGGAAAACGGAAAAGTGCAAAAAAAGGATGTTGCGGGCCTCACTGTGATCCAAAATGTTAAAACAGAGTCGCCATCTTTATTTTAAGGAGAAATAAAGAAAAACTAAAAATAACCAGAGCTTGCAAAAAAAAGGGTTCTGAGGCTAAGTTACGAGGTTGGAAGGTGTTAGGTACCCAACTCGACCTTTCAGTCTCAAAAAACGTTTTTGGCTAAAATATGTTTTTATAATATTTATCTAGCAAATGAAATAATGCATTAAAAGCAGATATATCTGTATTTACATACTTACAGACGCTTCCTTCCAGTAATTACAAATACATTTAAAAATATTTGGCCATAATAATGGCTCTTTTTAATGCTATTTTCTAGATAAATCCGGGCAGCATAACTGCTTATATTTTTTACATTGGGCCGGATGAAAATAACATTTTTACATAAAAACTCTTAAAGGCTTACCTTTAAGAGCGTGATGTGTGCTCGCTTTGTCCTTCCGGAAGAGGAAATCTTTTGATGTTGTTGCAGTTCGAGCAGAATAACTGCTTCCGAAAATTGCTTTCAGGCACCGTAAAACGGGCGGAGCAACTGCTTGCGTTTTTGCTGTTGTTTGCTTGCTACTGGCAGAAATCGGGCAAAACAACTACTTGCTTCTAGCGGATTTGGCCTTTGGATTCGGGTAGAGCAACTGCTCTTTTTATGATTTTTGGACTGGGGAAATAGGGTGGAATCCTAGCTGGAGGACTAAGGTTCACTTTGACCGGTTAGATTTGTGTTTGGAGGGGATTTGACAGAGCTTCGAGGCTTATAGAAGGAGGGAACTCTCTCTATCTCATGGTCGCTCTCTATTGCGTAAAAACAATGCTGAACTATATGAGTGAGAAATTTTATTGGCCTTCAATTCTAAAGCGGGGCACTCGTATTTATAGCTGAGAGGAGGGACTCCCTCGACATTTGCAATTTTCTTCTATGCTTCATTAGCTTGTACCATGCGCCTGAGAGCTTGTACTAATTCTCAAATCGTAAAACACTATTTGGCTTTGGGCATCGACCCCTTATGGTCTGGGCGCCGCGCCTGGTTCTCTTGGTGGTGGTGCTTGGAGTCTTTTTTAGCCTCCTTTTTGACACTCTGGCCCCTACATTTCACTGTTTTACGCATCTTGCTTTGTCTTTTGCATTTTAAAACCCTGTAACTTGACATTTGTTAAGTTTTAACAGGTCTTGATATCGCATGTCATGTTACATACTAGAGGGTACGAAATTGGGGTGTCTACAATGTGATTAAACCTAGATACAGTGTCGGTATGTGATCAACTCAATGGATGTGGTTAAAAAATGTGTTAGAGGAAAACATTCAAAAAAAAAAAAAAAACCATAACTGAGCCCACGATCTCTTTTATAGTATATACTAACTCGTGCCATAGGCACGGTGTCGGTATGAGATCAGTTCAATGAATGATTGGGATAAACAAAACCCATAATTGACGGGGTAATTCAAACAAAACCCACAACTGAATGTTTTATATGTAATTGTATAGGGGTAATTCAAACATAACTCATAACTGAGGGGTTCATTTGTAATTCACTTACTTACGAATCAATATAAACCGTCAGTTGTGTTTATCACAATTCGATCAGGGCCACCAGTTAGACCCTGAGCTCTTTTATAATATAGACAGTTCAATGAATGGTCGGGATAAACAAAACCCATAATTGATTGGGTAATTCAAACAAAACCCACAACTGAAGGTTTTATATGTAATTGTAGAGGGGTAATTCAAATATAACTCATAACTGAGGGGTTCATTTGTAACTCACATACTTACGAATCAATCTGAACTGTTAGTTGTGTTTATCACAATTCGATCAGGACCACCAGTTAGACCCTGAGCTCTTTTATAATATAAATATGTGACCTCTCCGCATATGGGGAAAGTATAAGATAGTTGATGGGTTTCATTTTCTATCAATAGGTTATTGCTGTTTTGAAACGACCATATGAGGGGGCAAAATTAAGAAGGTGCTGGAATAATTTGGACAATTGCGAGTTGCAAATGTATTCTATGGAGTTGAGTTGGGTGGAATGTTATGCATGAATGTATGACGGAAAACTAGTCAAAAAGGGAAAGATGATAGTTTTATTTATTTTGATGTAAATTATTCAATTCTACTTTAAATGAAAAAGATGAAGAAGAAAATAAGTTGAGATTTTAAGATGATTTATGAAAGTATCTTTGCTAATCAACGAGGGTGAGATGCACCATCCCGTGTTTGAAAATTCTTACTCCTTCAATCAAACCATGTTCTTTGTACCTCTATTTTTGGTTGTAATTGATGGAGATGTTGGTGTCGGTGATGTATTCGATGAGTGGTGATGATTCTCTATGGATCTAGGATGACTTAGTTAATCTCAATAATTCTTCTCAATTTTTTTAAAATTATATGAATACCCTTGTACTAGTTTAAGATATTAAAATATTAAGATGGGATTTTTGTCTATTTAAAGTGGAAATAACGTTTGGACATTAAAAATGTAATATGTGAATGACACACATTTGAAATAACAGGCATTTACTTAAACAAGTGGACGGAAGAACTGTTCAAGGACGATCCAAACTGTACGGCAATGAAAAAACGCAATTACAAAGTACAAAAACACTATTTACTATTATGGGATAGTATAGTGACATTTGTGCATTTTATCCGAAAAAGAGTTTATTTTGCAGTAATACTAAGAATCCACCATTTTAATTTTAAAGAAAGTGTTACATATATGTCAATTAGAGACCCTAATTGATTTGACAGTTGGAATTGTTTCGTGAAAACTCTGAATGTAAACATCAATGTTGAGTTCACAACTAATTCACTAAGGTTTAATTGTAACAATAGTTGTAAAACTTGAAGTAAGACACCAAGCTTAGTATTTTTAGACGAGTGACGCTATATTATAGACCCCCTATCCTATGAGTATACCCCCCCTAAAAATACTAACTTCCTATTTTATCCTCCCTTCTATAAGCATACCCCCTCCTCCTTCCTTCCATCATTTTCTATGCGATAACATTCCTCCTCCCCCCATTCTTCTTCCATCCCAGCCACCACCCCCACTACCTCACCATTTTTCCTCCCCCACCCTTCCCTCTCCTCCCTTCCTTCTTCCCTCTCATTCCTCCCTCTGTGCGCTACCTCCCCATCCCCATTTTTTCTTTTCCCGCCTCCTCCCTATGTGTGCTACTTTCCAACACTCCCTTCCTTCCTTCTTTCTCTGATTTCTTGCCTCCTTCTCTTCATTCCATGAACCATTCCCAAACTCCATTGATAAATCAAATCTGGAGCAATTTTTTTTCTTGAATGTTTGGCTTTCCCCCCATTTTCTTCCCAATCTTCCCCTTAATTATACGGGTAAAATAACAACAACAAAAAATTTGATTTACACTGTTTGGTCATGGATGGCCAAACAATATAGTTTTGTTCGGCCATCCATGACCGAACATTATAAATAAAAATAAATGAATTACCTAAGGTTGTTCGACTAGCCCTAACCGAATAAGATTGTTTTGTTCGGGTAACCAGGACGGAACACTTGCAATTTTTTTTCTTCAAACATTGATTGGAGAAGAGAGATCGAGAATGGTGTGGCAATGGGGGTGGTGAGTGGGTGAGAGGGAGGGAGAAAAGAAATGGAAGCAAGAATGAATGAGGGGGAAGGAAGGGAGAACAATAACGGTAAGGTAGTGAGGGGTGGTGACTGGGTCGAACTCAGAAGAAGAAGAAAGGGGATAGTGACGGGGGGGGGGAGGAGGAGGGAATATGCTTATTGATGGGAGGATAAAATAGGAAGTTAGCATTTTTTGGGGGTATACTCGTAGGATAAGAGGGTTTATATAGCGTCACTCTTTTTAGATTGCAAATATAATAGTAATAGATCTTAATGCCCGTACCTATAGTATGGTGTCAGTATATCTGATTTTGTCAATTGAAATGATAGTGCCTAAATCGAAAGTGCGATTTAAAAAATATTACAGTTAAGGGGTACATTGCTTCAAGTGATAGTTGAGGGATTGATGCTTTATAAGGGGTGACTGTTTAGAAGATTAATCGCATGGTGTGACTTAATAATATGAAAATAAAACATAGGGAAAAGAAAAATGTGACTGCTCATAATATTAATTGTAGGAGATGACTTGTAATAGGAAAAGAAAAATAGAGAGTTAAAAATGGATAACTACTCATACACGTGAATGTGGGGTGAATCTCAACCGTTAAATGTTTTAAGATAATTTAATCTTTACATCTGAATAGCCCTAATAAATTACTTAGCTGTTTTATAATATAGATTACTCATTCGTTTGCTACAATAAATTAGTAAGGAAACACTAAATATGTACCCCTGTAGAGGGTCATCTCTAGTAATACGCCGTCAAATTATAAAAATGCTTTAGTATAATGAACATATTTACATCACATTTGTAGGGTAATTAAATAAAAATAAAAATATAGATATAACTTTTGAAAGTAATTTTTTAAAGGAAACATTTTAAAATTAAATAGTTAACTATTTGCGAGTAACAAGTGAGTGATGAACATACTCAAACATGCCGTTTTTGCAAACAAAACAAAATTACTCGATAGAACAATGCAATAATAATTATATTAGCTTTAATCATTAATAAATGAGGAGGTGCATCCGCACACTCATAAAGCTGAATTTAAACATAACGATGCATCTCAGGACACTCGAATAAATTTGATTTTTTTTGACCATAATTGACTTTCATTTTGGAGGTAAATATATCCTAACTTGGAAATTTCCTTTTTTCTCCATCCTCCCCTCAATTAGTCTAACACCCTCTATTTCTGAAAAAATAAAACTAGCAAGGTCAAAATGTAATTTCCGAAAGTATCAAGATTTTATTGGGAATAAATCAAACTCAAATAATGGAGAACCCAGCTCAGCCACCCAGGGAGTCAGGGGACAGAGACGAAGAAACAGAAACAGCGAGAGAAAGTGGACAACGGAGAAGAAAGAAGAACAATAACGTAGAAACCTAAACGAATCCATCGACCGGCCGGCTGGTGGATCAATTAACCGTCGCCATTACCTATCCAATCCGGCAACCAAACCCTAATTTATTCTATTCCCAATTCCTTTCTCAACTGTATCTCGTCTTTCCCTTCCCCTCAAATGTATCAATAGCTTCATAATCTCTACCTTCATCAACCTCAATTTCATTGATTTGACTCCATTTGTCCTCCCGATTTCAGATCCGAGTTTCAATACTTGAACAGTCAGGCGCAATCTTGTCCAGATCTGCCACAAAATGGACGACTTCAGTATGTTTGCCAGAGACTTGGGTTATAGACCCCAAGGTAAGGCTGCTCCGATGAAATCCACTTCGGGATCCGACGCAGTCGATCGCAGCCGGGATCGATCATCACCTTTCGCCACCGACGATCAGAATCGCGATGGTCCACTATTCAACGACGTATTCGGCGGTCCTCCGAAATATTCAAGCTCCACTAACAACTCAAGCAAAACCTCAGGGATGTCCGAGTTCGATTACGATTCGATTTTCAAAAACTCCTCCGGAGCGAATGAACCGAAGAGCAAATCGACGTCCTCGTCTTCGACGTTGCCAGTTTACGATAAACCGGTTTACGATGACGACATTTTTGATGGACTGCCGGGGATAAAGAGCAAATCAATGTCGTCTTCGTCGCCTAGGTATGAAGAGAATATTTTTGCGTCGATGGTTTCACCGCCGAAACGGAGTCAACAGAATGATCAATTTGATGATCTGCTTGGAAATTTAGGGAGGACGGATAAGGTTGATCGGAAAAGTAATTATAATTCTAAGAGTCCAGCAGGGTTTGACGATTTAATTCCTGGGTTTGGCAGTGGCAGTCCAGCCGTCACTAACAGGTACTATATATATCTATATGCTTGCTGCAATTTAGTTTTTGGTACATTGTGGTTACATTTGCTTATTCTGATCAATTCTGTGTATGTTCAATTCAGTTATGTTCTAGAGAAAGCAAGTGTTGGTAGTGTATGAGCTGACCTAAGCTCGTTTTCTTAGTTTATTGTCCGCCTACAGAAGCAAAGAACATACCTTGACTTTATGGTGCACGGAGAGCCGGGAGGCTGGAGCATCCCACTTCATACTATGATTCTTGTGCAGATTTTGTGCATAACTTAACATTAGACTTTGGAATAACATTAGGCTGGAGCATCCCACTTCATACTATGGGAATAATTTTTTTGTAAGCTCTTGCATTGTTGGGAAGCTATGAAGACGTGAAAAAGAATTAGTATGTTTAGGGTATAGGGACTTGCTATGGATTCAGGTCTTCTTTTCTTAGCGAAGTGCCGGATGTCTCACTAGAAATGTGTTTCAGTATTTACAAAAAGTAATAGTGACTTTTTCTTTTTGCTGCTATATTTACATAATTTCTAAGTTCTGAATGTTGACTAAAGTGTGCAATATACAGAATAGTACGTTGAACTGGTGAATAAAGTGTAATGTTGTTTAAACGATAGTGAATATGGAGCTTATCATAGATGGTAGAAGTAGTGCTACTGATTGTAGATGCGGAGGAAATCAGTTTTACATGGTTGAACATTTGAGGTAATCTGGAATGTCAAAATCTGACTTTGATTGGTAGTCAAGATAGCAAAATATAAGTACTATATGATTTGAACTAGCTTTGCATGACAACAGTACTTCTACTGAAAAAGAATGTCGTGGATCACTATTTAGGTGAATATCTGTAGTTTCCCCTTGTGACTTGGATTGATATAGTCAAGATAGCAAAGAAACAATGAAAGAGGTACAATTTTCTAGCTTTATAGTGAGTTATGGAGAAGCATGAAAAGTCGTATATCTATTAACTTTTTGGAATAGTTTTACTTTAATACAAGAAAAAGAGCACCCCTCAGATGATTCGTCATTTCAGTCATATCCTTCTTGATTATTATTGTCCACGTTAGATTGGTGTACACAGAAAAACTTTTTAGTTGTGCCAAATTAGTATTAGTTCTCCTTCCGTTATGGAACTTGGTTTGTCTAACCTTAAGGCATTATTGGCAAAAGCTAAAATATAAAACTGGTGGTTAAAGTTTTGGGTTCATTTTCTTTTTTCAGTCTTGTCTAAAATATCTAACAGTGGCGAAGCCGAAAAATATTTACAAGATGGGCAAAGTTCAAGGTTACATGCTAAACATAACATTATTAGTTTAGACATAATTGAAACAAAACCATCAAAGGTGCAATATTTTTCAAGAAGGAAGGAGTAAGTATTTTTTAAGTGCTAGTAAATTGATTATCCAATAAAAAAAGGTAGAGTATATAATAAATCTCTATTTGATATCTCAATATTGTTTAAATCAAAAGCGGAAATAGTTAAAGAAATGATGTAATATTAAAGGGTGTCTAATGCTTAGGAAAGTTTGAGACTACTTCGTAAATCAGATTTCCTTCAACATTGGAAATGGGGAGAAGGTGAGATTTTGGAAGGATAAGTGGTGCGGTGTGGTTTCTTTTCAAAGGGGTTTTCCTAGTTTTTTTGAGATAGCCGTAAATAAGGATGAGATGGTTAGTTAGGTGGTGGAATGCTCTAATGGGATAGATTCTTGGAGCCTTTCGTTCCGTAGAAATTTACATGATTGGGAGATCGACAATATTTCTAGACTCTTTGGAACGCTTTATGATGTCCGGAGGGGTTCGGGGGATGATAGGTTGTTCGGGACGGTTCAAAAAGGAATACTTTCTCGGTGAAGTGCTTCTACTCTTTCTTGAAAAATGAGGTCGAGAATCACTATCCGTGGAAAGTAATTTGGAAGTCGAGGGCTCCTAGTGATGTTCTTTGCTTGGGAAGTTTCGGGGAAGGCTATTTTGACTGGGGACAATCTGAGAGCTCGAGGGAAGGTTGTATGTTAATAGGTGTTTCATGTGTATAAAGGAGGAGGAAACAGTAAATCATTTGCTCGAGCACTGCCGTGTTGTCAGGGTGTCATGGGATTTCTTTTTGTGTGCAACGGGTATTTCTTGGGTGATGCCAAGGACTTCTATCAAGCTTCTTCATGGTTGGGGCTCCTCTAGAAGTGTAAGTAAAAATAGTAGATGGAAGTCTATTCCTTTGACGATTTGGTGGAGCGTTTGGAAGGAGAGGAATCATAGGGTGTTTGACAATGAGGAGGTAGGCGTCGATCGGCTAAAGAAGGAAGTGCATCAATTACTAAATCTTTGGCATTCTGATGTGGCATCATGTTCAGGGGACTCTAATGTTAATATCTTGGATAGTTTGTAGATTTAATTATTTTGGTCTTGTATACTCCCGTGTACAAGGATGCGTCACCCGATTTGACGTTGTGTTAATATTACATTTACTTATAAAAAAAAATGTTTCTCTCGGTTAAGCTTCGCCTAGTTTAAAATGTTGTGGTTTGGGGTAGTAGTTCTCGAAGACCAATTCATGGTAATATATTAATTTAAATAAAAGTGTTTAGGAAGACCATGATTGCTTGAAAGTTTTTCTATGGCTTGAAACAAATCTCTATTTACCTTCCCACACGGTTGATGAAAAGAATATATGTAAGTTACATCATTCGTCCCTATACTTCAGTAAAATGCGTGTTTTTTCAGTATAATAAATATCCGAAGACAAATCTATGTAACATGACATGAGACATTTTTTCCAATATCTTGTCTGCCACCGGTTAGTCGGTTACTACATAGAGCTGCCACTGCTTTTTAGAGATAGACAGAGGTTGTTTTCTGGCTCAACGAGGCCAGTGGTGTGTAACTATCTCAATGATGGCCTCTGCTACTTGAGTCGATTTTTGGAAGAAAAATATGAACCGGATCTCAAAGGTTTCACATCTAGTCAGGGAAGCAGTGTGTAGGTTGTGCGAAAAAGACCCTGAATTGTATGCTTTGAGTTTTGAAGGAGTTCAGCAGTGGTAGTTAGGGCCACCAGCTTGACAATATTGTCTTTACCAGCGACAATCTTGATGCTGATATTGCGATGGAAAATAATTTTGTTTAGTTGTAGAGAATGGAGTATATTCCTTTTACTTTGCAACCTCTTCGTCTTCATAGTTTTATTTTGATAGGTAAGTGTGACCCCAACCCTTGTAAAGCGTGTGATATTTGACTGGGTTTTTGAAAATGGGAATTCAATGGGTTTGAGGAAAGGTGTCTTCTCGTCTTGATGAATTGGGTTCAAATGTGGAGAGGGTGAAGAGGAGGAACGTGAGGAAGAAGAGAAGCGCACAAATGGAAATAGTGGATTGGGCTTTGCTGAGGATTTTGTTGGAATTTGTGCGTTTGAGGAGTGTATTGATGGTAATGAATGTTTTGGTCTTGTTTTTGCTGCTGCTGTTGATAATGGCGACTTCTTCTTCTTCTTTAGTGAAAAACACTAAAAGGTGGGTTGGTGGTATAACACAATACTGTATAAGCAAACTTTGTTTACCTACAAAAGTGACGAACAAACAATAGAAATCCCCTCGTCACCAAAATCCAAACTCCTATTATCCATAGTTATCAATGAAGTTAAGTTCTATCAAGATCATAAAGAAACATACCAAACATATCATATCATTGAATGGGTTTATCAATTTATTTTTGAGCAGTCAAGAACCATGGGAAAGTAGTAGTACCAACTAGTACCAAACAAAGCCTAAGAAAAAACCCATTCCCTAACCTTCACTGTTGTACTTCCCATTTCACACACGAACGCACACAGAGAGGAAGTGTTTCTCTTTCCCACTCTCTTAAATTGTTGAGCTTCTCTCACTTGGCTGTGTTTTGGAAGCAGAAGATGGTGGTTCTCGCATAACTTTCCCAGTTACTTTCTCTCTCTAGGTTGTGGCTGTGCAGTGTGTATTTTGGGATGGGGGGGAGGGGGTTGTGAATGAGTGACGGTTGACGGGATCCACCGGTAGTGACGTATTTGCCCATGGGAAAGTCTCACGTGGAGGGCTCATGACAAATTAACGGCATGCACTGGTACGGACCAATTGCGTGCAAAAATGAAAGAGTTAGGGTGAGTAATGTACAAGTTTCAAAATAGGGACTACCAGTAGGATTTGCCTAACTTCAGGAACTGATGGTGAACTTAACCCTTGTTTTTTTAAGTAACATATTATTTACCAAAGGCGTCAAAACAGGCGACACATCTTTTGTACACTAGAGGTATACTCAAAAGAAGAAAATCTAGTGACTAGTCGACAGAAAAACTATTGACAAATTCTACAAAAGAATATCTAGAAGGAGAGATAGACTCGCCCAACATCATGTCTTTCAGAAAAACTATTGACAAACTACAAAAGAATATATAGAAGGACGATTTATTTAGATAAGCCCAATCTCCTCAAATAGAGTCTCAAATGATAAAACACCAAAAGAACACAGTGCCAAACATCATGTCTTTCATCTGAATCAAAGACCTTTCTTCATTAGCGAAACCCTTCAATTTCTCCCCCCAAAGAGTATAGCAAGCACAACCATAGGAACAGCCTTCCAAATGATATTCCTTCTCTTTCATTTTTACAATGACCAACTCAGGAATAGCTCCTTAATGGAGTAGAGCATTACCCATGATAGCTTGAACAAACCATAAATCAGGTTCCACAAATCCCTTGCTACTGGACAATGAATCAGCAAATGGTTAACACTTTCTCCGTTGTCTTTGCACATAAAACACCAATTAACATCAATTTTGTGCCTAATCCTCAAGTTTTCGCACGTAAGAATAACTTAACTGCAAGCCTCCCACGCAAAAAACACCACTCGACTAGGAACTTTAGACCTTCACAGTGTTTTCCCGGGAAACTGGGTACTATCTATATGAGACAACAAATGGACGTAAGATTTAACAAGAGACTTCTGCCTCTAGCACCCACCGACCACCGTACCGTTATATAGCTTATTAAAGAACTGCATAAAAGACTCCATTTCCCAATCTTGAAAATTCCTTCGAAATCTAGGGTTTGACACAACTTTACCCTCTTCTATATGTAACAACAAACATTCAAGCACTCCTCATCCCTGGCCAAGATAAAAGACTAGGATTCATTCTCCACACCTTTTATCTTTCCAAAAATCGCACCGTCCAAACATATATGATCTCCAACCATAGTTATTAAAGGCGGAAGGCGAGAGGTCCATTTTTGAGGCGAAAGGCGAGGCGAGGGGCGGGTGACCGAAAGGCGAACAAGGTGAGAAATTAAGAAAAATAGCATATATGTATATATATATATATATATAAATTTTATTGTGACATAATCCAAAACATATAGTTTTTATATTATATTTCAAATAAAAGAGTAAGTATTGTTGTATTTTATTTTTCATAAATACACAAGCAAATAGTTTTTATATTTCATAAAAACAGTAAAAAGACATTTCAGACATAAGCAGCCGTGTTACTAAACAAAAACTGATTAGCTGTAGGCCTGTAGCAGTGTATCAAATTGTTGCATTTTTTTATAAAAAACACAAACAAACTGATTACAGCCTGTAGGCCCGTAGCAGTGCATCAAATTGTAGGAAATACAGAGTGAAAGAAGCATAGAAATAGTTTTTCATTTCATAAATACACACACACAAAAAACAACAAAGTAAACAGAAACATAGTTTAAAAAATGAAAGAAGCAGAGTAGAAGTCAATTTAACCAAAAAAAAAGAAAGAAGAGAAAGTAAAAAGTTTCTTGAAGACTCAGTAAAGAGAGTCAAAAACAGAGTAAAAAAAGTGAAGAAAAGAAGCAGGAAGAAGTCGAATTATCATGCAATTTAGCCACAAAAAAAGAAGAGAAAGTTACTTGGTTGTCTGATTGTTGAAGACGACAGACTGACAGAGTCGAGGACTCGAGGGTGAAAGACCGAAGGCTGTTCTGCAAATCCCAAACAGGGTCGACAGTCACGAACGAACTGTGCTCTGTCTCTGTTTAGCGACCGGAAGGTATTTGTATCTCTCCTCAAAGTTGAAGAGTCTAATTGGAAGTCTAAAAGTCCAAGTCGCACGTGGGGGTAAGATGGTAAGTGCGTTTCTTTTAAGTTAAAACCCTAAAAAACTTAAAAAATACGTCATATTAAGTTTTTTCTAGAATGTTCGCCTTTGTCCGCCTCTTCTCGCCTCTCGCCTCTTCAAAAGGCGAGAAAGGCGATCGCCTAGCCTCGCTTCTGTGTAATCGCCTCGCCTGGACCTACACGGGGCGTAACCCCCTCGCCTCTTGCCTCAGGCGAAGAGGCGCTCGCCTTTCGTAACTATGTCTCCAAGCCCATACTTACTAACCAGTAACCACCACTTTCCTCCAAAGCTCATTTCTCTCTACCATGTAGCGCCATAACCATTTCCCCGGCAAAGCCATATTGAAGATTCACAAGCTTTCAATCCTTAATCCTCCCTCCCTCCCTCAAGTTTGAACAAACCTTGGCCCACTTGACTAGATGAGATTTGCGCTCCTCAGCATGGCCTTCCCATGAAAAGATTTTCTCCAATTTTTCTAATCTGCTACGAACCGAGGAAGACAGCACAATCAAAGACATATAATGTGTAGGCAAGCTTGAAAGTGTGTTCTTTACTAGAATCAAAAGCCCCCTTTTGACAACATCTATTTTTTCCAACCTGTCAACCTCAGCTCAAATCTCTCAACCACTGGATTCCATCGGGCTTTGCTCTTAAACGGAGCACCAATACAGGCCTAAATAGTAAATACGAAGAAGGAAGATTAGCTACCTTACAACTGAAAAAAGAAGCCAGAAGGTCCACATTATCTACATCACCTCCGAAGTCTTGAAGCCAATTGAAAAATAGCAAAACAAGATGAAGGTAGCCCACTGTAAATAATCCGTGTCACAGAAAACCAAAGTATCATCCGCAAACAGAAGGTGTGACACCATCGCCTCTGAAGCTTCCACCCTCCCCACCTTGATACCCCCGATGAACTCCGAACACTGTCTGTCCATCAATTTACTCAACACCTCCATAATTATGGGAAAAAGGAAGGGGGACAATGGGTCTCCTTGCCGTAGTCCCCTTGAACTCTCAAAAAAACCGGAAGGCTCTCCATTCACCAAAACTTATAATCGTATTGAGATGCAGAGCCTTATCCGCTAAGTCTAGAATGTTAATATAAAGTACCTACACTTTGGAGAATGGAAATTCATTTTGGGCTGCATCAAAAAGGAAAGAAAGAATTCTAAGGAAAATTATGAACATATGGGGCTTTTTTGAATTTTCTTTAGATTAGTATCAGAACATTCTGCATACCTTTGCCATTACATCCACATTTGGAATATTACCTTATAAAAAGTGCTTTATTATGAAGAAACAAACAGGAAAAGGCCATCTGCCAATGTCAGTTCTGATTTATTTCCTGTGGAATGTGCAATCCTATTCCTTTTGTCCTCATTTTTTATTTTAGATACTTTTGTGGGTACCTGAACATATGGATAACAGTGGGCATCTTCTCAACAGGTCGAACTCTGGGCCAAGTCAAATTCCAAAACAGTCTGGCACTACCAAGGAGGTTTCTTCTAGTGTGATGGAAGACCCTTTTGTGGTCCTAGGATCTACTTCTACCCCTGGAGCTTCGTCACCTGGGTTGTTTACTGATCCTCTGGAAGACATTAGCAAGCTTAATAAACCTGGAAGTGCAAAGGCAGGAGGCTCATCACCTAGTACCGGTGTATTTGATGACATAGACCCACTTAATGGTTTTGGTAAATCTGCCCCTTCATTTTCAAGTGATAATGGCAGAGCCAAGGATAGGAGCCCTTTAAAGGAAGGATCAACTATGGGTAGGATGCAGAATTCTACCAATAGAGAGCCGTTTGAGAACGCCTCTTCCAAATATTCCGACTCACAGAAGAAGGTGCCTGTTGATGATTTTCTGCAATCTCATCAATCTCCATTTGACATGCCAACTGTTTCAAGAGCTGCTCAAAAATCTATTGACCCAACTGCTCCACCTTATGCAAATTATAATGAATCGGCCCCTCAG
Source organism: Codonopsis lanceolata (assembly GCA_013146195.2). NCBI lineage: Eukaryota > Viridiplantae > Streptophyta > Magnoliopsida > Asterales > Campanulaceae > Codonopsis > Codonopsis lanceolata. The sequence goes on along the minus strand of CM028382.1, from coordinate 98,361,485 downwards.
GTGGATATGTCTCCTAGACCAGAAGAATATATGGCACCATCTGATGATATTTGGCTAACTGTATCAGAGATTCCTCTTCTTACACAACCCACAAGGGCCCCACCACCTTCAAGACCCCCTCCTTCGATACCAAGGCATACTTCAAGGTCTGAAAGAGGTTCCTTTGCTTCAAATTCAAGAAGAAAGGGTAGTGACTTCTCTTCTTCACCAAATTCTGTTCAGTATTCTCAAAGTCCTAGGACGTTCCAGCAGACAGTGAAGAGTCCCCTTTCTTCTCCGGTAGATGAACTTGAGAACTTTGCCATGGGTAGGATGCCGAATAATGTCGATGAAAATGTTGATAATTTGGGTGAAGAAATGGACTCAAACTCGGCTGCAGCTGCAATGAAGGTGGCTATGGACAGAGCCGAGGCTAAATTTAGGCATGCCAAGGAAGTGAGAGAAAGAGAACATGCTAAGGCCGCTAGAAGTAAAGAAGCTGTGCAACTGGATAGAGATGAAGAAACCACAGAAGAAAGTCAGGAGGGAGAGCTGAGGGAAAATCAGGAGAGGTTGGAGCGGGAGCGTCGACAGAGAGAAAGAGAGGAGGAAGAGAGAGAACAAAGAAGACTTGAGAAGGAGAGAGCAAGAGAAATCGAAAGGGAAAAGGGTAGACAAGCCGTGGAGAGGGCTACTAGGGAAGTTCGAGAAAGAGCAGCGACCGATGCTCGTGAGAGAGCAGCTGCTGAAGCTCGCCTAAAGGTTGAGAGGGCTGCAGTTCAGAGAGCCCAAGCTGAAGCACGTGAGAGAGCAGCTGTTGAGGCAAGGGAAAGAGCAGAAAGAGCTGCTGTGGAGGCAAGAGAAAGGGCTGCTGCAGAAGCCAGGGAAAGGGCTGCTGCAGAAGCAAGAGAGAAAGAAGTGCGGGATAAAGCTGCTATTGCAAGGGCTGAAGCGGATGCAAGGCGTAGAGCAGAGCGAGCTGCTGTAGATAGGGTCGCTGCTGAGGCTCGAGAGAGGGCGGCTGTGGAAGCTCGCGAAAGGGCTGCTGCTGCAGCAAGAATGAACCAACAAAAGAATGACAATGACCTTGAATCCTTTTTTAGCATGAATTCTCGTCCAAGCAGTGCACCAAGACCAAGAGCAAGTTCTTCTGTGAGTAGCATATGGTGTAAATAATTAATTCTGGATTCTGTGTCACGCTCTGGAAGTTGTTATAGATCATTCTTTCTGTTTTGTCCCATGTAATAGGACCCTGCATCGGATCCACAATCTCAGAGCAGAGGAGGACCTGAAGGGCCAAGAAAGACATCTTCTACTGGAGTCTCATCTAACATGAGGAAAGCATCTTCAACTACTAATATTGTTGATGATCTTAGCTCAATTTTTGGAGGTATGTCAGCCTTTTTCATTTTATAGTAAGATATTCTATAAGATCTTTTACTCCATGATTTCCCTATTTCTTCCTGCTAAAATATTCTCCTTGCAAAAGCTGCTGCGTCAGCTGGAGATTTCCAGGATGTTGAAGGGGAAACTGAAGAAAGGAGAAGAGCTAGACTAGAACGCCACCAACGCACTCAGGACCGTGCAGTATGTGATTTTTGCCACAAGATATTTCTGATTCATGTTCACATATACTCACATCGTGTGTATCTACATTTTGTTTGGCTTCTAAGTTAGTTATTGGGGTTTGCATGCTCAGGCTAAAGCACTGGCTGAAAAGAATCAGCGTGACCTTCAAACACAGAGGGATCAGGAAGAAAGACATGTAAGTATTCCAGAAAACTGTCTTTTATATTGCTTCAGTTATCTCATTTCACCTCCAAAGTATGCCGCACTGCATTTGTGTTTGGAAATCTATATATCTATATTATAATTTCGCTCAGTAGTTAGCTACCGGCCAGAATTATATCTCAAAAAAGTTAACTACTGGTCAGGATTCATTTTTTCCAAACATAATTACTGTCCAGGATTAACTTTTACCAAAAGTTAACTATTAATTAAATCTTACAATCCTACCGAATATAGATTAACTTTTACCAAAAGTTATTAATTAAATCTTACAATCATACTGAATATCTATATTATAATTTCGCTCAATCTTTCTGAAAAAGTTAATTACTGACCGGGATTCATTTAATATTTTACGGGTTTACTAGACATTTATTGTTTTAGATTTAGTTTTTTTTTTTGAAAAATGGTCAGAAGTTTTTAATTAATTTTTGTAATTTTAAATATTTGTATTTTTAATTTCTTTCTTTTAAAAAAATTGTGCTAATTTTCCCTTATAGGTCTGAAATCTTTGTGATTTCGATTTTGAATAGTCTTTTATTAGTTCATTTCGTCTCATTCAATTTATTTTATAGTTTTTGTCTGAGATTTTTATTTTTAAGTTTATTTCAATTAACAGGTGTTGAGTTGATGTGTGTAAGAGATGATGTTTTTGGATGTTTAATTATACTCTTTTTGAATGGGTTCCAAAATTTTAGAGCCAATAAAATGTGTTTTTCTTTAGTTTTTGGGATGTCGTATTTGCTTTGTGTAGTGTACATTGATCCGACCCCTACAAAATCTCAAGCATATATTAATTTATTCGTATCATACTCACTTTCATACACTGATCATCTCCATACTGATATCGTGTCATAGGCACGATACAAAATCTAGTATATATAAAAGCAGGGTAGTCTATATATGGAAAAATCCCGCCAAAACTTTGTTTCCCAAAATAGAAACCCCTATTAACAAGAAAAAATTAATGAATTCTTTAATTAAATCATTCAAAAATTCCTTGGAACTTCCACCATTAATTATCCCAATTTGCACAGTTTTCCAATTCTCGACTATGTCAAACGGAAATGAATCAACATATTGTAAATGATGATTAATGAAAATGGATTAGTTCACAATCACCATATCCTTCTTCTTATATGATCAGCTATATGCAAGAAAGATGAACCCATCAAATATTATTCGACATTTATTTCACAGTCTCCTTCCTCAACTAAACATTGATTCTTCATAACATGAACCCCTTAAATATTGAAATGTTATACTAAAAAAATCAAGTAAATCAAGAAATACCCAAAATTTGAAATGTAAAAAAACCATTGACAAATTCAAAGTAATATGGAATAAAAATCATCAGAAAAAATTATCTTTCGAGAATTCTAAATGATTAAAACAGTTAGGAGATTTATCTAAAAATAAATAACAAAAATCAATGTATAAAAATATTAACAAATTCACAGTAGATCTAAATGTCAAAAATGTTTTTTTATACAAAAAAATTAAACATAATGTTTTTATGTGATTTCATTAGATTTGAATACTCCTCGAAACATTCATCATTTTTTACAGCAAACTTTATCATTTACAACTATGTCTCTTATCACATTAAATAGTCAAAACTCCTTGAAACACACACCATACTATTAAACCCCGATTTTTTCTAAAAAATTGACTTTATTTTCTCAGATCTTAAATATACAAGTCTCTAATTTTTAAATCAAAACAAATTAGATTGTTTTTATAGAAAGTAGCTGCCTCCATTAATTTTTATTTATTTTTGAAATTTTGTTTTTCTTCTTTGTTTCACTTAAGTATAAGTTAATTGAAAAAATTGTATGACCGTGCGTTTAACGCACGGGTGTAAAACTAGTTGGAAAAGTAAAAGTAGGATAGTGCTTTGATCTATATATGGGCAGAACTTATGGTTTAATTACAAGAAGTAGATATACTTGTCAAAAAAAAATTGTTTACAAGAAGTAGATATTGTAACTAAGCCCCCTGTTCCTGCATGCTCACTGCCTTCTAAGAAGTTCTGGCCTTCATTATTTTGAGTGTTTCTCTCCCGTGCTTCTATCCTATCCCGGGGTAGATGAGGAGCCCGTTGGAGTCTTTGTTTAGTAGGACACTGGAATTGGGTTTATAACCTAATCGACTCCGAAAATTTGCATCTGCTCTGTCATTGTTGACCTTTTGGACCTGCTAAGACTTGTAGATAGAATAGGGATATAATTCCAAGGGAGGGCTGGATTAATATGTGAGCTCCATTGTTGTTTATTTTAAGCTTCTGAAATTAATATTAGTTATTCATTTATGTTGGCGAGACACTGGTGAAATTAAGTTAATGTTCTTGCCAATTGAATTGTCCGTTTTATCCGTTCATTTTGTGTGGGTTTTGTCCCTCATTCACATTATTGCTACTCGGCAGTTGCATTCAGGTTTTTTAGCAGCATTGTTTTTCTTATTGTTTGTATTTCTGAATTTCATCTGCATTTATTTCAGAGGATTGCTGACACACTGGATATTGAGATCAAACGTTGGGCTGCAGGGAAAGATGGAAATTTGCGTGCCCTGTTATCAACATTGCAATATGTACATTTGCTGTTTTCTTTCTTAATTTATTCTGTATACACCTTGTGTTATCCTAAACCTACCTCTTTTTAGTTGTCTTATGAATTTTTGTGATGCTGTAGTGCCTAAGGTGTGCATTTATGTTTTTTTCCTTTTCTCTTTTCCTTTTGGATTATGAGCTTATTTGTCAGTAAACGTACCAAGAAGGCCAATGCATTGGGTTCAGACTAAGATTGGTATACATCATTTTGTTTACAGATAAATATGTTGTAATCTATATAGTAATAGTAGGATAGCTGGAATTGCCTGGGTAATGCCCAGTCAGTAGCAACATTTCATACCATATGGTCTGGTACCTGTATTGACAAAGTTATAAGAAAATTAGTGCATCATAGCTTTCCCTTACCTATTTGGAGCTTGTAGAGGAAATGTAATACGCTTAATTTTGAGGGAGTGGAGGTTCCTGTTCATAGAGTAGGAGCTTCAATGCAGAGTTTGCTGTGTTTTTCTCTTATTATTATTATTTTTTTGGGGGGTGTTAAAAATCTCTGAGCTATTGTGAATTTTATAGTAGATTTTTGGTTGTGAACGTAACTAGACCTAGTGGAAAAGCAGTGAGGAGGTTTGTTGTTTTGGGTTCTTTCAACTCTTTTCTATACATTTGGCACTTCATCTTTTGTATTTATAGGTATCATTTGTTTTTCAGATGAAGAATCTATTTAGTTGGATAGTTCGGGATGGTTAGTTTATACAAAATTTGGTCTATAATATTTTCAGTATATTTCTGTTTTTGTTTTTTTTTTCCGGTATGTTTTGGTTTTCTTTGCTTGCTGAAAAGTTAGATTCTACTAAAAGCGTGTTGGCCTTTTACCTGGCTTGGGTTTTGTGTCCTCCATTCTTCTTACTGTCCTCACTAGTTGGTGCTTATCAAGGTTTCAAAAAATGATCGGATCAAGGCTAGGGGCATAAAGGTTTAGTCAAAAAGGGATGTACTGGTCGAATAATCTGCAGCTCCCTACTTTTCTGTGCCTCTTGTCAATATTATTTGTGCCCTCAGGAATCAGAATTTATTCAAATTTTGGTTGTGACTCGTCTCGACTCTCTACCTACCCCCCTCCCCCTGATTCTCTTGGGGCAAAGGAAAAAGAACAGATTGTTTGATACATAACTTTGTTTCTACATTTAGAGTTGGAGAATTATACTTCTGTTCTTATTTTATGATGAGATGCTAATTTTTCTTCATTTTAATGATGATCAGGTTCTTTGGCCTGAATGTGGTTGGCAGCCTGTTTCATTGACTGACTTGATTACCGGTGCCTCAGTCAAAAAAGCGTATAGAAAGGCAACTTTGTGTATCCATCCTGATAAGGTGCAACAGAAAGGTGCTAATCTTCAGCAGAAGTATGTTGCTGAGAAGGTGTTCGACCTTCTTAAGGTACTTGTGTCTTATTTAATGATTAACCTCAGCTTATAATGGTCCTTAGTGATGTCGTCCGTTCAACTTGGTTATGGTGCTGTTGGTTCATTCTTCGCTGCAGTCATGTACTTGTCAATGTTTTTTTTTTGATAAGTAAGATAGATATATAACAACTGCTTTAAAAGAGGTGAAGCATCCTACATGCACCGGGAGAAGAAATTGAGACCCCACTAACTACCAAAAATATTTTCCACAAAATCTACAATAGGATTAGCACCCTGCGAGAACGCCTCCCAACACCAAAAAAATAGCAGCTGCAGAATTTGATTTTTGATTTCTTCCAAGGTCTTTTCCTTGTTTTCGAAAGCTCTAAGGTTCCTTTCTTTCCAAATGGCCCAGCGCACCGCCAACGGAGCAGTATCCCAAACACTGTTTTTCCTTTTATGCTTATATAGGGTCCAGCACAGGAGGAGTTGTTTGATCGAATTTGGCATCATCACCCAAGTAACATTGAATAAATTCAGCACATAGTTCCAAATCTCCCCAGCGAAAGAGCAGTGGATCAGAAGGTGATTTGCACTTTCTTCGTCCCTCTTACACCTAAAGCACCAGTTAGTATAGATTTTCTTTCGCTTCCTCAAATTTTCTCCTGCTAAGATGGCTTCAAGGGCAGCTTCCCACATAAAGAACCTCACTCTAGGTGGAGCCCTTGCCTTCCAAACGCTCTTCCACAGAAAGGTCATGTCACTTGTAACTAGGAGATGGTACATGGACTTAACTGAATAATTCTTATCCTTCTTCCCATTCCACACAACGGTGTCGACCGTGGACCGAATTCATGTCCATCTTTTGCTTGTACAACAGCTCAAAGAAGTCCCCCAAAATATCCACTTCTCAATCTTGCAAATCTCTCCTAAAAGAAGGGTTCCAAGTGACTGCACCACCATCAGCTAGTGCTACTGAACTAACAAATTCCTCCTTGTTCACAGCTAGCTGGAACATAAACGGAAAAGCTCGCTGTAATTCTACTTCCCCGCACCACTTATCGCTCCAAAATTTAATCGAGTCCCCTTTTCCCACATTGAAGGAGATAAAACATTTCACCAAATCCCATATCTCTTCCTGATGTTTTTCCAAACCCCCACCCCTACACTAGAATGAACCTCATTGGGATTCCACAAATGATTCCCCAGCCCATACTTGGCCACCACTACTCCTCTCCAAAGAGCTCTCTTATCTGTCAAGTACCGCCACAACCACTTCCCCAAAAGTTAAAAACTTTAAGCCTTTTGACTCCCAAACCTCCATTCTTTAAGTTGGAGCAGACTGTATCCCACTTTACCAGATGATACTTATTAACTTCCATTTGGCCTTCCCACAAAAAGTCTCTTTCCAGTTTCTCTTGGCCACTGAAACCGGTGTATCAAAAATCGACATGAAGCAAGTAGGCAAGCTGGATAACGTACTCTATTAAAGTCAGTCTGCTACCCTTTGACAAATACTGTTTTTTCCAGCCTGCTAATCTGCGCTCAAACCTTTCGATAACCGGATTCCAAATGTCCTTATTGGAAGAGTGAGCCCCAAGAGGTAATCCAAGGTAAGAGGTCGGGAGAGTACCAACCTTACAACCAAAGAAATCTGCCATATTACCAATCGGATCAACCGTTCCAATAGGAAATATCTCGCTCTTCTGGATGTTTATCTTCAACCCAGAGGCAGCCTGGAAACATAAAAGGACCATCCGGAGATACCCCAACTGTCTCGACTCCGCATCACAAAAAACCAACGTATCATCCCCAAAAAACAGGTGGGAGACATCAATCCAGAACCTCTTTCCCTACTAATATTGAAACCCCTGATGAAACCTCTCGAAGTGGCAATATCCATAATCCTGCTAAGAGCTTCCATCACAATTATGAAGAGAGATGGAGACAGCGGATCTCCCTGACGAAGTCCCCTTGAACTAGCTAAAAACCCCGTCGACTCCCCATTCACTAAAACTGAGAATTTGACAGTGGAAATACAGAATAAAATCCACTCCCTCCAAACTCTCCCAAACCCCATCCTAGATAACAAATAATCCAAAAAAACCCTAGCTCATGCGATCATAAGCCTTTTCTATATCCAACTTACAAATAAGGCCTTTCTCTCCACTTCGGATCCTCGAGTCCACTGCCTCATTAGCAATAGGAACCGCATCTGTGATTTGATGACCACCCACAAAAGCGTGTTGAGAATCTGAAATCACCTTTCCTAGCACCCTTTTTAATCTGATAGAGAGAACTTTTGCGATAATCTTGTAGACCCCCCCCCAATGAGACTGATAAGCCTAAAGTCTTTTATGTTCTCCGTGCCTTTTGGAATAAGCGCAATGAAGGATGCATTAAAGCTCCTCTCAAATCTTCTGTGAGCGTGGAAAAATTTGAACACCCCCATCAAATCATCTTTTAACAACTCTCAAAATTGCTGAAAAAACGCCATTGGAAAGCCATCAGATCCTGGAGCTTTATCTCCTCTCATATCCGGAACTGCTGCTAACACTTCCTCTTCAGAAAAAGGAATTTCCAGCCCCCTCTGATCATCCGTGGTGAGAGTTTTAAAAGAAACCCCCTCCAGTTTAAAAAACGAGTCCTCTTCTTCCTTATACAAACCTTCGTAAAAGCCTGTTATGCCCTCCTTGATTTCATTCTCTCCTTCCAGCAAAACCCCGTTAATGCTTACCTTACGGATCTGATTACTTTGCTTGTGAATGCTTGCCATATGATGGAAAAACCTCGTATTATTATCCCCTTCCTGCAGCCACTGAACCCGCGCTTTCTGTTTCCCAGCTAATTTCCTCGCTTTTGAGAAGTCTTTGAATTTCTGATTGGAGCACAGCTCTTCGGGCAGATTCCTCCCTGTTCAAACCATTTACGCCTTCTAGCACATCCAAGGATCTCACCTCTTCAAGGGCCTTATCCAGTCTCTCCCCAAGGATTCCAAAGGTCTGTTTGTTCCATCTTTTAAGATCCTCTTTCAAGCACTTCAACTTTCTCGCAAAACTGAAGCAAGGATCACCTTCTACCAAAAATGATTGCCATTTACATTTCACCCAGTCCTTAAAACCAGGCTCTTCAAACCACATTATTTCGAACCGAAATGGAGACTTCACTTTTCGCACCCCTTCACAGTTCAGTACAAGCAGGACATGATCTGAGACTATCCTAGGTAAACCTTCTTGAGAACTCCCCCCAAAAATCTCGATCCACCCTGTCGACACAAGAAATCTGTCAATTCTCGAACACTGGTTCATCTCACTGTTTCTAGGTAAAAGTTCCCCCTACAAGAGGTAAATCAACTAACTCCATATCGTTAATGAAATCATTAAACTCTACCATGGCAGGAGAGAAAGATCTGGCCCCCGTTCTTCATGTGGGAATCTGATTACGTTGAAATCCCTGCCTATACACCAGGGGGACTTCCACCTATCAATCACTGCTTTAAGCTCTGCCCACAACCCTCTACGTACTTGTCAATGTTTGCCTATTCACTAAACCATGCCTCTAAAACATAACTGGTTTATGCCATTAAATTTACAATTTTGTGGCATTTTCCTAGGTGGTTGCTTGAAGTGATTAGTTTTAGGTTTTTTTTTTTGGGAAAAAAAAGGCAGTGCAAACATGACTGATGTATGCCATTGAAGTTTCAAATTATGGCATTTTCTTGTAATTCACTAATATATTTCTTGAAGGATGAGTCTTGGCACAATAGCAAAGTTTCTCCATTGTGACCTGTTCACAGGTTTGAACTTTGAATTACTGAATCAATTTCTCTGCCTTGCGGGGTAGTACTACTGAGTGCTGACATTAGTCCCTCTGTAAAGGACTCTTATTTCAATCATCAAACATGGGTGTAGGATCTGTGTCGGATCCTTTGTAATTGGACACTCCAGCACACAATTTCAGTCAAGTTTTTAACTTTTTTAGATTATCAGCTTCATCAAACTCTCAACTATTCTCAAATAGACTCTCAAAACCTATATAATTCATCAATTCCCATATCATATCCATAATTCCATAATTTATTATTAAAACCTAGGAGTGGGAGTGTAAAATATAAAGCCATCAGGCGCATCCAAGTACCTGCATCCTATTTTTTAATCCTTTTGAGCCAAGTCCACATATCCTAAAATTCATGCTTACCCGGATCTGAATTCTGGACAAGTATCCGCACCTGACCTAGACCCAAGTCCTTGTAACATAGATTAGTCCATCCCCAGCCCACAATGGCTGGACCTCCAGGCCATGTCTTGACAATGAGTTCCTACTTGGGGATCCTTATTTGATAAGTAAGTAGTATATATAAACAAACGGCGCCAAACCTGGTAACGCGTCCTAAGTACACTAGAGGTATACCAAAAGGAAACTAATCAATTACAAAACTAACCTTAAACTCTACAAAAGAATTAGCTGACGGAACAGATTCCTTGCACCAAATGATAATGTATGAAGCAGGGATTCCTTTAGCTTGGTCAGGGGTAACTCAATGTTCTCAAAAGCCCCCTGGTTCCTTTTCACGGATTCCTTTAGCTGAGGACAAATTCCTTAGGAGAAAGAGGTGAAACCCTAGAAAGATGAAACAAATTGAGAATTAAGTTCCACATCTCACTCGCCGGCAAGGAATTAAGAGACTATTTACTCTCTCTACTTCTTTTACACATGTAACACCAATTAACATGAATCTTCTTACGAATATGAAGATTATCGCCGGTAAGAATGGCTTCATTGGCTGCCTCCCAGACAAAAAAAGCTACTTTGGAGGAAGCTTTAGATCTCCACACAGCTTTCCAAGGGAAGGCCGCCCTATCTCTAGCAGATATCACCTTGAAAATGACCAGACCGAGAACTTATTCTTAGGAGCTCCTTTCCAGAGGACTTTATCCAGCTTTATCCACTCTGTCCCTTAGAATGTGCTGGAAATAAAGCTTCTCTATAAACATGAGATATGGCTCCATCTCCCAGACTCCCAGTCTTGCAAGTTTTTTCTAAAAATGGGATTCCAAGTGGCAACGCCTACGATCTGCGTCTGCGAGAAAGAACTAACCAAAACCATTTGGTCAATGGCTATACTGAAAAGCATGGGAAAATCCTCCTCCCTCAACTCCCTATCCCCGCACCAGACGTCTTTCCAGAACAACATTCGTGAATCGTTGCCAACTCAAAACGAATATTACCCTTGAAACGAATCCAGTCTTTTTCTAATCCCTTTCCAAACTCCACCCCACAAGGAGAATGCACCTCATTCAGAAACTACGCGTGCTCGCCGTCTCCAAACTTCCCAACCACAACAACTCTCCTCCAAAAATCCTCTCTATCTACTAATTACTAAATATCTCCAAAGCCACTTTACCCAATAGAGCATTATAAAAAACCCTCAAACTTTCAATCCGAACGTGGGTTCTGAAAGAAACCTTGAATACTCGATATATATGGCACATTATTGTGCCTTTCAGCTATTGTTGTTTACTTTCAGTATCCATTCAACTAAAATAGACTTCATACCTTTCTTTTTGTTACGGGTGGAAGTTAGCTCTTAATGGAATTAGGAACCTCATCTTGTCATGTTTGTGAAAGTACATCTCATTTAGTACTCCCTCTATTCCACCCAAAGAGTCCACATTTGAAAAGTCTAATAATTAAAGGATATATTAATGTCATTGGAGTTGGTCATAATTACAAAATTAGTTAAGCACAACCAAAATGCTTACAACACAAGTGGAGTGTAAAGATGAAAGGTTATGGAAATTGTAAGCATAATTTTTGAAAGTCGACTTTTCAAATTAAACATCCCAAAATAGAATAGTGGATTCTTTGCTGGATCGGAGGGAGTATTTATTTCCTTGCCCGTGTTGTGTGTTTAGTTCATAAGTTGATTAGTAATTATCATTTATCAAGTTTATTGCTTGCCGTAATCTCAAGTTTGATTTGTCAAAACAGGAGGCCTGGAACAAGTTTAATTCAGAGGAGCTCTTTTAAAGGGATGATTATTTCTTCGAATTCAAACCTACTTATTTGGTAAGCACAGAATTTTTGGGGGGAAAGTAATGCACAATGCACAGAGATCGTTCCAGCATATATAACATATTTGTATACAACATCAACCTCCATAGTGGGCCATGCATTTCGGCAAGCATAATGCGGATAATTTTTGAGAGCCTCCATTGCTGCTGGCGGAGATGCCTGTAGTAAGTGTGCATTTTTACGCCGTTGTATTGCTGTATAGTAAAAATCAGAAGCCAGACACAAGACAAGACACTGTTGTGTAGAAGGTTGAATACTTGTTGATGTAGAGTTAAGATGTTGCCAATCATCCTTGGCATAAGAGATGATCACGTTTTGCCAATTCTTTTTGTTATTTTCTTTCTTGCTTATTTTTTTTCCATTCCCTTTCCCCAGTTCTTAGTGAGCTTTATATGTTGAATGAAGACCCTTGTGTTTACTGATAAGAAAAGTTGCCAATGTATTGCTATTTTTGAGCTGAGTTAATTTGTGGATACATTCTTTCAGATTTTATCTTTTATTTTGATCATGCATGGTAATTGACTTCTCTTGTGCAATTTTTTTTTAATCAAATAGCTACGGAATATTGTGATTGTTATTCCAAATAAATACAAATTGGTCCTTGATACCCCAATTCCAATATGAAAAAAGGCCATTGCCAACACCTTTTGCAACAGTTGGTTAGCAGATTTCTCGAGTCAATGGCCTTCGAACATATTTTAATTTACGAGAATGGGGATGAAAAAGAGAGAAACAGAGAAGGTTTCACATGGGTTGTGAGCATGAGGAACACCTAGTCAGGTACTCGGGTGTTAAATTCAAATGTACACACTCACAAAAAATGGCTAAAATAAACTTATTAGAGTAGAACAACCAAAAGCAAGCTTAGGTGCTCTTACAGAACAAGAGTACTGAAACAATGGGATAAAGGGATAGTGAGAAAGGTTGTATTTAAACTTGATCTGTAATATTATCCATGACCAAGCAATGTGGGCTATATTATAATACAATCTCAAAGATACCACAACCTTCACACTCCACGTACAATGCAGTCAGACCAAACCTACACTCAAGACGGAACTTGGGCTTTGACTTGCATCCCCTATCCAGATGCTCTGCATGAGCTTCGGCCAACCTATCCCGTAACAGCTCCAGAGAAACCTAATTGATAACAGGATGTAAATATCAGATTGGGTTAAATCTGAAATAATCCTCTAAAATTGGAGATTGTCGTTCATAATTCATACAAGAAATTTGTATAAGGTGAGGTAATTTGGGTAACTTGGATATAGATTTTAAAAATAAAAATAAAAAGTCTTGCTAACATGTGCTTTAAGGGCCAGTTTAAAAACTTAAAATATAGCAAGTTTTATCTTGCCAACCACCTATTCAAAAATTCCAAGGCCATTTAGGGCAATTTTCGAGGCAAGGTATACTATAAAGAGGTGCTTAACATGTTTAGCTTTTGCCTAGATAAAATATTCACTTTGTCCCAAAAAGTGAGAAGTGTCATTTGACTAGTCAAACTTTTTAAGATTGTATCTCTACTAGTACTTTCTTCATATTGCACTATTGGGACAACCCAAAAAGGAAAGGCACTATTTTTTGGGGACGGAGGGGGTAGTACAAGATCAGGACACAATGAAAACACGGTATACCTCTTTAATGCATGTATCTGATAGATTGGGGAAACACTAAATAACACTTCAATAATGAAGATGAGAGAAAAAGTATCCCCAGTACTTCTATGAACTTATCTTAGCTAGTTCAACCACAATAGATAGAGTGGAGCATCCAAATCAAGACCCAAGTCATGGTTTGCATTTATATTACCTACCATAAAAAGTAAGGCTATCGACTTGGGGACTCTGTCCAAACAACAATAAACAATGGGGTATGAATATTGTTATGATTTTTGGCCAGGCTAGCTCTTTGAATTTTACATATGCATACATCCTACAGTAAAGACAAAATTTTGCACTCTCCAACACTCTCCTCCCAAAGACGCTAACAGCATGTTTCAGCATCTGCGCATTTAAGAGGGAGAGATGTAAAGGGAAATGAAATAGACGGTGATGAGTCTTTGAAAGAAAAAAAAATGAAAAAACAAGGTAGAGATAGAGAGAGGGAAATTAGAAAGAGAAACAATCAACCAAGGCAACAAGAGGGGGAGGGGGAGGGGAGAGATTTGAACTGCCGATAGAGGACAGGAGACTCCGATCAACAAATTGGAAACTGGTGGGAAACCACACAGGCAAGAAAAAGAAATGGAAATCTTTCACCACAAGAAAAAAGAGAAGGAACCAACAGTTTCAAAAGGTGGTGAAACTTTGCCCTCTTTTGATGCATTTGCCTTGACCAATTCATGCAGAACCCTAACTAAATTCAAGCTTCATGGATGTTAACTACGATGCACATACCTTTGGGTAAGAATCAGAAAGACAGAAGCTATAGTGACTGTGCAGCATGGAAGTAGTTAAAAGATGGGACATCAATATAAACTTTGATAGAGATGTAGTGAAGCATCCACAACTAATGGAGAAGAGAGTTCGCAAGCATGAAGAAGAGAATTCTAAAAATATAAAGAAATGATTAGCTGGACCTCATCGCCTCTGTTGAGTTTAAGTTCACAACGACTGCAATAGATAAGATGGCAGTCCTCTTGCAACTCTCCCTGCTTGCACATTGGACACCAAACCACCTCTTGTGCCTATTAGCAAAATGCAAATGTTAATTAACTGTAAATTATTTAAGATAAGACATGGGGAGTGTGATTCTTAAAATCATCATGGACCCTACAATTGCACTGGAATAATTCACGATGAAGAGAGTATCAAATAGATTCAACATTGGGCTAGCGAGAGTATCAGATAATATCACATGTCATGGAACTTGGACATGCTCAAAACCTCAGATTCAATGAAGTGAAAGCAGACTTGATGAATTTATATTTAATTCCAAATACTACACAATATCGTTTCCTATACTTATAACTGCAACTTTTATTTTAGGTATGAATACTTCAGTATTCTTGGCACATACCTTGTCATCATTCAGTTGCATATGCTCAAAAACTGCACGAGCCAAGTATTCATCCTCCTCATCTTCCCAAGTTTTAGCATGGCTGTCTGGTTCTGCAAAGAGCTAAAGTAAATCGAACCTTAAAAACAACGAACAACAAAATATAAAAAAGGATCACAGAAAGCAATAACTAGACCAAGCAAAAGAAGACTACTAAAGTCAACTTAGCATTTGTCTCAATTACTTGAGGTTAGCTAGTAAAAGACGACTTGGACATACAAATAAATGGGAGGAGCAAGGGAAACGTTTTCAAAGGGAGAAGTACAGAGTGCAGGAAGAGAGGAAAAAAAAGTGAAAGCTTCATGGTAATGTATGTGTCAAAAATTCGGTAAAATTTGCTAGCACGAATAAGCTTTTCCTATTAACAAATTCTCATTTTCATTCAAGGGGATGCTGCAGCCAGAACAAAATTTAAAATTTCACCAAAAAGACCCGGATGCTGAAGATGTTATCAGAAGCAACAAAATTTTACCTTTTCCAATTTGTTCTTTTTCAAGGTCCTCGTAGAAAATTCTTTGCATTTCCAACAGCATTTCTTCACACTCACCCTCATAGGCTGCGTGAAGACCATCATATTCCCATAAAGCATCGGTTTCTGGGCCAGAAACTGAAGTCTTGAAACACTCTATTGAGGATGACTCTTTGATTTTTCTCATTTCATCAGAAACTATGTCTTGGAAGGTTGATTTGATAAACTCCTGCAAGCCAGAAGCTTTCTATACCGTAATTAATCTGGATACAAATGGAAGTACAAGAATTTCAAAATGGAAACTTAACTGCAGCCGTAGATAGTAGTCAGGTTTATATGATAGGTCATAATCTAAACAACTAAAGCGAACTTCAGAGTTTCTTAGGTCTTCTAGGTCAGCAAGTGATGCGACTCTAGCTAAACATCTCCCTACCAACCATATTACTTCAAAGTAGAAAAGGATAACATATAATTTGCTCCCTCATTCTAGCAAAGAGGAGCACGGAAATACAGGGTTGAACAAGTTCAAATCTTCTAATCTCTCATTAACATATGGTCATAAGTTAGGAAGGAGAAATTAATCACTTTGTACAACAGGCAAGGGTGCATAACATTAATTATTTACATATATGTGACTAAGCATTACATGCAAACTAATCAGGAGCTCCCATGATACATAAGAACTAGCTCATAATAATTAAATATTAAACCAGGAAGATCAATTATTTTGTTTACGACATCAAAACTTGGACTAATTCATAAAATATAAAACTGTAAAATGGATGAGGAATATGAACGAATATGAAAGGTAATTGTAATTGGGCCTTGCATTATGTTTATAGATCAAATACGTATGAGTCAGCTTGAATTAATATAAAGTACCGGACGAATTACTTGCCTTGGGCAGGTATTAACATTTAGCAAGGCTCCTCACTAAATGGAGCGTATGCTTCTCTATATTGAAACTGGGGCAAAGTGACCCAGTTCAGAAATTTCTGCTTTATGCAAAGTCCATACCATGGTCGTGAGCCTATATGGCTAATTCTATTCTTTATTCAATCCATGTGTATTCTGATCTTCTTCAATCACCATCTTTCACATAGACCCACAATCAATGTAAAGTTCTGTTTTATTTTATTTTTATCGGTAGTACCCTTTTTTCTTTCGTTTTTTTTTTTTTTTTTTTTGCGGACTGAGCTTGTGTTTCTTAGTTGATGTACTACACAAAGGATGCCATTACGTAATAAGTTACACTTTGGATATCGATAAGTGTCTAATTCAAATATATTTACGAAATGTGTCGTTGGTTTCATATACTAGAAAACATTTATATGTTTCAACGCATGTTGGATATGTTTGGGATACAGTAGCATCACAAATAGAATTTACATTCTTAAAAGTAAATGCAATCAAATTACTTGCTCAAGCATCTACTGGCCTGAAATTTATGAGTCCAGCCATCAAAGTAATTTGCAATCATTTCGTCTCATATTGGGGCTACTTTTATTGTATCATCGGAATCTTCATTCAAATCTTACATTGTATAGTTTTACTAATTAGTACACATCTTACATTCTCATTTATTGGCTAGTCATTCTATAGACATAGTTTCTTAATTTCCCATCATTATACCAAAAAGTAAAAGGAGATAAAAACTGCTATCTAACAGAAATTTTCTTTTAACTCAAAGAGATGAGTTGTTTAAATAAAACTCCATGTTGTGTGTTAGATAAAAAAAAAAAAGAAAAAAAAAGTAGGTCTCTAGTGAGACCATCTTACGGATTCTAATTCATAAGATGAAGTCTCACTCTCTCACAGCTCTACCCACCAACACATGGTAGGCCAGTCAGGGGGATTCGTATGAGAAAATACCCATAAAACGTCTTTCCTAAGTTTTTGCCAAAAGAAAAACTAGATAGTAACTCAAATACTGCATACCCAGTAAATTATGCTCTGCACACATCAAAATAGAATGGAAACATACAACATAACTAACATAAGGAAGAACATTCGACTCAATAATAAATAATACGACATTAAACAAGAATGGGGTGGGGTGGGGTGGGGGTGTAGAACCTTCTGGTTGAAATAATGGTGTTTAGATTCAGGTAACCTCATTTTCCAAAGCAAGCGGTTTCGATCATCTCGGACTCTCTTAAAACAGTTCTCCCTGAGCTACAAAATTTACCAGCATAAAGTTCATTAAGCGGATACAATAAAGACAGACTAACAATGAAATTCATATCAAAGATGAACACATATATGTAATGTATAATAAGATATAATAAATTAGAAAACCCAATTAACTAGTGCCCACTACCAATCTCATCAATTTTAAAATAAAATTGGAAACCATAGGAAACTGCCAGTTTTGATTTTACAACAGCACGATAACCCACAATTCATATTTCAATTTTTAAAACGGGAGATATGTGTATACGACCTTGTCTTTCCATTTGACATAATTATTGGCAAGGGGTTTCAGGGGAATTCTCGCCGGAGGCCTTCTTCGATCCCCGCCGTCGTCAGCCATTTGCTCCAATTTGATGATAGTTTGTGACTTGAGGAAAAGAGTGGGGAAAGGTTTACGGCCTTGCGTTATAAACGAGACTTTGTTCTCGCGCCGCTTTACCATTTTAGATTAACATTTATGTAAGGTTAATATCATTTTTGATACCCCAACTTTACTTATTTTTCAGTTTACATATCTATTGTTTCTAGGCAATCAAAGTTAAGTCAGACGTTTCAAAATTCATCACTTTTAATCCCAATCATTAAATAGCCGTGAATTATTAACGACTGACCTGTTATCTTAGGTTGGAAACAGGCAACAGGCTTGGGGTATCAAAAATGATATTAATCATTAATCCTATGATGAACCATAAATTGTTAACCATGGAAAAACGAAAGTGGAAATTGTCTCAAAAGTGGGATTTAACAGGTAAATCTCACGTTAATCCTAGGGCAATCACGTTAATCTCATTTAACCCCAATCATTAAATGGCAATCAAAGTTAGACAAACAGAGCTAGGGCTCTGTCCTAGGTTGCTGTCCCAGTTTGAGATTTGTTCACCATGGAAGAACGAAAGTGGAATTGAAGGACCCGTGACCGTCGCCACCACCGTCAATGCCACTGCCACCACCGACGATGCCGCCGCTTCAACGTTCTTCATAGTATTTTCCTTTCTTTCTCGGTTGACGGCATAGCGTGAGTGAAGTCATCGGTGTTGTTGACTCTAATGCGGATCTCTTCCTATCACGTGTTTGTCATCTCTTCGAGCTCGGCGAGGACAGAGCCCTAGCTCTGTTTCTGTGTGGTTAGCTTCCCCAAAGGTAGCTTGCTTACTCTCTGGCACAATCAACGAGGACAAGGGAGACGGAGGCGTAGAAGCGAGGTCGGCATGGAGCAGAGAGATGGGAGCGGCTGCTGGACTGTGGATGATTCGCCGAGAAGAAGTAGTCGACTATGGATGGAGAGCAGAGGCGGCCTGGGAGATGCTGATGCGCCGAAGAAGGTGAATGGACTGGCTGTGGATTGTTGGGATTTGTTAGACATGGTGAGAGAGAAGAGCGAGATTGGGGCAGTGGCGGTTGAAGATGGCTTTCTTGGCGATGACGATGGAGGAGGGCTGGCAGAGTGGAGATCAAATGGAGGGGGTCAACATCGATGATGGATGAAGGGAAAGGAGAATGTCGGGTTTTGAGAAAGAAAGAGGGAGATTGCGGCTGTGAATGGGGAAGTTGAAAAGGGCCGACTGGATAGAGGGAGAGATTGGTGGAGGATTTGGGCGAAGGAATTGGGGAAGTATTATAGAAGAGAGGAAGTCGGCTGTCTGTGGTTGAAAATGGAGGGATTCACCGGGTTTGGGGCTGTGAAGAGGACGGTGGCTGAAGCAAATTGGGGGAAATTGGGAGAAATTACGATAAATGAACAAGAGATGTAAGGGTATACCTGTTACCAAGCTTGTTGCCGGTTTCCAACCTATGATAACTGGTCAGTCGTTAGTAATTAACGGCCATTTAACGTTTGAGATTAAAAGTGATGAATTTTGGAAAGGTTTGACTTAACTTTGATTGCCTAGAAACAATGGGTATGGAAACTGAAAAATGAGTAAAGTTGGAGTATCAAAAATGATATTAACCATTTATCTAATATTAGCAATACTTTCCCTACTTTTTTTTTTTTAAAATTTCTTTCAAATTAACCGGATGTGTTCTACTTACGAGCCCAATTAAATTTCGGGTTTGACTTTAAATAAAATTTCATCAATTAATCGAATTAATTGGCTAAACCCAAATTTAATTAAATTGATCAAATCAATTTTATACGTCAACTAATCTTTACTAATCAACTGCGTCCAACAATTTGGATTGATTTTTTTATTAAACAAATGAATCCTTCCATTTTTAGTGTGTGACCCTTTAGGTTCACAACTAATGCTAGTTGTAGGTTTACAACAATTTTGTAACTTACGAATAACAATTCATTCTATTAAATAATCAAATTAGTTAATATACTTGAAATTAACCAATTAATTTCAAGAACCTACAAATTGTGGGAACACCTAGCAAGTAACACAAATACCTAGCAATAGGTCAAAAGCGAGTAAACCTATTTCAATTACGAGTGCATACATGTACGGTCCTTTCGACATCTAATTTCCCCATTAAATCTAGGATATGGATTATAAGTCAAAATCCAATTGATTTAATAACTATGATTCAATTTCAAGTACCAATGATTCCTTTATGAATCGAATTCATCATGCCTTGGTCAAGGTTTTCGAATCATGAACTATGAAAAACACAAGAAATTCTCTTATCATCTGACAAATGTCGAATTATATGTTTGCCACTGATTAACCTCCATGCACACCAGTGCAATACCCAAAATACCCCTTTGCAATTGTCAAGCAATCAGAAAATAAATCAAAGTGTTACGTGATGCACACAAGCTTACTATCGTGTCTCAAGTCCAAGGACTAATCATGTATTATCGCAATGTGAAAATTCTTAATTTGACAATTAAAACTTTCATTTAAGAATTCTCAACGGACCATGTTCAGTGAATTTGTTCTCTAACAAGCACATGCTATATATGTACTGCGTCACAACGCTGATGTTAATGAAATGTGACATCCTCGTCATACGAGCATATATTATATGCATAAGTCTCACTAGGCTATTTAATGTTCTTGTCTTGAAATATCAACCGACTTAGAACCAATTTAAGACCAAAGCCCTAGATACATATTTCATGATTACCATCAAATGCGCAACCATGCTCCATAGCTAAAACTGGTCTAAGGACTTTATCATATATTTATAAATAATTAATAATATGAATATAAAATAAATAAATGCCTTCATTTAAATATAAATTCCAATAAAATTATTTTACAAGTAGAATAAAAATCCAATTTAATTGGAACGACGGGCATTCTACTCTAAAAATCTCCCACTTGCCCCTAGTTCCATTTGCTCATATATTTTAGGTCCATCTTCTCGAGATGTCCGTCAAATATCTTCTGTGATAGAGGTTTAGTCAACGGGTCTGCTACATTTTCTGCTGAAGCGACTTGATCCATAACAACGTCGCCTATACCAACGATCTCTCTAATCATGTGGTATCGCCTCATTATGTGCTTGGATCTTTGATAAGATCTCGGCACTTTTGCTTGTGCTATAGCTCTATTGTTATCGCAATAAATCATTATTGAATCAACAGCGAATGGAACTACACCCAACCCTTGGATGAAGTTTCGTATCCAAAACGACCTCTTTTCTTTCCTCGATGCTATGTAGTCGTAGAGTCGTTTCTTGTTTGGAACTTTTCCAACTGACTGCTCCTCCATTAAAGGTAAATACATACCCAGACATCGATTTTGAGTCGTCTACATCGGACTGAAAACTAGAGTCAGTGAACCCCTCTAGTTCCAATTCTCCATTGTCGTATACCGTAAAGATATCCTTAGTTCTTCTTAAGTATTTAAGAATCATCTTAACGACCTTCCAGTGTTCATCCTCTGGATTGGACTGATATGTGCTCGTGACACTTAGAGCATGTGCAACATCAGGTCTTATACACAACATTGCATACATTATGCTCCCAATAACGGATGCATAAGGTATGCGAGACATTATTTCTCTTTCCTCAGGTGTCTTGGGAGACATTGCTTTAGAAAGTGAAATGTCATGACTCATTGGCAGGTATCCACGCTTGGATTCCTCCATGCTAAACCTTTTTAGCACTTTGCCTATATACATGGATTGGGATAATCCGATCATCCTTTGTGATCTATTTCTATAGATCTTTATCCCTAGGATAAAGGATGTATCTCCCAAATCCTTCATGGAGAACTGTTTAGACAACCACGCCCTTGTTGACTGCAACATACCTACATCATTACCAATGAGTAGAATGTCGTCAACATATAAAACAACAAATGCAACTGTGCTCCCACTAACTTTCTTGTAAACACATGGTTCATCCGGATTCTTGTGAAAATCAAACGTTTTGATCGCTTCATCAAATCGAATGTTCTAACTCCTAGAAGTATGTTTGAGTCCATAAATAGACCTCTGGAGTTTGCAAACCTTTTACTCATTTCCTTGGATATGAAGCCCTTTGACTGCTTCATATAGATCTCTTCCTTAATGTTTCAATTAAGGAAAGCAGTCTTCACATCCATTTTCCATATCTCATAGTCATAATACGCTGATATGGCCAGTAAAATCCGAATGGATTTAAGCATTGCTATTGGTGAAAAAGTTTCCTCATAATCAACACCTTGTTTTTTAGTATAACCTTTTGCAACCAGGCGCGCTTTATAGGTTGCTACCTCTCCATCTACTCTAAGATTCCGCTTGTAGACCCATTTACAGCCAATGGGAATAATTCCTTGTAGTGGGTCCACCAAGGTCCAGATCTTGTTGGAGTGCATGGAGTCTATTTCAGACTGCATGGCTTCTTTCCATTTCTTGGAGTCGATGTCTGACATCGCCTCTCTATATCTCTTTAGATCATTATCCAAAATAAGTCCCTCTTCTTTGTTCTCTAACAAAAGATTCAGTTTTTCAGGTGCTTTTGACACCCTTGCTGATTTTCGAAGAGGTTGTGTTTCAGATGGTCCAGCTTTGGCAAGTCTATTATCTGCGACAATATTGGGAATATTCTGTGGTTTTTGAATTTCTTCAAGCTCCACAACCCTACCACCCTTTGTTAGAAAGAAATTATTCTTCAAGAAAAGTGGCATTCCTCGAAACAAACACTTTTTGTTCCGAAGGGTCGTAGAAATAGTATCCAATAGATTCTTTTGGATACCCCACGATTTTACATAATTTGGATCTCATATCCAACTTATCTCCCCCTTACTGCTTCACATAAGCATCACACCCCCACACCTTAAGGTACTTGTAGGAAGGTGTCTTACCACACCACATCTCATATGGTCTACTGGACACGGCTTTACATGGCACCCTATTCAATAGATGTGATACCCTTTCTTAGGTATAACCCCAGAATGAAAGAGGTAAAGTCGTGAAACTCATCATCGATCGAACCATGTCCAACAGGGTTCGATTCCTACACTCTGAAACTCCATTGAGTTATTGAGTAGCAGGAGGAGTCCACTGTGAGAGAATTCCATTCTCCTTTAGATAATCAAGAAACTCGGTACTCAAGTATTCTCCTCTTCGATCGGATCGAAGAGTCTTAACACTGCGACCAATTTGTTTCTCCACCTTAACCTAAATTATTTGAACTTTTCAAATGCTTCAGATTTGAGCCTTATAAGGTACACATATCCATACCTAGAATAATCATCGGTAAAAGTTATGAAGTGGTGATAGTTCCCACGTGCACAAACACTTAGTGGTCCACAAACATCTGTATGGATCAAATCCAACAGACCATCTGCTCGCTCGCTTGTCCAACAAATGGTAATTTGGTCATTTTTCCTTTTAGACACGATTCACACGTTGGCAACTTTTGCTCATCCATAAGGTCGAGCTTTTGTCCCAACTTGCGCATCTTTTTTTTTTTTTGGAAATGTGACCCAATCTAGCATGCCAAAGAGGGGAAAAACTTTGATTATCTAATTTTCTTTTCTTATTTTGTTGAATTGTGAGTATGGGGCTATCAAGATTAACAGTGTACAAACAATTCATCAAATAACCAATATATTTAAAAACAGAATCCTTGAAAATGGAACAACTTCCATTATCAATAATAAACTTAAAACCTTCTCTGTCCAAAACAGGAACATAGATAATATTCTTAACAATATCCAGATTTAGCAAACGTCAAGAAAAAAAGAAAAAAAGGTATCCATCAACTCCATCTCATTGTTGAAGAGAAGAAAAATGACAAGAAGGATTGAAGAGAAGAAAAGAAGAAGAGAATAAGAGAAGAGAGACCTACTCATCCATCAACTCCATCTCCTTGTTGATTTAGCAAAATATGGACAAAGGTATGTACAATTTCTTTTGAATTTTTACTTGTATTTTGTTGCAATGTAAGTGTTTAGGATCGAGATATGTTTGTAGGATTACTTGTTTTGTTGATTGTGCTTATTTTTAGGCCAAAAAAGATAATTTTTTATGATTTTTTTTAAAAAAAATCGGGGCTGAATAACGCATTTAGGGCACAATGTTCAGACCTGGTCTAACAAAATTTTCTTGGCTGTTCGGAGACCCCATACCGAAAATCCAATATATTTTCAGCCTTGTCCAACCGAAATTCCTATATGTTGTCGGCCCTTCACAACCGAAAATTAAATATATTTTCGGCCTCCTACAACCGAAAATATCTTGGTTGTTCGGATGTAGGCAGCCGAAAAAATATATAACTTTCGGCCCTTATTCGTCGAAAATATAATGTAATTTCGGCAGGAGGGGGCCGAACATTGCTTTTTGTGTTGTTTTGACCTTTTTAATTGCAAATGTCAATGGCATATAATGAATGTCATGTCATGTACAAGTAAGGAGAAGGTTTACAAGAAAAGACCTACTGCATCGTTGAGGAAAGCGAGGGCCGACGCAGAGGCCCAGGCACGGGCAAAGGCTGAGGCATGAGAACAGGCAGAGGTCGAGGCCGAGGCACAGGCAGACGACGGGGTTGGTAATGATAATTATGAAGAGATGGAACCAATTATTTTTCCATATCCTGGCGGTCCATTAGATGTAAGTGTTCCGCCTTTGTATTTGAAACACGTAGCTGCAAGGATATGGGAAAGGCGAGAGCGGATGTTGCTTAAGGTCAATAATCACAAGCAAACACTTTTAGATTGGAAAATAACAAAAAGCACAATCTCTCAACAATGGGAAGACTTATGGACATTCACCCAAGTCTCACAGTTAAAGAAAATATCATATCCCAACAATGATAAAGTGTTGATCAATGCTTTAGTAGAGCGGTGGCACCCATAGACGAATACCTTCCACATGCCCTTTGGTAAGATGACGATAACACTTGATGATGTATTTTGCCTTACTGGTCTTCCTATCGACGGGACATCAGTCTTTTTGGAAGGTCCCTCGGCGACTATGACGTTTGAATCTACCCGTCATGAGCTTGCTATGTATCTTGGGGTGTCTCCTGATGAGGCATTTGAGGCAATGGATGGTGTTATAGGGTATGTTAAGTTAGAGTGGCGATATCGATTTGCGATGGATGAGGCATCTGAGGATCCAAAAAGGATTGCCTGTTGTGTTCGGGCTGATTTGTTGTACAAGTTGTGTTGTACATTTTTTGCAGATAAGAGCGAAACTCGGGTTAGCACGACTTATTTGAGGTTCCTGGCTAATTTGGATGCCGTAGATACATACTTATGGGATCAGTAGCCCTAGCTTTTCTATTTAAACATTTAGTGAGTGCTTCACAGGTCAAGACGAAGCAAATGGTTGGATATTCTACGTTATTGGAGGTAATTTCGTATACATGCCTTGAATATATATTTTTATATAAATAGTTAAATTGTAATAAAATGTGTGTATTTTGTTCAATACAAACGTGGATATAATTTACCTTTATAAAATGATCTTCATTTATCAATCTGATACAAATAAGCTTTGGAGTAGACGTGGCTACAGTCCTTAAAGGTAGATAAGTTACGGACATTAGTGTATCTAAACATACCAGAGCAACGTTATATGTTGATGCAACCAAATGACCAATTTCTAGCAAATAAAACCAATGTTTTCGTGGTGCATTGTCTTTGTAGTAGTCGAGCGCATGTAGGACCTTATCAACACAATCATTTGCAAGGAAAACACTTTTGTATAACTCTAGATTAGTTATCAACTCGTGTTGGAGGTCTCATCGCACTGCAGGCCATCCATCTTTAGTTAAGCCAAGTGCGGCGGTATGGGTCCCAATGGGCACAATAATAAGCTAGAAGGGAGGGGGTTGAATAGCTTATTATACACTTAAAAACTTTTTAAGCAAGTTCTTTGACAAACACTTGCAATCTATTAGGAAGATTGAAGTAGCGGAAGTCTTGCAAAGAAACTGGTTCAAGTCTGCCGATAAGGACTACCGGTAGACCTTAACTGGTTACTTAAGTTTACTGTTAAGGACAAAGATAAACGAAGTAATAAACAGATTAATAAGAAGACAAACAGTTAACAAGATACACAAGTATTTTGGGATGGTTCACACTATAAAGAGTGCTACATCCACCACCAAGGCAGTCAACCTTGGATTTAAATAGTGCACTATGTTTTCCACTAGATCTATTACAAAGAATATTCCCAATGGATCGTGTACAAAATATTGACTTGTGTTTGGTGGTCAAGGAATTAAATATCTGTGTAAACAAGATATTTAATTCGTGCAGAAGAATAGCTTTTAATGAAAACAACAAGAAGTACAAGAATAAATGTTGATGCACAGCTTCTTGTTGTTGACGAGGACTTCTTGATCTAGTTAGGATCTCTTGAATGCACTGAGTATTAAGACTTAGAGTTGTTGTAGATTTTTAGAGCAATTCATTATTCATCCAGTGTATTTCTTCAGTCTTTAATGGCAACATTTATAGCAGGAGAATTCTGGAGATCCGTTGGAGAAGACGAAGACTCAACAGCTCTATTAGGTTAAATGCATTAAATGCATGGAGTTGTCTTGGAGAATTTCGTCTTCACAGATATAGAGCAGGGAATGGGTGCAGAGATCTTTTACAGAGACTGGAGGAAGGGCAATCTGGATGTCAGACCTGCAAGAGTTGTTACGCATGCATGTGATAATCTGCTTTTCCTCGCTTATCGCTCGCCTGCGAAAGTCTTCCCGCTTTCGAAAGTCGCTGGTCGAGATGTCAGGGAATGTCTCAATTTAGATTCAAACTAATAAAAGTAAACCTAAATTGATCCATTAATAATTGCTTGATTGGACACGTCATGATTGACCAAGTGTAGACAAGGTCTGCCGTTGTAAGCTGTAGCAGGTCTTCCGGTGAAGCTTTAAGGAGGTCTTCCGCAGAACCTATGAAGTCCTATAAAACAAACTATTCTAGGCAAAGTTCTATACACAGTTGCCACGCTAATCGATACGCAGCCCAATTAGCCACTGATGTATAAAAACTAATGTAATGTATGAGCAGATATAAATCTAAATACAAAAGTATCAACAGGCGGCAACCGCACGAAAACCGCAATGTTCATCAGCTTTAACATCCTTAGTCTCCGTAATAAAATTGGCAAATTGTGATAAGAGTGGATCAACGAAACGAATCACGGTTGGGAGTTTCATTCGTTGTCGCGTAACCTATTGTAAGAAGACCAAATAAACATTTATCAAATTTTAATTGTAAAGATCTACTAAACAACAAAAAGATACTAATTGAAATTACCGGTATCTTTCGCGTAGTAGTCGATGGCCCTGGTGGTTTAGTCACTTGTTGTTGCGGTGAACAACTATCTTCTATCGACTCAACATACTCAAACCTACTCGGATCACATTTCGTTGATTTGTCATGTTTAGCCTTTTTTGTCTTTGGTTGACCACGAATAACTTTCAAAACATGTGGCTCAATTAGTGATGTAGTTGATGACTTGACAAACTCTTTGGCTCTCTTCAACAATGCGAACCTATCTGAGTCAGTTGAGGCATTGTTGTAAATCGAATGAATTTCTTTAAATAAATATTTTCACACACTATCCATTTCAACCCGAATCTCATTATATTCGCCCTTAACCGATAATATATCCAACTTTCTCCAAAAACCATCAACTTGATCCAGGGCAATTGGTTTGCTCAATTTGATAATCTCAACAATCTCATGCTCACAAGGTAAACCACAAGTCTTTCTTGGTACACAACCACACAACAACGAGTCTACAACAGTATATTTGCTAACCACAGACTCTACTTCATAAATCTTATTCAACGCCTGTATGGATACCATGCCTCGCAGCTCCATGTATATAACTTATTTGAATTTGTGCATGACAACGTTTCTGCTCTCTCAAATGAATGCTTGATTACGTTGTGAGAAGTCTAAATGAGAATGTGGATTTGTCGCCAGCGAAGTCTCAAAATTACCTTGGCTCGATCCAAGTAGTCTTTTCAATGATGCGTGTTGACTCTTCGCCTTGAAAGTATATACAATCATAACCAAGCAATTTGAAGTATGTATGTAACACAAAAAAGAAAACAATTAATACCTGCTTGTTGTGGTATTGCCATAATACATGACAATATTTGTCCAACATGACACAAATCTTTCTTTGTAGGGCTCAATCCATTGCTCTAAGACATATTTGATGACACTTGGAAATTCTTTGGAATCACACTTGAGTCTTTCCAGATATTCATTATACTCCAACTCAGTATTAGAGATCACTAACAAATTCCAAAACATAATAAACGAATCCCACTTTTCCTTTGTCGTTAAGTGTTTCCTACAGTTTGCCAAAATGTTCTTCCTGATATGCCATCGACAAAGGAAATGTCTCGAGCTAGGAAAGGTTCTCTAAATTTCATTCATTAAATCAATTTCTCTATCAGTAACGATCACATTAGGCATGCACCATTGCTTCATCAATGATTTCAAACATGTGCACGTCCACATATAGTTGTCTATTTTCTCATTCTCTAAATAAGCAGCTGCAATTAAAAATGTCATATTTGTAGACGTCACACCAACAATTTCCAACAAAGGTAGCTTGTACCTATTCGTCTTGTATGTACAATCCATTAATACGACTTTCGGAAAGGCACGCAATAAAACACTTCATGGGTGAGCAAAGAATAAATCCTTCACAATGTTGGTCTTCTCGCACCGCCGATGATGATGGACATATCCATGCTTCTCCAACATAAACATAAGTTGTTGCATTTATGATTTACGTTCATATTCAATAACTCTATTATTCGAGCGTGTATTGTAGATAGTCCTCACCGTTGATGTATTTTCTTGAAATTTCTCTTGCAACCGCACCAAAATGTGCTTTGGTTTACTATTGGTGTGTGTCATATCAACCGCATATTCCTCCTCAACCCTTGATAATTGACCGAGATATGAATGCCCTTCTACGTACGGTCCAAGTTGATGATTGTGGACACTACACTTCACAACCAATGACCATTCTCCAACGGATACTTCTCTACCCCTCAAACTAAATGGACAACCAAGCTTCTTATATCTGATTTCTTTCTTATCTTTTGGTTTTGTTACAACGTCATCTTTCTTCCTGATTGCATTGTCAACATTTGCTTGTGATGATGTCTGGTGTTTCTTGCATCCATTGTATTGCCCAACACGTTCACAAATTAATAATACCTTATGTTTTTTATTACCTGTACCACTGTCTAACTTCCTAACTATTATGATCATGTCATGCTCATTCCCCCTAGCACGCACCCAATCAATTAACATTTGGCGAGAAGAAAACATTTCATCGGTTATAAACACATGTGTATAATCCTCCTCCGCACAAACAGAACTATTTGATTATGTTCAACAATCGCATCATTATGAATATGATATATCTCATTATCAACTGGACCAACAACACTAGGATTTGTAGACAACGTGTTTGAATCCTATTTACAAAAACAATAACACATTAAAAACAAAAATATCCAGCAAAAATTTGAAGTGTTCGGACCTAGGGGGCCAAAAATCATCTCTCTGTTCCTCCCCCTCCTACCGAAAATAAGAATTTTTTTTCGGCTGTCATCAACCAAAAAAAAAAAATCCTATTTTCGGTAGGAGGGGGAGGAACAGAGAGATTATTTTCGGCCCTCTAGGTCCAAACACTTCAAATTTTTTCAGCTACCCATGTCCAAACAATTCACGACGAGGAACTTTTTTTCGGGAAAAAAAAACACTTTCTAAAACAATATTTAAAGTAAAAAAGGGACTTTAAAGCTTACCACTTATGTGACATTGTCGTTTTTTGGCTCCATGCTTGATTTCTTCAAGCCTAATGTTGAATCCCTAGGTTTTTTTAGATTGTGAGGTTTTTGGGAAGGTTTTTAGAAGAAAAGAAGGAGAAGATGAAGGAGAAGAAGATATCTTGGTATAAGAGGGTATATTTGTTGAAGGAAAAGAATATGGTTAACAATGGAAAAGATGAAAAGATGGAAAAGGGGTTTGTTTGTTGGGAATAAGGGGGTGTATTTGTTTGAGGTGGGGGTATAGTTATAGGTTTTTAGGTTTAGTAAAAGAGAAGGGGGTATACTTATCGGGTAGAAGGGTATAAATATCTTTATAATTGAGCGCATTTTTGTCATTAAGGGAAAAAAAGAAATTGGGGGTCAACTTGGGGGAAAGGGGGGCTAAATAGCACCACCCAATTTAAAAGGTTTAATATATAATTTGATCCCTGAACTTAACATTTTAGGTTGATTTGGTTCAACTACTTTGACACTTCCTATTTTGGTACTTGAACTCAATTTTGGGCACACGGTTAGTCCCTATGACAACATCCGTCTATTTTGCCGTTTAATTTTACAGATAATGACCGAAATACCCTTAATGTATGTTGATTTCCATCTACACAACTAATCTTAGAGGGAAAAATTGGTGCCTCCTCTTCCCTTCTAATGTATTCTGTTTTATATATATATATATATATATATATATATATATATATATATTATATTTGTTTCTCTCTCTTCTACCTTTCTTCTTTACCAATTTCTTTTTTGCTCATTTCTTGCGTTTTCTTCTCTCTTTCTCTCTCTAATCAACTCCATTTTTCTTGTGTTTTCTTCTCTCTTTCTCTCTCTAATCAGCTCCATTTTAGCTCTTGTTTTTATTTATCACTTTTGTTTCTCAGTTTGCTTTCTTCACTTAAGATTCATCTTCATCCATGGCTTCATCTTCAATTGGGTCGGATCAACAAAGTAACAAATATAGATTGGTGAAGTTTTGTAGGTGTGGCTTGTGAGCTCCGAAATGGACTTCATTCATTCAAAAACACCCATGAATGAGGTTTAATGGGTGTCCAATTTATAAGGTACTGTCTCTTTCATGGACATTTAAAAAAAAATGGGTTAGGGATTTATAATCAGTCAAAGTGTCACATTTTGTAGGAACGTGAAAAAGATTGTGGTTATTTTGAATGAGTTGATGAGTTTCCTAAGAGAGCAATTGATGTAATCAATGAAGCAAGAGATGAGGCAAACAATTTGCAACTGGAAATATCGAAGAAGGAAGTTCTATTGTCCAAGAGAAAGTAGAAGATTTCAACTTTAAAACAAGAGATTGAAAGGCTGAAACTTGAGTCTAGAAGGCTAAAATCTGAAAATGAAAAATATGAGTGGAAGGAGAAGATGTATTTGGGATTGCTTGTTGTGCTAGGGATTTTAAATGGGTTATTTGTCTATTTGATGACAAGTGATAAAAGAAGACATATCATGTTACCATATGTTTATGTTCTTTGTATTTTTATGGGTGTCCAAATTACAAGGTACTTACATGGATATTTTTTTAATAAATTTTGGGTTAGAGATTTAAAATCAGTCAAAGTGTCACATTTTGTAGGAACTTGAAAATGATTGTGGTTATTTTGAATGGGTTTGTGAGTTTCCTAAGAGAGCAATTGATGTAATCAATGAAGTCATTACATCTGTAAATATTGAAGAAGGAAGTTACATCAATGGGAAATTTATGAACAATAAAAGTTACAAATTCATTACACATGACTAAGTA
Source organism: Codonopsis lanceolata (assembly GCA_013146195.2). NCBI lineage: Eukaryota > Viridiplantae > Streptophyta > Magnoliopsida > Asterales > Campanulaceae > Codonopsis > Codonopsis lanceolata. The sequence goes on along the minus strand of CM028382.1, from coordinate 98,329,988 downwards.
GTTAACAAATATGCGATGAAGATGGAAAATTAACAAATAAAGCAGCAAATGATGTGTATAAGGAAAATTTCAAAATCTATAATGGTTAGTATTACAATAATATATTTTTAATTAAGTAGTTCTTCTCAATTTATTCTTTTAATTTTGTTTTTCTCTTTTTTTTTTGTTTTTCTCTTTATTATTTTTGTTTCTGTATAATTTATTTGAAAAATATATATGTCGTGCGTTTAACGCCCGAGTGTAAACACTAGTTTCATAATAAGGTTATAAAGTCATTACATCTGTAACTAGTTTTACACACGTGCGTTAAATGCACGGGCATATATCTCTCTTAATTAAATTATACACAAATAAAATGAAGATAATAAATAAAATTAAAAAAATAAAGAAAAAACATTATGAATGGAACAAATTATATCGGTATAATTGATATCATTTAATCCAATATTTTATTAATTGTTTAAGTCATTTTCTCGTTCATAATTTTATAGAGTTTAATAATTAATATTTGTTGTTATTAAAATTTAGGATCTTAAGTAGTATAAAAGAGGTAAATTAAGCTAGGCAGTCTAAAAGATGTAAAATCTCACCAAAATGCATTTGCTAAAAAAGGAAGGTCATATTTGAGTATTATTATATAGTAGTTAGCATGCATTGGGAACATTAATCTGATTAATTGATTACACAACTCTCAAGATTTATTGAAAATATACAAATATGCACATATTGTAGAAAATACCAAGTTTCTATGTAGTAGTATTTAATAGGAGTAGCCACACATGTGAAAATCTGTAAATACAAATATCTTTTGGTGCATACTTAATTTACACCCGTGCGTTAAACACACGGGCATATATCTCTCTTAATTAAATTATACACAAATAAAATGAAGATAATAAACAAAATAAAAAAATATAGAAAAAACATGATGAAGGGAACAAATTATATCGGTATAATTGATATCATTTAATCAAATATTTTATGAATTATTTAAGTCATTTTCTCGTTCATAATTTTATAGAGTTTAATAATTAATATTTTTTGTTATTAAAATTTAGGATCTTAAGTAGTATAAATAGTAATTCATATATATATTCTTCTCTATATAACATATAGATTTATTAAATATATAAAATTTATGGTTGGTATCTACTACTATGATTTAATCGTATATATTCCTATGATTTACCAATAAGTTATAATTAATTGTGGTTATTTGTAAAAATAAATTTTGTTTTGATATTATAATTTCAGATATGATGAAAGAGACATAAAAGTTTCAAATACAGACAAGTCATATATAAAGATTTCCATAGCGGACTTTTTATAATTAATTGTGGTTATATTTTATTTTGTAATCACATGTATTCAATAAAAATGTTTTTATAGCACATTTGTTCTTATTCCAGTGTTATTTGTTAATTTTAATTAATCAGAAAATTAAGTATGCACTAAAAGAGATTTGTATTTACAGATTTTCACATGGGTGGCTACTCCTATTAAATACTACTACATAGAAACTTGGTATTTTCTACAACATGTGCATATTTGCACATTTTCAATAAATCTTGAGAGTTGTGTAATCAATTAATCAGATTTGTATTCCCAATGCATGCTAACTACTATATAATAATACTCAAATACGACTTTCCTTATTTAGCAAGTGCATTTTGACGGATTTTACCTCTTTTAGACTACATAGCTTATATATATATATATATATATATATATATATATATATATATATATATATATAAAGGTCATAAAGTTCATAACTTTGAATTGCATTTGTAATGCCTCTAGAGTTAATAACTACTAATTTAAAAGGCCAACATACAAAAAGAGACCAATAAAGCTAAGTCATTGCAAATACCAGTAATAGTATCCAAAATAAATGCTATTATCCAAAAGAAATGTCATAACAATGGAGAATACAGTCATCCACTTGGTTTCTGAGGTGATCTCTCACTGAAAGTAACAAATTTCTTTCCCCTCCATAAACCTGGGGAAGAAACACCATCCCTTACAATATATCATTTGGTTGGGGATTGAGAAACTTGGAATGGTTGGGGACCACCTTGAGATGAAGCTTGTGTAACATCGGCATTGGGAGCATTTTGAGTTTGTGTAAAGGAACCTCATGCCTAAAACAGAGAAATATATGTTACATTAGATAGGCTTAAAACTTAAGAAACAAAAACATAACGAAAATAGATAAATTATACTTACATGAGGAGCTTTGTCAGTTTATATAGTCTAAAAGGCATCAAAATGTACAGTCCTAGAGGAACCAGAGGCCTAAAATAGAGATATATAGAATACAAAATAAGCTTAAAACTTAAGAAACAAAAACATAATGAAAACATATAAATTTTACTTACATTTTGAGCTTTGTCAGTTTGTGTTGTCTGAAAGGCATCAAGATGTACAATCCTAGAGGAACCAGGGGGCCTAAAATAGGAATTATATAGAACACAACTTATGCTTAAAAAATAGAGACCAAGACAAAACAAACACACACATATTTATAGAATATGTTCTAGACTCTTACCTTGTAGTAGGTGTCTCCATTGGGTGAAACATACAACCCAACACCACTAAGTTGAAAGGTTGACTTGGCTCTTTAGGGTCTTTCTCTCTTTTTTGGCTGAGTGCCATCTTCTTGTCTCTCTGCCACCTTTTTTTCTGCCATCATTCCTTGTTTTTGTGAATGTTCTTGGGATGCTTGGGCCTACATCAGTCTTCTTCTTCTTGGCCTTGGTCTTTGAATTTGTTTTTGGAATAGCATCATCTTCAACCTACATTAGAGAAGAAACAAAGATTAGTACTTGTTAAGAAACTGAATACAATACACATTAATATTGAAATTCACTTACATTTTTAGTAGCTGCAGACATTGATTTTTGGCTTTTTGCAACCTCTTTTATTATGTCTAACTTCATTACAATTACTGTTGAATCTTGCCTTAATTAAATTTGCTTAAAATCATTCTACTTTTTGTCAGTCAAAAACTTATAAGTTCTTAAAAAGTATTGGTCAGCTTGCAATATATTCTTGTCAGTCAGTTAGAAACAACTGACCTTAGTTTTAAAGTGTCAACTTCTTTACCTTCTTTGCTTGAACATATCCTGGTACTGACACTTTCCTATTTTGTGTTTTGATAGATCTTATGTTTGTTATCTCTATAACAAAATCTATATGATCTTGTGAGAAGATACGTCTGTATTGAAAAACACATTTCAAATTCAAATGTGTTCCTAACGGGCTGCACTTCAAGTTCACCTATAAATACCCAGAGGAATCACTTGAAGAAAGCATCTAAAGCAATTCATACTCTCAAAGAAATTCACTCACTTGAAATGCCTCAGTTTTTATAACTTTAGTTAGATATACTACATTGTTATTTATTTTCTAGTTATTGTTTAGACATTCACTGAATTACTTCTTTCATATTCTTTAAGAAATCAGTTGAATTGTCTCACAAGTGTGATTGTATTTCAATCATACTCCATAAATACTGGTCTTTGTTGTACACTGATCCATTAGAGATCACTTAGATTTTCAATAATATTAGTGCACTTCAAAAATCCAAATTTGACCAACTTGGTAGTGGACGTAGCAGTTTTTACTGTGAACCACTTCAATTCCTTTATCCTATATTTCATCAGCTCTTACAAACTGATCTAACACTTAAGAAGTCTTGATCTACTTAAGTGTCAGCCAGTTATTTCACAAACTGTTTACTTAGTTGTTTTGATAAATTATTCTTCAGTTCATTCTTTATATTCAGTGATCTATTTTCAAAAGAAAATAAATTGTGTCAGCAATTCTCCATCAGCGTCAGCTTCTTTGAAACATCAGCCAACTGACACATTATCAGCTAACTGACAAAATTACATTTTTCCGCTGCAACTTTCAAAGTTTCTCAAAATTACCCTCAAAATTTTTAAAAGGCTATTCACCCCCTTCTAGCCTTGTCAGTTGCTAATTGGACTTACAATTGGTATCAGAGCTTCACTTTTTGAAAATTATTATTTTCCAAGTTTAACAACTTGAAAGCTCGATCATGGCAACTATAAAAGCTTTTCAATCAAACAATGTTACTCAAGTACCCATTTTTGATGAAGATCACTTTGATATTTGGAAAGCAAGAATTACAAGATATATGAACAATATTGATAAACGATTGATGGAATGTATAAGAGGTGGTCCTATGCAACATATGAAAATCAATACTAAAGTTGGCAAATCTTCTACTGCAGATGATGATACCATAAATCCACTTGCTTCTGCTATTGAAGAGTATGTCCTCAAACCTCAATCTGAATGGACTAAGGAAGACAAAATAACAGACGGACTGGATGCTAGAGCTATTCACATTCTATCAAGTGTTGTTCCAGATGAAAACTACAAACAGATATATGATTGTGTTACAACCAAAGAAATATGGGATGCTCTTGTTGAATACATTGAAGGAGACCAAAACACCAAGGACAACAAACTCTATGATTGCATACAAGAGTTTGATGCCTTCAAAAAGGATCCAAAATAATCATTGAAGAATGCTTATGATAGATTTCTCGAGGTAAGCAATAGATGCTCTTCTCTTGGTAAAGTTTATAACATGAAATATTTGAATATGCGTTTTCTTAGTAGCTTGGGAAGTAGATGACATATTAAGGTCACTGCCATAAAGGAAGCAAATGATTTGAACAAAACTCATATACGTAGTCTTGTTGCAAGTTTAAAAATTTATGAAAATGAAGTTCTCAAAACTCAAGAAATTGAAAAAAAAAAATTAAAGGTATCTCTCTACAAGCTGAAGAAGAGACACCAAAAACTTCTACATCTCTGTCAGATGATGACTTTGATGAAGATGAATTTGCTGCTTTTGTTAGACAATTTCGAAAATTTAAATCTTTTAAGAAGAGCTTCCAAAAACCTTCTTCAAATTTTCAAAGACCTTCCTCAAATACTCAAAAACTTTCCTCAAGCTTTCAAAGATCTTCTTCTTCAAACTTTTCGAAAGCCTTACTTCAAAAGCAATGAAGATAAGGATGAAAAAGATAAGTTGTTGTGTTTTAATTGCAGAAAACCTGGTCATTTTGCTTCAAAATGTCCTTCTACCAAAAATGGATAGTATAAAAGAGCTTCCAGAAATTTTGAAAAACAAAAGGGTTTAGTTGCTAAAAATCAAAATCTTGCTACATGGATTGATACAGATTCTGAAGATGAATCTGCTGATTTTGTGCAAGAAGCAAATCTGTGTCTTGTTGCGGAATTAGATGTGTATGATTCAGAAAATGATTTTCCTAGTCCAAAATACTCAAATGAGTCTGATAATGAGCTCCCAAGCTCACCTATCAAAAACTCCAAGCTGACAAAGGTCATCAAACCTGATCAGTTTGTGGTTAAGAAAATAGGAAATGGTTTTTATGGACAAGGGATCATGAGTCAGCCAGAAAAAAAAATTAGGACAACTTCTCCAAGGATTGCTGACACCAAAACAAGCAATATGTCAAAAAGGCAGGAGGAGAAGGCTACTGACATAAGTGTTGATGATCTACTGGAGCAAATGCAAGAAATATATTCCAAGTTTGAAACACTTAAAAGAATTCATGTTTCTTTATCTAGTGATTTTAAACGAATTTTTGATGAAAACAGTGAACTTAAAAAATCAATGAGCTTTATAAAGAACAACAAAAAGAATTGCTGCAACTTAAAAGCATCAATGAAAAACATGAGATTCAAGTAAAAATCTCAAATGCCCAGATTGTTGACCTTGTAGAAAGAAATCTCCGATTGACCAATGTTGTTGATACTTACTCAAAGTCAAAAGCTGCTGTTGAGACCATTATTAGTTAACCGAAAAATCATGATGATCAACATGGTCTTGGATATTCAAAAGATGATGGAAACTGTGAAATCAGACTGTCAAATGGTGAACCTAAGATTTTGCTAAAAAAGAATAAGGGATTAGTTTATAATGTTGTACCTTTCAAATATCCAAAAAATGTGAATCGGCTTAAGAAGTCCATTAACAAAGAGGATAAGTTAAACAATGATAGTTGTCAGCCTTCTGTTCATAATTCTTAAAAATTGTCAGCAGCTTCAACAGCTGACAAGCGTCAGCCAATTGACAAACGTCAGCCAACTGACAAAAGATGAGGAATCAGAAGGAAAAGAGCTGATAAGTTTAAGCCAATCAATTTTGTTGTTGCTAAGACTTCTAAGCTAAGTCAAAATGAATCAAAGAATTCACCTCCAATGACTGATAAGCCTGGTTATCACAAGTGCAAAATCTGTTCTACTTTTGGTCATCAGTCTCAAGAATGCCTGTTTAGATTTAAACCTACAGACAAAGTCAAAATGCCTAACTTTAGGTAAATTTGGCTACCAAAGAAAACTAACCATTTGGACCCAAAGATATAAAGGGTACCATGATTTAAATGTTCATATTTCATGTATGTTTAATGGCAAATGACCAATCTACTGACATATGGATATTAGACAGTGGATGCTCTGGGCACATGACTGGGTCAGCTGAACTTCTTACTGACATTATCTTAGCCAAAGGAACTTCAGTTATTTTTGGAGACAACTCAAAAGGAAAAACAATAGGTTATTGATCTATTGTCAGAGGATCTGTAAAAATTGAAAATGTCTCATTAGTACAAGGTTTGAAACACAATCTCCTAAGCATTTCATAATTCTGTGACAAAGGTATGAATTGCACTTTCTTTACTACTCATTGTTTTATCAAAAACAACATCACGAATGAAGTTTTACTTACTGGTTCTAGAAAAATAAATGTTTTTGCTATTGATTTACTTGTTGTAAATAACAATACTCAAATATGTTTAGTAGCAAAAAATACTTCAAAAACTTCATGGCTTTGGCACGAAAGACTTTCATACTTGAATTTTAAATATCTTTCTATACTTTCAAAAGGAGACTTAGTGAAAGGTCTGCCATCTATAAACTTTCCTTCTGATAAAAAATGTGATGTATGTATTTTAGGAAAAATAACAAAAGCTTCCTTCAAACCCAAACCATGTCTTTCAACCAAAAGAATTCTTGAACTACTTCATATGGATTTATTTGGTCCTATTACAACTGCTAGTTTGGGTGGAAACAGATATACTCTGGTAGTTGTAGATGATTACTCAAGGTACACATGGGTTGAAATTATGCAATCCAAGGATGAAACTTATGGCATTCTCACTACCTTGTTTAGAAATCTTCAAACTCAAAAAGAGTGTGAAATCATAAGTGTGAGATCAAACAATGGTACAGAATTCAAGAACCTTGGCATGGATACATACTGTGATGATCATGGTATTGATTATAATTTCTCAGCAGTTAAAACTTCACAGCAAAATGGTGTTGCTGAAAGGAAAGCTACCAAAGTATTTTTGGGCTGAAGCTGTCAACACAGCTTGTTTCACTCAAAATAGATCTCTCATCAACAAGTTTCATGAGAAGACCCCATATGAGCTATGGAGAGGGAGAACACCCAGCATTGCTTACTTTAAAAAATTTGGGTGCAAAGGCTTCATTCACTACAATGGTAGTGACCACATAGGTAAATTTGATGAATGTATTTTTGTTGGTCATGCTAAACATAGTAAAGCCTATATAGTTTATAATTGAAAAACTCAAATAATTGTTGAATCTATGCATATTACATTTGATGAATTCAATTTACTTGAGTCTGTAGAGACTCCTGATGTTACTGACAATTTTGAGATTTTTGAGACAGGAAACAATATAAACTCAACTCAAAACAATCTTTCATCTTCAAATTCTCCAGATGATATCTCAGATATTCAAAATGAACTTCAGCAGGCTGACAATCAAAATCATCTATCAGATCATGTCATAGCTGACCAGTCAATGGACACATTTCCTACTAAAACTCTTCGTCAGCTAACACTTCCTCTTCTTCACTTTTGCCAACTGAATCTCTCCCAGATCTTCATAGGGAAACCAAAAAAGCTAAACATCATCCAGTTTCAAACATCATTGGTGATCCCTTTGTTGGTCTAAGAACAAGAAGCAATTCCAGAAATGAAACTTTTGACTCACATGCTTTTGTCTCCTCCATTGAACCCAAAAAGATTGATGAAGCTCTGGAGGATCCTCAATAGATTGAGGCCATGCAAGAAGAATTAAATCTGTTTGAAAGATGTCAAGTTTGGCAACTTGTTCCAAGACCATCAGATCAATAAATAATTGGAACTAAATGGGTGTTTAAGAACAAGTTGGATGAAGATGTAAATGTCACTAGGAACAAAGCAAGGTTGGTAGCCCAAGGCTATAGACAGGAGGGCATTGACTATGATTAAACATTTGCTCCTGTTGCCAGGCTGGAAGCTATCAGATTATTCATTGCCTATGCAACTTTCAAAGATTTCAAGGTCTATCAAATGGATGTAAAAAGTGCATTTCTAAATGGTGATCTGTAAGAGCAAGTCTTTGTTGAACAACCTCCTGGATTTCTTGATATAAAAAAGAAGGACCATGTGTAAAAGCTAAGAAAAGCTCTTTTTGGTCTCAAACAAGCCCCAAGAGCATGGTATGAAACTCTATCAAAATTCCTCATGGAAAAAAAGTTTCAAAGAAGTAAAATTGATATTACTCTCTTATCTCTTAAGCACAAAGGTAATATCTTATTAGTTCAAATTTATGTTGATGATATTATTTTTGGTTCTACTAATGATATCTTGTGTAAAAGATTTGAGAATCTTATGAAGGGAAAATTTGAGACGAGCATGAGGAATTTTTATCCATCATTCAAAATACACAAAAGAACTGATCAATAAATATAATCTACAAGAAGCAAATTAACAAGCACTCCAATGGGAGTTGAATGACATTTGGTCACTGATGAAAAAGGTAAACCAATTAATACAACTGAGTATAGAGGTATAGTTGGATCTCTCTTATACTTAACTGCTAGTAGACCAGACATCATGTTTGTTGTGTGTATATGTGCTCGTTTTCAAGCTAATCCAAAGGAATCTCACATGATTGCTGCAAAAAGAATTATCAGATACTTGATTGATACAGAGAAATTTGTTATTTTGATATCCAAGAGACTCTTCTTTTAATTTAATTGGATATTCAGATGCTGATCTTGCAGCTTGTAGAGTAAACAGAAAAAGCACCAGTGAACATATCAGTTTCTTGGTAACAGGCTGATATCATGGGCATGCAAAAAGCAGGCATCAGTCTCCACCTCAACTACAAAAGTTGAATACATTGTTGATGTTCACAAATTCTTTGGATGAAGCAACAGCTATTGGACTATGAAATGGAAATGGGAACATGTCATATTTATTGTGATAATACTTCTGTTATTTCTGTTTCAAAAAATATCATTATGCATTCTAAAACCAAACATACAAATATAAGATATCACTTCCTAAAAGATCATGTTGAAAAAGGTAATGTTCAGCTAAAATATGTTCCTACAGAATTTCAATTAGCTGGCATATTTACAAAAGCCCTAAAATCTGATAGATTTGAATTTCTTAGAGGCGAATTGGGAATGCTTATAATGTCATAAAAAGATATTTTGTATCACTAATCTTTGCAGGATAAATAGAGCAGCTGACAAAGAAAATCAGTGTTGACTTTTATTTGTCAGTCGGGTTTCATCTAGCTGACAAATCTTATCAGCCTATAGCTGACAACCATTTGTCACATATATCTGTTTGGGATTCATCTTCTGAATAAATCTTCAGCTGGCATTCTTTAGCCAACAGCTGACATCCCTCATCTGACAAAAATCATCAGCTGACACTTGTTATCTATCTCTTAGCTGACAAACAGCTGACAACACATTGACTGACCTTGTATTCATTGTTTAGGTAGCTTCTAATCCCTAAATCAAAGTTGATCGTATCTCAGCTAAGATTCATATTAAATTCAGATATTTATAAATTCCTTCATTTATTTCCCGCCTTTTTATTCCTTCTTGGAACTCGTGAAGCTTCCTTGAGAAGCCAAAACTTCTTCCCCACTATCCCACCAACACTAGCGGTTGAAGTGACATGGTTACATAAAAACGGCTCCTGATAATGATAATTGTCATCTGTCATAAATCACCTTTTTATCTCAAAATCCAAAATTCTGTTTACTTACTCACTACACACCATATCTTCGCTTTTAAAACCCACTCACTATACTTTTTATAAGTATCCGTACTTATAAAACCTTGCATTTATATATATACTCAACCTACACAATAGTACCTTCACTTCACTCTTCAACTCTAAATCTTCTTCTCCCTCAAACTCTCTCTCCTTCAAACCTTAACTCTCAATCTTTTGGTACTCAATATTCTTCTTGCTTTCTCTCTCTCTATTCTATCTCTATTTTTAACCATGTCTTTATGTTTATTTTAGGAAATGGCAACTAATACAGCCTTAGGATGCATTTTGGACGTGGTGTCTCTTAACACCGAACCGCTAGGGCTTGAACTTCTGCATCTTTTGACAACATCTGGCCTGATTCCTTTGATGACCTTCAACATTCGAACATATAGCTGCCAATTAACAAAAAAGTTCTTCATGTCCATGGCAGAAAATCCCGCTGACCCCTTCTATCTTGTTGGGACCATCAGAGGAGTGCCTATTGTTTTTGACTCAGAGACCATTACAATGGCTTTTCCCACTCTGTCAGATGATGGTTCAACCATCTATACCATCCCAGAAGAGACACAACAAGCTGGGTGGATTTCTATGTGGGGAGAGGTCCCTGTAGAGCTTGCCTTTGATAGGCACAAGAACATATTTGCTCCTCTTCATTACGCCCTAGCCACTGTCTTGGACAAATGTCTCATTATCAAGTCTGGTAGGCACGACAAAATCATTGAATCCCAGCTGTTTTTCATAGAGGCTATAGTTGAAAATTTTGAAATCAACTGGGGTGCTGTCCTAGTGGAGTGTGTGAAGACCAACATAGCCAAATACAAAGAAAACATGGCTACTGAAAATCCAAGACTGACTCGTCGTCTCATCATCAACCATTTCCTTCGATCCCTTCCTGCTCTTCAACATCGTCTCATTACCATTGGAGACTTGAAGCCTGTAAAAATCAAGAAGTATATGGCTACTGACATCAAGCGAGCAAGCGTTTCCAACAGATTTGGTCATGAAATCTCCACAGCTCAATCTGGTCGAAGACCACGAAGGACCAGGACTCAGGCTCTTATGGCAACTTCTACCAGTCAGCCAGCTGCTATTGGTCAGACAACTGAAGTTGGTCAGCAAGCTAAAGCTGGTCAGCAAGCTGAAGGTGGTCAGCCAGTTGACATTGGTCAATCAGCTGATGTGCAACCAATTGACATCTCTCCTATTCTTGTACCCAGAAGAAGGAGATTGATAACAGCTGATGAAGATGAGCCTACTCAGCATGCACCTTCTACCTCAGTGCCTTCTCTCTCCAAAAGACAGAGAACAAATCCTGATCTCAATCCAGGTAACTTTGTTCCATTCTCTCCTACCCCAGAAATTCCTATCACTAATCCTGCATCAAATTCTCCTCCCTCAAATCCTCGTTCCCCAAACACTGTTCCTAACAAATTCTTTCCACCCATTATAAATCCTACATTTCATCCTAGACGTTCCTACTATCAAGCCAATCATGTCCCCATTCCTCCAAACTGGGTCTTTCCAATAGACCACTTACCATACTTTGTCCAATTTCTTATTTCTTTTCACGAGGAAAAGAAAGATGAAAAACCCCAGTCAATCCCATAAAATACATTGACCACAACCTAAAAAGAAGACATTATGTCTTGTATCCTGTAACCCCCAATCTGACCCAAGAAGATCTGGTGGCCAATTATGGAAAATACTTTGACCCTCTTCCTCTGCTCTGGAATAGATTCTACTTGTTTCAATGATCGTTTTGTTCAGGATGAGCTTATCTTTCTGGTCTGGTGTGAGTTCCTCGTTTTCCGACCGATCTCCCGCTGATGAAAAAGCATGTGGTTTCAAAACCTTTAAGGCGCGTGGAATACGCCCGACCTCAATTGTGGACTCAAAATGTGATCAACAGAGTCGTCATCTTTATTTTAAGGAAAAACGAAGAAAACCCAAATGTAACCAGATTTGTAAAGGGTTCGGAGGCTAAGTTACGAGGTGGGAAGGGGTTAGGCACCCAACTCACCCTTTCGGTCTCAAAATAGTTTTTGGCTAAAATATGTTTTTTTATATTTATTTAACAGATGAAATAAAGCATTTAAATATATCTATATTATTACAAACTTGCAATAGCCTCCTTCCTGGAGTTACAAACACATTTATAAAATTTTAGTCATAATAATGGCTCTTTTTAGTGCTATTTTCTATAGAATTTGGGTATCATAACTGCTTTTTTTTTTACATCGGGCTAGTCTAAATAGCACTTTTATATATAAAAACTTTAAATAGCCTAGCTCTTGAAGCGTGGGGTTTTATCTCGTACCAACTAGCTTCTGGCAGGTTCTAGGGTGCGCTCCGTCCCCGTGAGTAGGAGTCTTTTTGTTGCTTTGTTGCATGGGATTCAGCAGAGTGACTACTTCCGAAAGTTGCTTTTGCCTCGGATCCCAATGAGCAACCGCTTGCTTTTTGTCGTTGTTTGCTTGCTGACGGCGGAAATCGGGCAGAGCAACTGCTTGTTTTTTTCTGATTTAGCATCTGAATTCGGGCAAGGCAACTGCTCTTTTTTGGGATTTTTGGATCGGTGGAATAGGGCGGAATCCTAGCAGGGCAACTAGGTTTCACTTTGGCTGGTTGGTTTTAGTGTTTGGGGGAGATTTGGCGGAGCCTTGGGGCTAGAGGAAGAAATTCTCTCAGCGCTCTCGGGAGAACTCACTGCGTTGAGTGTGTTTTTTCACAAGCCGGGGACCTCTATTTATAGGCTGGGAGAGGCCTTCCTTCGCTGTTAAGTTTTCTCTTTCTGAGCTTCATCGGCTTGTACCGCGCGTTGAGAAAATTACACCAAAGGCAAACTGCTACAGGAAATTGGCACTGTTGGGCGCCACCCATAGTGGAAGCTGGGGCGGTGCTAGGAGTGGCTATAGGCGGCATCCAACCCTCCTTTTCCTCCTCTTTTTGGCACTTAGGCCCCCTGCATTTCACTGTTTACACATCCTGCTTTTGTTATTTGCATTTTCGACCCTGGAACTTGACATTTGTTCGCTTTTTTATAGGTCTTGATATTTCATGTCATATTACATACCAGGGGTATGAAATTGGGGTGTCTACAGATCCCCTCAACGATGGAGTTTATGGGTAAACCGAAACTTACCAAGTAAACGAACATTGTTGATAAGAAATAGACTCCCAAATTTCGTGGAAATTATAATGGGGAGGAATGCAATATGCGGAAGTTTATAGATGCGACAATTTAGGATGCAGTAGCTCAAATCTCACATATCCTAAACATATTTAGTTGGTTATAGCAAGTTATCGTAGTTTTTAAGCAGATATGCAATAAAATGCTCTGATGGTCACACCTACCGAAATAGGCTGCCTACGTATCCCTTTCTCAGGAATCAGACCAAACATAGTTCGGCCTCATACAAACAAACAACAGCCACTGGGTGGAATAACAGGATCAAACATCGCATCCTCAAGGTAGGACCCTTCGTCGAATCACGATGGTGAGACACATCATCATAAAACATCGTATCCTCAGGGTAAGACCCTTCGTTGAACACGATGGTGGGACATCATCATAAAACATCGCACCCTCAGGGTAGGACCCTTCGTCGAACACGATGGTGGAACCAACCTTTTCCTTCAGTGACCCGGGGTATGCACCCCTTGCGGAAAAAATCCAACACAACCAGGTGGAACACATCATCATAAAACACTGCATCCTCAGGATGGGACCCTTCGTCGAACACGATGGTGGAACATCATCATAAGACATCGCATCCTCAGGGTAGGACCCTTTGTCGAACACGATGGTGGAACCAACCTTTTCCCTCAGTGACCCGGGGTATGCACCCCTTACGGAAAAGATCCAACACAACTAGGTTCAGATATATTGCATGCAATAGGCAAAATACTTTACCTTTCCTTCCTTTTCCTTTCTTTTGCTCTCTTGCTATTTTTTTCTTCTTTCTTGCTTTTTCTTTGCTCTTTTGCTATCTTTTTTCTTTCTTTCTTGTTTTTTTTTCTTTCTTTGCTCTTTTGCTGCCTTTTTTTTTCTTTCTTGCTTTTTTTGCTATGCTGCGGCATCCTGCTAGGGATCGGAATGGCATAATTTCCTTTTCTGCCTTTCTTGCGGCTAATCTGCTGGGGATATGAGTTTCCTTTGATTTTTTGATGGAGGACCGTCACTTTTTGTTAATAAAGCTAACTTTTTAACTTTCCGTTAAGGTTCCATGGCCATTTTGCGATTTAAGCAAACTTGGAAGTTTAGGTGCTAAGCTTGAACTTTGGAGGGGGGAAGGTGAAACTTCCACCCCTTTTCTCTTCATATTACGGAAGAGAGCAGAAGCAACACAACTTCTCTTCCATTTTTTTTCCTTCTTCTTCGTCATTTCTTGCTTCTGCCATTACTGCCGACACTCTTTTTTTTTTTTTCATTTCTTCACATTTTCTCGATTTTCTTTTGCCAAATCGATTGTTTTGCTTGACAGATGGCTTCTTCATCAAGATCTAGGAAAGGGAAGGCACCGATGCACCTGGAATCTGGCGAAGAACGCCGGGAGCTTCCCCCTCTTAGCCGAAATGTCGTCAAATATTGGTATTCAAAGGACGACTGGAGCAACATACTTCGAGATCGACACACCCACGTCTCGAATCTTCAAAATCCAGCTATAAGTTTTCTTTTTTTCTTCAACCCATTTGGTTGAATTTCTTGAATTATTCTAGATTTCTGCTATTTTGGGCTCTTTGGAGTATACTTATATAATTGGCACTATTTGATTATGTGATGCATCTTTCATGTAACTGATATATTTTAGCTCTAATGATGCATGCTCGTGCTAAATATATTTTTAGATGATGTTTAATCATGTGATAGACATTTCGGACAAATGCTGCATTTTTTCAGATATATTTTTTTTCGGGTACATGCACATGCTACAAGTATTTTTTTCATATGCAAAATGCAACGAAAATATTTTCTTTTAAATGCCTGCAACATTTAATTTTAATATGGCAATATGCAAATACTTTGAGATAAATGCTCATGATAGATGCTAAAGCGTGCATATATATCATTTATCACATTTATTATTATGCCTATATTTATTTTATGCATGAAAATGCAAATGCAAATGCACCATAGGGATATTAATGCTTGCAAAAATGTAATATGGATATTTTATATAGTATGCTAAGGTACAATATTTATTTTCTTCTTGAAAAAAATGCATGCGAAAATGCAACGTACAATATTATTTTAGTGAACTTCACATGCAACATTTATTATTTCTAACAATGCAATATCCACATACTTTGAGATAAATGCACATAACAGATGCTTAAAAGAAAATGACGCATGCCAACATTTTTTTTCTCTATTTTTTTTCTTTGATTCATTTTTTTCTTTTCTTTTCATTTTAAAGAAGGACATGTGAAAATGCAACATAGGTATTTTCTAAATGCATGCAAAAGAAATGCAGCATGTATATATATTATATATGCATATTATTATATATTTTTGGACATGACATAATTTTATGGCATGCATAAGGGGCTAATAAAAGACAAAAGTTTACCTCCCTTTTTTTTCTAATTATGAGATGATGCTCTTCATTTCTTTTATTTTCAGGCGCGTAAGGCTCTTGCCAGGGTTCGGGCCAGTTGCGATAAAGTGGCTGCTATTTATAATTCAATGCCCCTGCAGGCGCAACTTTTGGTGGAGAATACCGGGCTTGGAGTATTCCTGCGAGCTTTTTGCCCTTTCCGCAGTTATATGCCTATCTTCGAGGTTCTGCGAGATTATTGGTGGGATACCACCCATTCTTTTCATTTTAACTGGGTGAGGCCACTATAACCCTCTGTGATTTTGCCGCAATCACACACATTCCTACCAGGCATTGGTGAGCCTCTGAAACCAAATTATACCCTCAGGCATCATCATGATGTGGTCGAAGGCCTTTTGGGCTTCGAACCCGACTATAAGACTGCCGATGAAATCCGGATTGGCAGTGTTAAAACTTGGCTAGAACAACATGTCGGGCAAGTTGACAATGAGGATGACGAGGATGTAGCTCGTGTTGCTAGGGCATTTTTGTTCTTTTTTCTGGGGATGTTGCTTTTTGCCAATTCATCCACCACTCTACAGGTCTCTCTCCTGGGATGCCTCCGGGATTTATACCGAGTTTCTGTTTACGACTAGGGGCAGGCAGGCTTGGCTAAGCTTTATGCTTCCATGGATCGGGCCAGTCGCAATGATTCTCGAGTCCTTAATGTCTCTCCGGCTTGGGAGGTATTCTCTTTTCTTTTCCCTGCTTTTGATATTTGCTAGCATTGATTTTTCTTTTTTTCTTTTGGCTGATGACTTTTTCTTTTTCTTTTGCAGGTCTAGGCCTATTTAGTTTTCACCTTTTCGCCTGGCCCTTTGAAGATGCGCATTCATGAGCCAACATTCTTAGCTAAATTTGTGAATGCTAACCGGGTAGAGGAGGATCGAGACAACCACAACTTGACCGAGGCGATGATGCGGGACAGGATTGCAAGCTCGAGCTCGGGCACTGTACACTTATCTCCCTTGAGGGTCTGGCTGGGTCATATTTGATTTTTTTAGAGATGTGCAACTGCCGGATTCTGATGGTGTCCATTATGGTCGACTCATTATATATGGACGTGCGGGCTAACCGCCAGCATTTTATTTATCCGGTGCCTCCAGTGACACCACCTGCACCACCGGCATGGGTGATTGTACCAGATTTTCTACCGAATCGGTACCAGTGCCTGTCCATATATATCGTTCCTCGTGAGGACTACCCCACCATGGCTTATGAGGAATTTCTGAGGACTATGTTTCATCCTGCCCCCGCAGCGGCTAGGCGTGCATCGGACGTCTTTAATAGGCCGAGGCCTTCTCGTCTTGTTCCCGATGAGCAGCCGGATTATTTCGTCCCTGTTGAACAC
Organism: Codonopsis lanceolata; assembly: GCA_013146195.2. NCBI lineage: Eukaryota > Viridiplantae > Streptophyta > Magnoliopsida > Asterales > Campanulaceae > Codonopsis > Codonopsis lanceolata. The sequence continues at coordinate 98,312,880 of CM028382.1, read as the reverse complement.
TTATCCACCTTCCAGTATCATCGTGAGGAAGACTTGTGGAGGAGGCTTTGCCTGATGCCGAGGTCCCGGAGCTGTTTCAGATTCCCGAGCGGGCCCGCGATATACTTTTCATTTCTATATTTTCTGCTTCATTTTTCCTTCATATAGTCACATGTATTATTTTCTTTCTGACATCTTTTCCCTCTTTTCTTTTTTGTTTGTCTTTTTCAGGTGGATGTTTCTTCATATCGAAAAGTGGTGAAGGGCTTTTTTGGCATCGCCAAGCTATACCAACGGTTGCTGAATGAATTCACCTGCCGGGGGAATGATGCAGTGAGTCGGGCTAGGCGCCGGATGAGGATGAGGATGATGATGAGGCCGGCGGATCGAGTCGTGCTCGGACCAGGGGACGAGGATATAGATCGGCGGGACCGATCCTCGAGTCATGGGCAAAGTCTTGGATAGGAGTAGATCTTCACACGCCCACTAGCTTCCATACCTACACTTATTATTTTTGGGGATTTTTTTTCTTTTTTCTGTACCAGACTCTGTATATATTTCTAAATGCAATGCAGTTTATTTTTATTTTACGATGCATGTTTTAAAAGGTATAAAGACTCAATTATTCTAGGAATGCCTAAATAAAAGAAAACTAAACCATTATCTAAAACAAAGGCACATCGCAGTTTAAAGATTAAGGTTTGGAGGGATATACCTTTGGGTTTGTAATGGGGTTTTCCGGTGCTCTGTGGAGGAAGGGAGGCAGCCGCCTATTCCTGTGTCTGAATGAATCCTCAGTTGGTGAGGGCTAGTACATAGCCTCACTCTTTTCTTTTCTTTCTCGTGAACGAATAGGGCAAACAGCGAAGTAACCGGAGTTGAAAACTACGATACCAAGCAGTTTCGGGGGAGACAGCAAGGACCCATGGGCACCGCCCATGGAGGAAATGGGAACTCCAGGAAGGGCTATGGGCAGCGCCCAAGCCTTCTTCTGTGCATTCCTGTTTTGGCCACTATTCATGCACTGTGTTCATAATTCGGCCTTTTCTCAGTTTTTCAGTATAAAAAGGGACTCAGGGCAGCGTTCACTTCACAACATTCTCTTTTCTTTCTTTCTTCAGACATCACACAAGTTTGAGCTCTCTCTGGTCTGCTTTCTTTTTATCAAATATAAAATCTTGCCCTCCTCCTTTCAGAAATGGCCGAGCGTACCCATATAGCCCTGGAGATCGAAATATACGAGACTTCACTGGATTACTGGATCCTTTTTTTACAAGAGGATGAACGGGAATGGTTTGACCATGTTTATGGTTACCACTGCATCCTTTCATGGCGAGCCCTACGTATAAACTGGGATATGCTGAGGGCAGCATCTAGATTCTGGTCGGTGCAGAGTCATCTTTTTAATTTTTCCTTGAATGAGATGTGTCCCACATTTGAGGAATTCTGTGCTATGGTGGGAATGCCGACCATCGGGCCCATTGTCGTGCCATCTGTACGGAGATGTCCCTTCATGGCGATAAGGGAGTTATTTAGCTCGAACCCGTGCTGCAACTTCATATTTTTATAATGGAGTTAATTTTGATTTGACTGTTCTTCCCCCTGTCTATACTGAATATAGGGAAGATCCAGTATATTCACGACGGCGGCTGGCTGCCCTCTTTCTGTGTGTTATGGGAAGGTACCTCCTCGTGGGCCAACCCGGATTTATCGATGTGCAGGTTGTTGATTTGGTTCTGCAAGCTCGAGTGTGCCGGGTGGATATTGTCCCGATTATCTTGGTCGAGACTCTGATTGGCATGGATGCTTTTTCAACCAGCGACGAAGTTTTTCCTTCTGGCAGCCCCATTTTAATCCATATGTGGCTAGAGGAACACTTTAACTAGGTGATGACCCCTGAGCTTGTGGGGAGGAGTATATAATCCCGAGCGTTGTGGCTTTCGCGGCCATTATCGTCATGATCTGTCTTCGGAGCGTGAATGGATAGAATATTTTCTTCGTATCGACTCCATGGAGATAGTCTGGGTGATTATCCACTGGCGGATCTGCCACTTTTTTCTGTTTACTGAGGCTTATGCCCAAGTAATCCTACCTGGTCTTCAACAGACCACTTTTTATTTGTCATACCGAGTCCTTCGTCAGTTCGGCAGAGAGCAGATCGTCCCGGATGTGAACCATCATTTGATAGAAGAGTTACGGATGGAGAGAGATATGGGCGATCTTATTCGGGATATGTGGGAGATTGACTATCCCCTACGGGCCTCAGCTTACGCTTTTTCTGAAAATATGATGTTGTCCTATGAGTATCTATCATGGGTGTTGCTAGCTGCTCATGAGCATTCCCGTGTGATCAGGCACGTACTGAGGAGAATCCTTTCTAGACGTGGTGCTCAGATGGCACGCGATCCTAATGAGGCGGGACCCAATAATGCGCCTCCCAGATTGAGCAATGCGAGTCGGTGGAGTAATTCCCGGCGGTTGATGAAGATGGCCCAAATCAGGCTGCAGACGGATCACTGCTCATAGAGACGATGGTGTTGGTCCGAGTCGCCATGCTATCCAGGACAATGGCGATGCTGATGACGATGAGGAGAACACCTCCGAAGGTTCTCATGCTGGTGAGGCTGGGGCCTCCTCTGCACCTCGCAGAAGTATCTGGTCTCGGCTAGGACGTCGCAGACGTTGAGGGACCGTTTCTGAGCTGTATAGAAAGAGAGGGAATTTGTGGGGCTATAGGATGTAGGCAAAATATATATAGGTACATGTACATAAATAAATGATAATCTAAATATCTTAGACATATTCATGAGCTGCACCGTATGCATTTTTATATTTTTGATGTTTTTTTTATTTTGAGCCCTGTTGTGCTTTTTCTTTTAGCCAGTCAAGACCGAGATGAGCTGCCTTCCCCTGTCATAAGAAATTTTTCCTGTGGCCAACATATCTAATACATGCCTGACCCTTGTTTGCCCGAACCTAAAGATGTTGAAGTTTTTGTCTGCTGGAGATAAGATGCTAGAGACCGTTTTCTCTCTCCTTCTCCTGGTTTTTCTTTTGTTTTGATCTAACTTTTGCCTAGACTGCCATTTTGGGTTTTCAATCTAGCGAGCCATTATTCTCCTTGCATATATCTTTTTTTTCTTTGCTATAATTTTTGCCTAGACCGCCCTATCCGGTTTTCAATCTAGCGAGCTGGAGAGAGATACAATTGCCAGATAATTTAACTCATGCATAGTACCTTTTGAGTTTATCCATGTTGACGGGCTGAATGAGGTCTTCCCCATCTTGATTAGTGAGGAGTACCGCACCTCCTGACTGGATCTGTTTGATGATGTAGGGTCCCATCCAAGGAGACTTTCATTTTCCCCTAGTGTCGATGTAACTAGGGGGGTTTTCGCGGAGTACTAGGCCTCCTACTTGGATACTACGACTTTTGACTTTTTTGTTGAATGCTCGAGCTATTCATTTCTGATATGCTCGAGTGTGCTCTAAAGCTAGCAGTCGTCATTCATCTAACAGGGCTAATTCTTCGAAGCGCTGTTGGACCCAATCAATTTAATATACATCTGATTCCATCACAACTCTTAATGATGAGACATCTATTTCAATAGGCAGCACTGCCTCCATGCCATAGGCTAAAGAATAATGGGTAGCCCTAGTAGGTGTGCGGATCGAAGTACGATAGCCCCAGAGTGCTAGTGGCAGCAGCTTTTCTGGCCAGTCTCTTCCTGTTTCCGCCATTTTTCTGATAATATTTTCTAATGTTTTATTGGCTGCTTCGACAACACCGTTTGCCTATGGCCGGTACGGGGAAGACTTTTGTCTCTGGATTCTGAATTCATTGAAGCAGTCGGTTCATGTCCCCTTCAAAGTGTGTACCGTTATCAGAAATTATTTCGAAGGGTACCCCGTATCTGTATATAATATTGGTTCTGATAAATTCGGATACCTTTCTGGCATTCAGTACTTTGTAGGAAGAGGCTTCTACCCATTTTGTGAAGTAGTCAACAGCTACTAGGACATACTCGTGGCCATTGGATCCTTTTTGGTGAATTTGACCTATAACGTCAATTCCCCATGTTGAGAAGGGCCAAGGAGTTGTGGAGTTGTGCAGTGTATGCGGGAGAACATGCTGCAGATTTGCGAAGCGTTGACATTTGTCACAATAACGCACCCACCGGATACAATCCGTTTCTAGCGTACTTCAATAGTACCCATGTCTAATTATTTTTTTTAATAGTATGTGACCATTCATGTGTGGCCCATAAGTACCACCGTGCAGCTGGTTCATGACTTGTTCGAATTTTGCATGATTGATGCATAGCAGGTTTAGACCTTGGTAAGGCCTTTTGTATAGACTACCTCCGCTGATTACGAATTGTGATGCCCACCTTCGTAGGGAGATTTTCCCTTTTTTTTGTCTAGATTGGGTGGATAGACCCATTTTTGAAGTAGATTTATAATGTCTAGGTACCAAGGTTCGGTATCCTCTTCAGAAACGGCATCGATTCTAAAGCAATAGACAGAGTGGTTTTTTTCCCGACTATGAATGGTTGGACGTTGATTTATGTGGGAACTTTGACCAACGAGGCTAAAGTAGCTAAAGCATCAGCGAATTAATTTCTATATCGGGTTAGATAATGGAACGAGATATTATCAAATTCTTTTGCTAAGGCTATCAATCTGGCATGATATAGCTGTAGCCGGGGATCTTGGGTTTTCCACTTCCCTTCGACCTGGTTTATGATCAGGGCAGAGTCACCGAACACTTCTAAGTCTTTGGCTCCTTTTTCGGAGAGCCTCCTCTAGACCAGCAATGCAAGCTTCATATTCAACAGGGTTATTTGAGCATTCGAATTCCAGTCTTATGGCCAGAGGAGTGTGGGAATCTGCTGGATCAATTAGCAGGATTCCTATGCCGAAACCTCTCTTGTTGGCAGCCCCATCGAAGAACATTTGCCATTTGGTGTCATGATCAGTAATTTCTAAGACACCTTCGTCTGAGAAACTTGGCTCCGATGCATCTTCTGATTCTAGTGGTAGATCAGCTAAATGGCATGCGATCACGCTGCCTTTGATAGATTTAAGCTTGGCATGGGTGATGTCGAACTCGTTGACCATTTAGCCAATCTGTTGGAGAGTGATGGTTTTCCAAAGATGTATTTTATGGGATCCATTCTAGAGATGAGTTTGATGGACCGGGCTTGCAAATAGGTTTTAAGCTTTTGTGTTGCCCAAACTAGACCGTGCAGCTTTTCTCTAAGGCTGAGTAGTTTAGCTCGCTTCTTTGTAATTTCCTACTTATGAAGTAGATGGCATTTTCAATGTAGGAATCTTTTTTTTCTAGTGCAAGCATAGCCCCTACTGCCGTGTCTATGACAGTTAGGTATAGGAGGAGGGGTTTATGTGTATGGGGATGAGCTAGCACTGGTGGGTTGGCAAGGTATTTTTTGACTTTTTCGAAGGCTAGCTGGCATTCTTCGTCACAGACTCGGTCAGTGTCCTTCTTTAGGAATTTGAATAGTGGCTCACATATAGAGGTTAGCAGCTGCCTGATGAAGCGACTGATATATTGCAATCAACCCAGGAAACCTTTGACTTTCGTTGGGGTTTTTGGCTGCGACATGTCTATGATGGATTTTATTTTGGCTGGTTCTATTTCGATGCCTTGCTCGGTTACCAGGAACCCTAGGACTTTGCCCTTGGTGGCTCTGAATGTGTATTTGGTCGGGTTGAGCTTCATTTGGTACTTCCTTAACCTTTCGATGAATTTTTGAAGGTCTTTGACATGGGCACCATTTGTATCGTCGGAATGCACAATCATATCGTCCACGTACACCTCGACTTCTCTATGTATCATATCGTGGAAGAGGGTAATGGCGGCCCTATGGTATGTAGCCCCAGCGTTTTCTAGTCCAAACGGCATAACAATATAGCAGTAGGTTCCCCAGGGGGTGATGAATGAAGTTTTTTCTTGGTCTTCTACTGCCATTTTAATTTGATTGTAGCCCAGTATGCCATCTACAAAGGATCTTATTTTGTGAGAGGCCACATCATCTACCACAATATCGATGTTGGGTAGAGGGAAGACATCTTTGGGCGACGCCTTGTTGAGGTCGCGAAGTCCACACAGATCCAAACCTTTCCATTGGGTTTCGGAACAGTCAGTATGTTTGACAGCCAAATTAGGTATTCAACTACCCGGATGAACTTGACGTGCAGATGTTTCATGATTTCTTCTTTTACTTTCAGTGACCATTCTGGCTTGATTCGGCGGAGTTTCTGCTTAACTGGCTTTGCATGGGGTATGTCAGGATTCGGTGCTCTACTATGGCTGGATCCAACCCAGGCATGTCCTCGTAGGACCATGCGAAGACGTCTACAAATTCTCTAAGTAGACTGATCAATGCTGCCTTTTCTAACCCTTGCAGGTAGCTGCCGATTCTGACCTCTTTAATTTCACTGTTCAGCCCCAGATTGATAACAGACAAGTCTTCTTCTGATGCTATTGATCAGTGTTTTTCTTGGTGCTTGACTGACTTGTCGAGCTCAAGGAGGTAACCTTTATCGTTCAGGTTCATTTCGTTAAATGACTCATTATTAATGCTAATTAATTCGTTTTTTAACGTAGGTACAACTAAGGAATACACGAAGACATCAAGATTTTCATTATTAATGGCAGACTATACAGGGTTGGTTACATTATTGAGGCCCTGAGGTTTGAGGCCCTCAATTTTAGGGAGCGGACCGGTAGATGACCAATCAGTAAGGCTAAAGGAAGGAGGGGGAATAGTATATCCGAAATGGTCCACCAAGTCTGCGGTCGTCAGGAGAGGGTCGGTCATGGTATACCAATTCTGCAGAGGGTTATCAGCAATGGACTCGAATTTATCTGGGAGCTTTTCATAGCTAGTCCCTCCGTCAATCATTCCTATAAAGCTATCTCCTATGAAGACATCACCCAACAGGCCAGGGCACAGTCATCTTGATCTATAGTCCATGTATTATCGACTGTTACAGTTTCATATGCGGGGCTACAGGGCTCCAGGTAACCTGTTCTATTTCATTAGTGGCGAGACTGACATTTTCGAAAATTTCCCAACTAGGGCGTCTCTTCCCATTTTGGTCTAACCAGGGTTCGGGAAACATGAGATAGGCATCTGTTTCGCCCTTCCTTACAAAGTAACCATTTAGTGTTTTTCTATATGGTTGTAGAGGGGGATCTATGTAAGGACGTTTTTCTCGCTCTGTCTTGCTTTTCTCACGTTTCTGTTTCATGACTGCAGCTAGCTCGGCTGGCGTAGGTTTGTATCCTAGACCAAATGGAGGGATACATTCCTTAAGTTCTTCTTGGACTAAGTTAACAAGCCCCTGTTGATTTCTGCCGAGACCCAGACCAGGCATATAATTCATTTTTCGGAGCATGTTTAGTGGGACCATATCTCCAAAGGCTGTGGTTTTCTTTTCGGTAATATCAGTTTCTCGCCCATATTCAATGGTGTTGACTCTGGCTTAAGGGATAACTTCGAAACCACTAAGGAAGATACCCGTGTCATCGTGCTCTATTTCGAGGATTGGGATGTCCCCATTTTCTTTGTTTTCCACGATCTTATCGGCAATTATGATTACTATGTGGTTATCGTGGATAAATTTGACACGCTAATGCAGTGAGGAGGCTACCCCTTTCACCCCATGGATCCAATGACGTCCCAGCAATAGACTGAAAGTAGCAGGAATGTCTAAGACTTGGAACTCAACTGGCATAGTTAGTGGCCCAATAGTCATCATCAAAGTTACCACCCCTAGGACACATCGACTAGTGTTGTCGTATGCCCTTACTGTCTGCGATGAAGGAGTCAGCTCTGATATCTTTGTTCCCAGTTTGGCTAGCATGCTGGTGGGACATACATTCAAAGATGAGTCATTGTCTATCAGGACTCGGGGAACCCTTTTTTCCATGACATGCACAGTGATGTGGAGAGCATCGATGTGGTTGGTTCCTTCTCTTGGCAGATCTAGATCAGTAAACATAATAACATTTCCAAAGTGTATGTTTCCGATCATTTGGGTAAGCTCGTTTAGAGAGATTTCAATAGGGATGACTGTCTGACTTAGGGATTTGGCCAGTATGTCTCGATGGGTTTTGGAAGCACATAGCAAGCCCCAGATAGACATGTTTGCCTGAGTTTTCTTCATCTGAGCTAGCAGGGTATCTTCCATACTCTTAGCCCCAGTATTTGTTTCTTTGTCTTTGCCAGAGTGATCACCACTTTCTTGGTTTCATTGATAGGCCCGACCAGACCTGGTAAGGTGATTGACATCCCCACTGACCCAAATGGCTTTTCCAGTGCTACTGGTATTTTGGCTACCCAGGATAGTGTCCCAAGAGAGCATGTTGCAGCTAGACTCTTTTATTTCAAAAAAGGGTATAATACATTTTTATTCTAGCTGAATACGTATCCTTGATTTTTGTCATATTTTCTTTGCTTGATCGGGTATCAAATTTTGTTCTCTTGTGTCTGCCACCGTGATGATTTTATCGTCAGTGAGGTCCTAGATAGCATTCTTGAGGGAGTAGCACTTGTTGGTGAGATGACCACTGCAGCGATGATAGTCACAATATTGGGTATGGTTCCATGAGCTAGGTAATGGGCTTGACGGTGTATAATTCATGATTGGTTTAAGCTTTCCATGAGCCCATAGTATTTGGAAAATCATGGACCTTGAAACAGGCAAGTCATTATAATGTCTCAGGATCTCCCTTCCGCCTTTTGGTTGGGGTGAGGTTTTCGGTTGGGATTTGGTTGAGTGACTAGGTTGGATGTCCTTTTGGTTTAGGAAATATTGTGCCATGAATTAATTGTATGTGCTTCTATTTGAGAGCGGTTGTTCTTTTTCATGCGCACAAATCATTCTAGTCAAAGTTCCGTGGGCCATTTGTTGGGTATAGGTGTTTGAAGGGTCCAGATGGAGGTAGTTTTTTCTGGTTATGAAAACAGGCATTTAGGTGAATGAGTTCAGGATTGGTGTATGTGGTAGCTGGTGGATTGAGGTTATAAATATTTGGAATGATATCATTTTGGGAAATAGGATTGTTTTTTGGCTGAAGGCTGGTGTTTGGTTGATTTTTGGAAACTTGAAAGAGGATATTTTCTGTTGGGTCTGAGAAGTTTATTTCTGGAAAGAGGGAACTATTGGGAAGAGGTTTTAGGCTTTTGATTTTTTGAGAGATGGTAGCGAGAGTTTCTACAAAACTTTCCAAAAGATCGCTAACCACTTGGTTTGTTACTCTTTCCACATGGGCATCCAATTCCCTCTTTAGCCAGTTCTGGAATTCGGAGTGTGGGGCATACTCAGTAGCTTTTATTTATGGTCCCAGATCATTTTGTCCGTTGCTGGTTTTTGCTACAGTCTGTTTGTTGTTGGTGGCCATTCTATCCAAATATGTATCTTCTGAACTGATTCTGATATTTTATGATCTGACCCTGATATTCTCTGATCTGACCCCTGTGCTTGTATCATGTATCAACCGACTGGTACTATCCCTTCCTTTCCAAACTCGGGCCAGGTTTCTGAGGAAAAGAGGTTTAAGGTATCAGAATTTTGAGGCTTTTTGGGCTCAAGTACAATGTGACTTTATTATTTTTTTTAATTATTATTAATCAATTTTCCCTAAGATTGATCGGACAAGCACCCGCTTTGTTTTGACAGTCTCAGGACTATTCCTGGAATAGTGGATTCTTTCTCTAGAGTATCGGACCTTCATATTCCACCTGCCTTTCAACTCCCCCAAAATTGGACTGATCTCAGCCGAAGGGCCTATACTCTTTCCGGGATCCATCATTCAATGGTTTAGGTCGAACATCATAAAAATTATTGGTCAGCCCATGTGCATATCTTTATTCGTATATTTTTTTTGCTTTTTTTTTTGGCAACATGGATTGGTCAATAATTCAGAGATATAAAAACCGATCGGTCCATAAAATGTCCTGAGAATCTATATGCATTTAACGTTGGCTGATGCAGGGGGTAAGCTGGTCATGGTGTAGGGTAGCAGTTCAGAATATTTCTACGTGCGTGCACGTGTGTGAGGTATCTAGAAAACAGTAAATTCTTTTTTTTCAGATATAAAGTAGTAAATAAAGCAGTAAATGGTTTGTGTTTCTATTCTTTGTGGATTTTCTCGGCTAATTAGTTTAAATCCTCGAAAAGACGGCGCGAGCAAGCATAACGGCCATTCAGATCAATAAATAGAAAGAAAAGTGGGGAATCTATCTGTTCCTATTAATTACAAATTGGTCCTAATCCCCAAAATAAAATGATAGAATAAAAGAATATTTACATATTTTGCGCGGAAATAAATAAATAAAGCAGAATGATAATAACAAAATAAAGCAATAATAATAAGCCCCGGTTTTTTTTTTTTTTTTGTTATTCTGTCCGAAATTCTATTTTTGATCTTTTCTCTTTTTTATATTTACAACAGACTCGGAACGAAACTGCTGCAAGTTTCACGGTTATTTGCACAAATATATATACAGATATATAAAAATGTAATATTTAAACTGTTACATAAATATAATAAGCATATTTAGCCAAAAACAAAAGAAAACTTGTTTTTTTTCTTTTCTTTTTTTTTGAAAAATGAGTCTAGCCCTCTGTTTTTATTTTCTTTAAAATAAAAACAACGTCCCCAGCAGAGTCACCACTGTGAGTGTCCCGTTTTTCGACTGATCCCCCGCTGATGAAAAAACAGGTGGTTTCAAAACCTTTAATGTGCGTGGAATACGCCCGGCCTTAATTGTGGACTCAAAATGTGATCAACAAAGTAGTCATCTTTATTTTAAGGAAAAACAAAGAAAAACCAAATGTAAACAGATTTGTAAAGGGTTCGGAGGCTAAGTTACAAGGTGGGAAGGGATTAGGCACCCAACTCGCCCTTTCGGTCTCAAAATAGTTTTTGGCTAAAATATGTTTTTTTTATATTTATTTAAAAGATGAAATAAAGCATTTAAATATATATATATATATATATATATATATATATTATTACAAACTTACAACAACCTCCTTCATGGAGTTTGTTGGTTGTGCGAACGCAACACGGGCAAGATTACCCGGTCAAACAAGTAATATAGTGATAAGTAGAGTGTCGAACACACGAGGAAGCAATTTGGTTGTTTTTAATGAGTACCAAGTACGTTGCAATTTTAACTATATTTAGACTATCGATTTTAAGTGAATTAACTAATTAATTAAGCTAAAACAAGAAATTAAATAAAGCAATATTAAATTGAGGTTGGCTTCAATGAGAGAGGATCTAGGGTTTTGATTTTCAATTGGCTCTTCCGTTGTGATTTAATAAGGGGTTGATATTAAAACTATTCTATTTTTTTGGAAGTCGGGGATTCAAAAATCACCGTTAAGGGCTTTCGCCGATAACTGCTAATTAACAAGATAAATTCACGGGCTTTCGCTATGTATGAATTTATCCAATTAATCGCTTCCAAACACAAAACTCCAATTGACTATTTTAAAGAGGATTAATAACTTAGATTAACCCAACCCAAAACAACTATGTTGTATTTTCCAAAATTATCAAGTCACTTTCATGCATTAAACAATTTTTAAAATCATGTAATGGGTGATCAAATCATTACAAGCATTAAGAGCACAACATAATACCCAAAAATTAATGAATAGCAATTAATAACAAAACCTCAAATTTAAATCACAACATCCAAGCCAATATATATCAAAACCCTAGGCAATTAATTTAGTTCATGATGCTAAGGAAATAAATCAAATCTTGAATCAAAAATATCATTATTAAATAAAAATATAAATTAAAGTGTATGATACTTTACAATGAAGGAGATTATTGAAGTTCCTTGGCTTGAACAATAGTGGAGGATCAATGAAGAGAATGAATATTGAGTGAGAAATGGCGGCTGGAATCTCTTTCTTCTGCTCCCAGTTTCTCCTTCAATTCCTGCTTGTTCCAGCCTTTGTCTCAGTTGTTCTCCGAAATTATGAGCTCCACAAATTCATTCAAAGGCTGTTAGGGCATTAAGGGGCATTTTTGGAAGGTTAGGAATTAATTGAGGGCAAAAAGGGGTAAGAAAAGGGAATGGGTCGCGGCAGGGTCAGGGCCAAACCAGGTGGAAAAATGTGGGTCGCCCAGGAAGGAAATGGGCTAGAGATGTGAGATAAAGTGGGCTGAAATGGGTGCAGGTTGGCCAGATGGGGCAGGGAAGGCGCAGGCCGGATCCAACCCAGAAGCAAGGACACGCGGGTCGCACATTAAGGCTGGCGATGACGTGGCCTCTTAACTGCTTGACAACGCATTAATGAAGGAATGCACTTTTCATGAATTGCTCTGGTGCCCCTCTTCTTCTGGATTGAGCGCCGAAAGTCCCTTTGCTCCCAGGCCTTGCAGATTCATCCTCCGTTAGCTTCTGTTACTCTCTGTTAGGCTGCTGCACATTGAAACTCTTAACGAAACTTAACAGCAAGTGTCCAAACTTAACATTGGAGCCCGGAATGTCCTCGATTTGCATATATTGAGCCATACATCCTCAAATATCTTTGAGATATCTACATGAAACACAAAATACATAAAAATAATATCTCAAATGCAATTAATTATCAACCAAAGCTCAAAATAACTAATAAAATTCCAGAAAATAAATGAAAATAAAATAAAATAATAAGCTTATTAGAGTTACAAATACATTTATAAAATTTTGGCAATAATAATGACTCTTTTTAGTGCTATTTTCTATAGAATTTCGTCCAGCATAACTGCTTATTTTTCTTACATCGGGCTAGTCTAAATAGCACTTTTGTATATAAAAACTTTAAATAGCCCACCTCTTGAAGCGTTGAGGTTTTATCCCGTACCAACTAGCTTCTGGCAGGTTCTAAGGTGCGCTCACTTTGTCCTTCAGGGAAAGGAATTATTTTTTGCTGCTTTGCTGTTGCGGGGATTCGGGCAAAGTGACTGCTTCCGAAAGTTGCTTTTCGGCCTTAGGATCCCGGCGGAGCAACTGCTTGCTTTTTTGCTGCTGTTTGCTTGCTGACGGTGGAAATCGGACAGAGAAACTACTTTCTTTTTGCTGATTTGGTGTCTGAATTCGGGCAAGGCAACTGCTCTTTTTGAGATTTTTGGATCGGTGGAATAGGGCGAAATCCTAGCAGGGCAACTAGGTTTCACTCTGGCCGCTTGGTTTTAGTGTTCAGGGGAGATTTAGCGGAGCCTTGGGGCTAGAGGAAGAAATTCTCTCAGCGCTCTCGGGAGAACTCACTGCGTTGAATGTGTTTTTTCACTGCGTGAACTGTGATTTTTCACAAGTCGGGGACCTCTATTTATAGGCTGGGAGAGGCCTTCCTTCGCTGTTAAGTTTTCTCTTTCTGAGCTTCATCGGCTTGTACCGCGCGCTGAAAGAATTATACCAAAGGCAAACTGCTACAAGGAATTTGGCACTATTGGGTGCCACCCATAGTGGAAGCTGGGGCGGCGCCAGGAATGGCTATGGGCGGCGCCCAACCCTCCTTTTCCTCCTCTTTTCGGCACTTAGGCCCCCTGCATTTCACTGTTTACGCATCCTGCTTTTGCTTTTTGCATTTTCAACCATGTAACTTGACGTTCGTTAGCTTTTTAACATATCTTGATATTTCATGTCATGCTACATACCAGGGGTACGAAATTGGTGTGTCTACTAGACCATATATAACAAAGTACATCAGTTCCCTGCACTGTCTCATGATGACCCATATCTTGTTGGGAGGGCTGCTCTGCCAAAAATGATCTGATACATCATGATTGGGAACAACCAATAGTTGACCCAGCTAACATGGCAAGAATACAAAGAGCAGCAAATAAATATGTGCAAGATGCTGTCAATATAGCCAACATGGCCTGTATTGAACTCCACAGACAGATGGCCTCCATTCAAGGAGGAGCTTCTATGTCTACAGCTTTTCCTGATGCTTTCATTAGTGATCCTGCTCCTCTCATCTCTGAACCAATCTCTTCAGCTCCTATTTTGGTACCTTCTACTACTGTCCCTCATGCTATTACTTCAATTTTGCCTTCTTCTACTCCAATTGAACCTTTACCCACCTTCCCATCTACCCTACAATCCATTCAAGTACCAATTTTTGTTACAACAGTTGCACCCTCACCTTCAGTCATTCCAGTCTCTGCCGCCATCCCTGCACCAACTCATGTGTCAGCCACTGATCTTTGTTGTACACTGGTCTTTGTTGTACACTGATCCATTAGAGATCACTTAGAATTTCAATAGTATTAGTGCACTTCAAAAATCCAAGTTTGGCCAACTTGGTAGTGGACGTAGCAGTTTTTACTGTGAACCACTTCAATTCTTTTGTCTTATATTTCATCAGCTCTTACAAACTGATCTAACACTTAAGAAGTCTTGATCTACTTAAGTGTCAGCCAGTTATTTCACAAATTAACTGTTTACTCAGTTGTTTTGATAAATTGTTCTTCAGTTCATTCTTTATATTAAGTGATCTATTTTCAAAAGAAAATAAATTGTGTCAGCCAGCTGACCAATTCTCCATCAACGTCAACTTCTCTGAAACATCATCCAGCTAACACATTATTAGTTGAATGACAAAATTACATTTTTTCACTGCAACTTTCAAATTTTCTCAAAATTACCCTAAAAAATTTTAAAAGGCTATTCTACCCCCCTCTAGCCTTGTCAGTTGCTAACTGGACTTACAGTTATGCATGTCATATCTCTTCCTTGCCTTGATAGTGTGTCAGTTGTGTCACATCTTTGTTGTCTTTTCTTCTTTGGCTCCTCATTAGGTTCCTTAACCCTTTTTCTTTTTGGTCTACCTGTCATTTTTTTCAACGCCGGAGGTTTCAAAATTTCCTTCCAAGAATTGGGCCAGCTATCTTCCTCATTAATAGGCTGCAATACATTAGAGTATGTCTTAAGGAAGACATCTCTCATGTACCAATCAAAAACAAAGTCCTATGGATGCCTATCAATTCTATATATACTTGACACAACATGGCAACATGGTATACCAGTCAAGTCTCATTCCCTACATGTACATTTCTTGGCATCAATATCAACAACATGTCCTTCAGTTAGATATTTGACTTCAAACTTTGTATCCCCATTGTACACTGACTGTCATTTCTTACCCTCAGTTACATTTTGATCTAACTTTTTTCTAATTCTTAGACACAACTTATCCCAATGTTTGGACATCCAAACCTTTGTTTTTGTGATTCTAGTCATCATCATCACCCTTATGTCCTCTAGCATGTAAATTAAAGGCTTAGACCTAGATACAACAAGGGATCCATTGAACCCTTCTAACATGTTGTTTTCATAGTTATCACACTTACTATGCTCTTCAAAAAATACCTTTGGACATTTGTGGACATTTCTATTCATTAAATCATAATGAGCCTCAAGATCAACCTCGATCTTTCAAACCTTTACAGACTTTTTGGTAAGCATCTATGTGTGTGGCTTTTGCAATTCTCTAGAACCATTTTCTAAGTTCAGCACCCTTGAATTTTTTGGACCAGATGGCACAAACATGTCTAGCACATGTTCTGTGCTCAATTACAGGCAACAACTCATCAATTGAGTTGACCAAACCCTGGATTAACAAACAAAATTATCATTATAAACAAAAATGCAAGTTAAATAACTGAATAAATTAAAGGCTTAGACTTATTATAAACTACCTTTTGTTGATCACTAATAATAGTCCATGCCCTACCATCTTCCATGTCCTACCATCTTCCATGTCCAAGTCCTTAATTAAAAGGGATAAGAACCATGTTCATGCTCATGTATTCTCAACTTGTACCACTGCCCATGCAATTGGCCAAATTTGATTATTCATCTTTTCCAACAGCTATCAATAGTTCACCCTTCATCAACCCTTTCAGAAAACAACCATCAACCCCAATAACTGGCCTACATCCACTTACAAAACCCGTTTAAGAGCCTGGGAATAAACATATATTCTCTGAAAAATAGGGGCAACAAGTGGATTAGGCTGATGATACTTTATTTCCACAGTACTTCCTAGATTTTTCTTCCTCAGTTCTTTTCTGTAATCCCACAATCTTCATAATGGTCATCCATAGAACCTAATGCATACCTTAGAGCTTTTGTTTAGCTCTATGACACAAACTGATACTCACATTTAACTCAAATTTGTTTAAAATTTCCTTGGCAATATCTTTACAAGTCCAGTTGCAGTTATCTCTAATCCTGGTAAAGTAATACTTGGCTAACCACTTTGATGTCAACTGTTTTGACTTAATGTTCCGTGCACACATATGCACTGAATTATAGGACCTTACTAAGAAACTATGCTCATTCTGTTCTTTGCTACCCCAAATCCTCCATGGACAGACTACAGAATTTACACAAACAACGCATATCCTAACTTTTTCATTCTTAATGTACTTCAAGTCATACCCATTACCAATTGCATAATTACTCAGTGCTTCTTTGAACTCTTCAGCATTTGTAAACTCTAACCCAATCTTGAATTCCATATTTTTCATTTCACACTTTGGGTTGAAAGTATATCTTCTAGGTTTCTTTTTCTTCTTATACCTGACAGGTGCATTATCTCACTACCTGATTCAATGAATCCTAGATTTGAGTCACTAGAGGAAGCATGCAATTCCCTTTCTTCATCAGAATTTAGATAAACACCAGTTTCCTTTGTTACACCACCATGTTTTTCATTTGTATTTGGATTATCTATTTCTTTCTCACCTACATTTCCATTATCAACTTCTTTCTCACCTACATTTGTTTCATCACCAACATTTTCATTTGCAGTCCCCTTTACTCCCACAGTTGTTGTTTGATCTTTAAAAAGTATTCTTCTTAATTCAGCCAATTCATCGTCACTAGTATCCAAGTCTTCTCCATTCAACTCATACTCAGTTGACTCTTCCTCATCCATGTCAGAAAAATATGTTTCATCAGAAGAGACTTCACTATTTTCAATGTTCTGATTCCCATCAACCACTTTTTTTCCTCTACACTTCTTCAACCTCTGTACTGCCATGATCATCAAACTCTTCCTCTAGCCAATCCTCATCATTTGGGACACTCTCATTAATCCTATCAGTTCCATTGTTAACACTATCTGGTACACCTTCACTAACCCCATCAGTTCCCTTGTTAAGACTATTTGGTACACCTTCACTAACCCCATCAGTTCCCTTGTTAACACTATCTGGTACACCTTCACTAACCCCACCAGTTCCCTTGTTAACATTACCTGGTAAGCTTTCACTAACCCTATCAGTTCCCTTATTACAAACAACACCACCAAGATGTTCATTTATCATATCTAGTAAAACACAATCTTTAGTAAGTAAAGTACTTATGTCAAAAGTCATACCATTTTGAGCCACTATTCTAGGCATTTCATCACATATAGATGTATCTATAGCATGTTCAACAAACATGTCAACCACATCTGACTCCTTGATCAACCCAATCATTTCAACCACCTCACTGTTACAATACATTCTCCTAAACCCAAAATCTAAATTAGTGTCAGGAACCCTGTAGTACAATGCCAAAACATTTTGATACTTCAGAAAAGTACAAACAGACTTTTTATCTCCAAAAAGGATATTGTGTCAGTATCCCATCCATCTATTAAATCCAATTGAGCCTCGACATATTTAAGACCTTCCTTATTACAAAATTCACCACCATGATACAAACTAATGGCAAAATTGGGCATTCTGCATAACAATGTATTTTATTTGCATAATGTTTGGGGGCTACAACCATATATGTATATTGCTAACAAGGAATGTCCCCTACTAACACGACAAATGACCATGACT
The DNA here is from genome assembly GCA_013146195.2 of Codonopsis lanceolata. Lineage (NCBI taxonomy): Eukaryota > Viridiplantae > Streptophyta > Magnoliopsida > Asterales > Campanulaceae > Codonopsis > Codonopsis lanceolata. Next base: position 98,295,014 of record CM028382.1, on the reverse strand, counting down.
CACCATGACTCACATATAAAGCCTCATTTAAAGGCCTATTTGGGACCACATGTAACAAAGGAAGTAAACAAATAATAACAGACAAAGTAGATAGACAAATTATAACACACACGCCCACTTACATCCAGTGCAATAAAGAATACAAACATCACCATGAAGCATAATAATACACACATATAGATTACAAAAGTCTGTTTCACAAAATATAATAAAGAAGTGAAGAAAGACTCACAATATCGGGACCACATAAACCCTAACAATCTTCATAAAATCATATTATAGCAAAATCATTTCTCTACATACAATATTATTGACTTAAATATAACAACCCTTAACAGAAAAATTCAATAAACAACAATAAACTTGAAATATCATACAATATTACTGATTCAAGTCACGAAACCATAACTTTTACATAAAAAATTGCTCGAAATATCAATTACTGATACACATACCTTGGTCGTCCAGCTTTATACAACCTTTTCTCTTCAATTTGGTAGAACAATTGCTCAATTACTTGATCAATCTCAAACCATAATCAACATTTGAAACCCTCATCACTCAGTCTCACACTCACTCTCTCTCTTGCTAATAAGTATCTGGACTTTTAAATTTTATTGTTTTTTTTTTCATTTTATATCTCACTTAGACATCAAGACAAAACAATTTTTCCATCTCAGCAATGTTAGTCATGTCTACCAATACCCATCAGCATTACTAAGGGTATAATCATCATTTCCATTGGTTTTAAAAGGCAAAAAAAACGGACGTTATTAGAAGGACTATCCGTGTGCCCAAAATTGAGTTCAACTGTTCAAGTACCAAAATAGGTAGTGTCAAAGTAGTTAAACCAAATCAACCTAAAGTGTTAAGTTCATGGACCAAATTATATATTAAACCAATTTAAAAATACTCCAAAACTTTTTTCTATATCCCCTTAATTACCAATTTTGCCCTTTGAATTTTTTAACCTACATGTTACACAAACTCCCTTCCTAACCCACCCTATTTACACATACCACCCTCTCTACCCCACCCTCATCAAAACCATATAACCTCTCCCTCTCTCACACACACAGCCCACCCACGCAACAAAAAAAAAAAGAAGAAAACTATAGTTTTAGGGTTGAGGTATGAATTAGATTAGTTGTTTTGTTAATTATGAATAATTTTAGGGTCAACGTTTTGAAAAAATAATGTTTTTTTATCAATTTTGAAGAAAAAAATCGGGCTTGAAACTTGGAACTAGGGCACATCGTTCGGCCAATTTTCGGCAGTTCAGGGCCGAACGATACAAACGAATAAATTTCAAATGTTCGATTGCATTCCACCGAATAATTTATACATATTCGGTTGAAGCCAACCGAACAAATGCAACTTAATCGGTGACTCAGGTCCAAACATTCCACGATACGCAAACCTCTTTTTTGAAAGAAAAAAAAAGAAAGAACTTTGAGCATTCTACGACTCAAACAACGTTTAATTTTTGACCCAGGTCCGAAATATCATTTCACGTGACATTGACTTTTTTCCCATCCATGTTTGATTTCTTGAAGCCCAATGTTAAATCCCTAGTTTTTTTTTTTTTTGAAAGGTTGAAGGTTTTTTGAAAGAGAATAAGGTTTTGAGAACAAAAGAATGAGAATATGCGGGAGAAGAAGTTAGGTTGGGAATAAGAAGGTATATTTGTTGTTGGAGGAATAAGGGTTTGAAGAAGATTGAGTTTGGAAGAAGATGGTATATTTGTTTTGAGTTGGAGGTTTAGTTAGAGGTTTTTTTTTTTTATAGAAAAAAATGATGAATCTACTTATTATCTATAAGGATATAATAATCTTTACGATTTAGGGTATTTTTGTCATTAAAAATAAAAAATATGGGTCAACTTGAAGGAAAAAGGTTTATATAGCGCGACTTTTATTTTAATTTGTACAACATTTTGTTCATCTACGAAATTTTGCAAATACGTACTCCTATTTCACAACATTAATGATTTGAACCTTGTAATTGGTCTTCCCGTCAAATCCATTCACTTTCATCCAATTTTAGTCATGCCCTTTCTTCAATAAATATAGTACCTCTTCCATTGTTCCTAAAATATTATCATGTTTAATATTTTAGGTCAATGGACTTCTTTTAAAGAAAAATTTGATATACTTATTTATTTTGAAAATTATAAAATACGTAACATAGCGTACTTTATTTGTACTTAAAACTTAAAAGTAAGTTCTTCAGAATTTTTTTTTAAAAAAATTAAAAATATATGGATCAATTTTTTTTTTTTTACATAGTCTTTAGGGACCGATGGAGTATACTTGTAAGTTGTAAAGAGGGACCAATTATGAAATATTGGAAATTGATACTTCCACCCGGGTAAGCACTCTTCACGCGCACCAGAGGCGCGTGGTGGAGATTGTCGTCAACCAGAATCGAGAGGAAAATATCAGTCAAAATCGTTGTTGAATCGAAGCCCTTTCCTTCTTTTTTTTTCGCTCCGGAGGAGTAAATCGACGGACGGGGGCGTTAGGGAACAACGGCCGATGAAAAGTCTGTGAAAAATCATACAAAAAGAATCAATCCTACCGTCCCATGCCCTGAGCCCTGCCCGAATCGATATATTCGTATATCTTCTCTCTGTACATATAAACAGCGGCGGCGGTGGTGCTCGTGGCGGCGGTGGTGTAGCTTGTTGGTGGTTTTGGGTAGAGAAAGATTGGAACAGAATTAAAAATTAAAACATGCTGGAAAACCCTACGGATTCGACGGCCAACATTGCCACCATCAAGCGCTATGCTCCTCCTAACCAGAGGTATTCACATCTCTCTCTCTCTCTCTCTCTCTCACACACACACACAAATCTATATGTTGATTATGGATCAATTGATTGATTGCCCGTTGTGATTTTATTGCACGTAGAAACCGTTCTCTTGGAAGGCGGAAATCGGGAGGAGGTAAAAGTCTCCTAACTTCTAACCTCTGTCTGCTCACTTGAATTATCACTGATTTTGTGTGCTTCCCTTACCAAGACCGTCCCAACATGTTGTAAATGTGTTTGTGTTTGTGTTTGTGTAATAGAGTAGCCATGTAGCTAAATTTTGAGGTCATTTCTAGCTTAGTTGATTTCAGCTGTTTTGATGAGCGGCTTTGGGAAGCATTGTAGTTTGCAGTCTGTGCAATTAATTTGTTTTTAGCAATGCTAGGGATCCTGAACAGATAACTGGACTTTGAATTCCAGCTCATGTTTCACGCATGCACTTGGTTTGTGAGACCAATAGATTCACAACAAAATGGCTTGGTCTGAATCACATGCATAACACACGAAATTGGTGTTAAAGTTGGAATTTTTATTTTTATCTTTTGGATCTGTAGGATTTCTCTTTTCTCAACAATGTCACGCAAAGTTGGTGCTAAGGTTGGGATAATTATTTTTACTTTTTGGATCCATAAATTTTCTCTTTTGTTTTGACCTAACAATGTCAACCTCACGGAATTTCTTTTTGTTTGTTTGCATTTTCAGTGAAAAATTACATTCTAGCTGGATATGATTTGACGTGTTGCTTGGGAGTTTTATAATTCAGAAAAGTAATTAGTTCATGAAGACATCTGAATTGTTGTTTTGGAGGTGTAACAGATAGCTTCAGTGTAATAAAGTGCCTTTTATGATCTGAAAAATGTTCTTATTAATTGTGTGTTGCTTCCAGTGTTCTATACTCAATCTAGATAATCAAATTAACAGGCCATTGTAGTTGCTAGATCACTTGAGTTTGCATTGTACCATTTAACTCACTTTGCTGTATCACATACCATTTGACTCAGAGGGAAATATCTATTTTTGTTTTCTCTGTAGTTCTTTAGCTAGTTGTTTAATTATGAGATCAAAATCTCCAACTGAAATCACTTTCCTCTTGAACATTTCTTTTATTTTTCTTTGGTGGTGGTTGGAGGGGTGGTTACTGATATTATCTACAATTGGCATACATAATTTCTTCTTATAACGACTAGTCTGGGCTCTCAACTCACCTTTTTCTCCCAATTCCCTTGGGCCGGCTACGTGAATCTTTTTTTACGATTTTGTTTTGTCTAATGCGCAAGGTCTCGGTCATCTAGCACTCATTCATAATCTATTTAATTCTTGTCGTCCATGTTAGTTTGCTCTTCCCCTACCGTTGGCACGACCGTTAATATAGATCTTAGGGTGACGAACCCAAGGGGTGGGAGAGATGGCAAGGGCACTCCGACAAAGACCTTGAGGTCCTTGGTTTCAATCCTCATACCAACAAGCGGTCACTTACCTAAAAAAAATAGATATTAGAGTGACAAAATGGATAGAAAAAAGTTGTGCCCAAAATGAGTTGGCAATTAAGTTGTCCAGCAGTGGTTGATTAAATGGGTAATTTCATAGAGGGACAACTTGACAAATTAACTATGAACTCCTTTTGTCCCAAGTTCTTGTATTCATTTTGCCATTCCAATGTTACTCTATTGATACTATCACACTATCTTGTATGCATCCAAACCTTCTTAAACAATTTTATTTTCTTTTATCACATATTGGGGTTACTTTTATGAGTTCACAAGTATGTTCATTTCAAATTTTATCTTTTCTAATTTTTCCACGCCTCCATCTTAACATTCTCATTTTGGCCACACTATCTTGTATGCATCCAAACCATCTGAAGCCTGTTTGTTCTTGTGTTAAACTCTCCATTCATCTTAACCATTATCAGCCTATTATTGTAAAACACTCCCGACCTACTTCTTAATGCCAAGTTGTCAACGATTTTTTATCATTTTTGTTCCTAACCCAGCCAATGTTTTATACATAACTGATGTCCCCTTTGATTCTGAAAAGGTTCAATCTACCCCTTTATGTTGTGGATATTTTTATAGTATTCTTGACTCCCCGATTTGGAATAATTAATTGAGCCCCCTAATCATGGAAAAATAGGTTGAAGTGTCTTAACATCTCCAAGGATTCCTAAATTTATTCCTAGCTCTTTTAGGGCTAGTGTTTGGAAAGGGATCAGCAGGGAATGGGAGACTTTCAAGAATAACATCTCCTTCAAGGTAGGTGAAGGAGATTCTAATAGGTTCTGGAAAGATAAATGGTGTGGGGACTCGGGCAAAGTCCTTGAGGTTCTTGGTTCTAATCCTCGTACCAACAAGGGGTCACTTACCTATCAAAAAAAAAAGATAAATGGTGTGGGGACAGTCTTGAAAAGAAGTTTTCCCAGATTATTCAACCTGGCAGAGGATAAAGATAAGATGGTGAACTTGATGCTCCATGCTTCGGAAAGTAATACAAGCCGGATACCTGTTTTTTGAAGAGAATTGCAAGATTGGGAGCTAGGAGACATAGGCCTTTTCTTCAAAGTGATGTACGTGAACCACGCCGATATCAATGGAGAAGACAGAGTAATTTGGAAAGGATCAAAGAGCAGCAAATTCTCGGTTAAATCCTATTTTGATTTATTATCTAAGAGAGAGGACAGTTCTTTTCCTTGGAAGAGCATTTGGAAATCAGTGGCTCCGAATAGAGTAGCTTTTTTTGCGTGGGAGGCAGCTCTTGAAGCCATTTTGACTGGAGAAAATTTGAGAAGAAGGAAGATTTACGTGAACTGGTGTTTTATGTGCAAAAAAGACGAAGAAGATGTCAATCATTTGCTGATTCACTGTCCCATCACCAGAGAATTATGGAGTTATATTCCTTGTCTTTTCAATATTTCGTGGGTTATGCCAAGAACGTTAAAAGACTTATTCTGTGAATGGGAACTCTATCTATAAGCGTAGTAAAAGGAGGTCAGATGTTTGGGATGCTGCTCCCTTGGCAGTATGGGATTATTGAGGAGATTCGTTTTTTGGTGCACTGAGAGTTATCGGAGCTTGGAGGATCCTTTTGTGAATTTTTTAGATAGTTTTTCAATTGTATAGACTCTTTTGCTAGAGTATACTCCATGTATACAAAGGATGCATCACCTTGTTTTAACGCTTGTCTATAATATTGAGTTTACTTATCAAAAAAAAAAAAAATCCATTAACTTTGGAAAACGAAATTTGAAAATTCCTTTAAAGTTGAAAGATATTAAAGTTGAGGAGCACGCTATCAACTCAAATTCTTTAAGCTCCACCTTTTTACATAACTTTCTATCCCTCCCACTCTCGATAAGCATATTAGTGATGTTTCCTGCTTGCCATTGCTATCCCGACACACGAACTTCAACCGAAAACTCACAAAATTGTTCAAAATAATGTCATTTTTTATTTTTATTAACTCTTTCGATGTGTAATATTATTGTAATAATTAGGTTATTATTAATGTTATTGTTATTTTTATCTTTAACCCCCTTGAATCAACCTGGATCAACCACACAGGCTCTATTCTTTTTTCTCTTTTCTCCATTTTTGGTGTAAGAGTTTATTAAGAATCAAGCTACAAAGCACAGTATGGGTTCTATGATATTCTCTCTCATTAATGTTGTTTTACCTAGTAAGATGTTGAGTATATCAAAACTGGGATGTAGCCCATGTAAAAGTAACATATCACTGAACAAGACCAAAGAGCCAAGCAGATAAACAATTTCTCGCTTTTATACAACCAAGAGGTCCATCCTTTAAATACCACATGGAGCTGCTTTCTTCACTGCCTCTTTAGGTTCCTTCTGCCAAAAGTGCTAGTCCATTCTGCATCTCATGCAACTGGTTATTCACCTAAAAAGCTGCATCGCCAGTACTTCCATGTCAACTGCTGAGATGGTACTCAAGTGTTCCACTTGACTATATTAGAAGGTTGAAGCATACCCAGAGATTCACTTGGCAAAGATAGGATAATGAAGATTGAAATAGTTTTTAAGGCTGAATCGAATACTTTTGTACAATCCATCATGCATCCTACCCCAGTTGGCAGATACATCTTCATCATTGCAGCCGCTTTTATACATGTCTCCAGCAATGAATGCTGAAAGTTTTCATGTTCCAGTCTAGGCTGGAGTCCTCTTAATCAAGCTCTAGCAGCAGCCACATTTTTTATATATATTTTTGATAGGTAATTATGGCTGCTTGGTATGAACCAAGGACCACAAGGTCTTTGCCTTGAGTGTCCTTGCCATCTCTCCCACCCCTTGGGGTATAACATGTATAATTACTGTTGCACTATGCTAATATGTATATTATTTATTGTGATTTTAATGTGTCAACTTTTCAAGCAAAATTGATGTTAATTTCTATTTCAGTGGTGTCCATAAATACTCGCTCGCTGTGAATTTCATTGGAGCTAAATTATGTCTACTGCCACTGTTACCAATATGAATGTAAATCCAGTCAAGGAATCTGAATACAGAATCCAGAAAATGTTTTAACTGCACGCACCAATTGTTAAAAATTTATTAGATTGATGGTGAAGATGGTAAGAGTACTTAACCTTTGTCTCAAATACTTGGGGTTGTAGAGGTTTGGTCAGGTGATACTAGGCACAAAAATATGACTTTTTATAGTCAGACTACCTTCTACCTGAAGCAGAGGAACTAATTGGATTTTGATTTGGTGATTGAAAACACAAAAATACTTTATTCATTTTGAGATTGTAGTCTGAATTGAATAATCATGGGCTATTTCACTGATTATAAAGTTAATCAGCTGACGCATTGGTTCATACACTATCATATGCGTTAACTGCTGGTTTGTATACTAAAAGAAGTATGAACTTATTCGAAGTATAATTGTTATCCTATCTGTTAGTTTTCCTTTTTTTATTTTTAGTTACAGGGCATTCTTTACATGCACAAGTGATAAGATATGTGTAAAAGCTGAGCACTTTGTCTAATCTTGCAGATAGACTGGAACGGGCAAACAGTTATGCGAATGATGGTGAGAAGAATCAAGTGCCTGCTTTCAGAAATCTTCCTGTCATAGATCATGGAGATCCACGAAGCAGCAACATTTTGAATGAGTATCCTGCTGCACGCTTAATTGCTTTGCAAGGATGCTGTAACAGTGATGCGTTTCAGCTTCTGAACAACCGTATGTGCTCACTATGTTATCTATTAGTGGATTGTGACTATTTACTATTTAGTTGACCATTCTTTTGGTTTGTTCTTTTGTTTTCAGTAAATATAATTCAGCATGAATAGAAATAACCTAATACTCCGTCTGTTCGGGCAAAGAGGCCCCGTTTGAAAGTCAAACTTTTTTAAAAAATGACACTTTTAGTAGCCATTTAGTAATAAAATGACACTTTTATGCCTTAATTTTTGAAAGTTGACCCTTTAAGTGAAACGTCCCAAAATGAAATAGTGGACTCTTTGCTCGGGACGAAGGGAATAAGAAATTGGCGATGACATACAAAATTGATATTCTGTATGAAATTATAAAAAGAAGAAATCCATTGTGACCACACTAAATACACCATTTGATGGTCTATTATCCCGCTGCCATGGGCATAATTCTCCGCTTAAAGAAAATGAGGGATTCATGTGAAATGAAACTTAGGTATGTATTGATGTGTACCCTATTAAAGTAGATAACTGTCTCTGAGGAACCACATGAGATGTTTTCATATGTAAGTATGCAACTTTTTCAGTAAGCTGTTTACTTATAACTTTGCTAGACAGTGTCAAGATGCAGTTTCTTGTTGTAGATAACAGTTCAAGGCCCTCTTTTGAAACTTTACACGAGATATGGTGTTCTTTGTCATGGATTAAAGTTCAAGGTCCTCCCTGGAAAGTCTTTTGCTACTGTGCCTATTGCGAGCTTCTTATTCTTCGGTTCTTTGGATAATACTCCCTCCGTTCCACGCAAAGAGTCCATCATACTATTTTTTGATGTTTCACTTTAAGAGTTCACTTTTAAAAATTATGATTACAATTTTTATAACATTTCATTTTTACCTTTCACTTGTGTTGTAAGCACATTGCTCGTGTTTTAAGTAATTATGACTTACTACAATAGCATTAATACATCCCCTTAATAGTGTGACTTTTCAAACGTGGATTCTTTGGGTGGAACGGAGGGAGTAATTCTTGTCAAATATGTGATGTTTTTGGTTTTTTATGATTGATGATTTTTATTATGAGAGCCTGCGTGCAGAACTTAAGTTAGTGCTTTACCGATGATGTACTTCTGTTTACTTCGCATGTGCACTTGATACTATATAGATTTGTATTTAATACATGTTAGAGGTTACATAGGTAATTCAGTGTGTGTCATATGTTGTTGGTGTAAGTATATACGTATTGGTATTATCTTTTACCACGTTAGGATTCTAAAGCATAATTAGTCCTTTATTTTTATTTTTAAGTTATTATTCATTATTGGCCCTGGGGTAGAGGAGGAAGGGATTGAACTTGAGACCTCACTTTGTTGTGAAGCCCCAGTTACAGACAGAAAACACATGCATTTCTGTTCCAAGGGGTGGGAGAGATGGCAAGGATACTCAAGCAATGACCTTGAGGTCCTTGGTTCCAATCCCCATACTAACAAAGGGGTTACATTTACCTATCAAAAAAAAAAAATGCATTTCTATGGCCATTCTTTTCTTCCTAATGACCACTCAGTCTTTAATTTGTCTTACACCATCCGGTCAAAAGCTTTTCTGAGTTACAAGTTCTTTGTAAGAAATTTTGAAACAGCTTTGTTGTGATTACTCTGATATTCTCCTAATGCAGGTTGGCAAGCTGCTGTGAATGCATATGAGAATCCCTTAACTGATTTAGCTGGTGAGTGAAGGACTTGATGTGGTTTTTCTATCAAAAACATGGTTGGTAGTTTGTACTTTTGTGTATATATTTTGAATATGCTCTCTTCTCAGTAAATCACGGAAACCTACTGAGTTGGAGTATCTTTGAATGTAACCTGATATTCTTGCATTCCCTATGAATTAAAGCTTAGTTTTCTGTGTTCTGGTTATACTAGTATCAACAATGGGAAACAGCCGTGGATGGTGCTCAACCCTGGTTACTAGAAGACCTCATAGATACATTTAAGAGCACAAGAATTCATCTTTAAATTATGAGAATGAATAGTTCTATCATGATTTGATTTCCAATGCATGTCTAACAAATGCTACATGCGCATCCTTTACCAATTTAACATCATGAATTGACTGTTTTACAGAGCGACCGACCTTGTATTCAGGAAGTAGTGCATCAGCCTGGGGTCAATATAGACTTCCTCATCAGGTGAAATAGAAATTTATCTCTGTTTCTTTCTACCTCTCCTTCTTACAAGGGTCAGTAATCTTTCTTGTTTGTATTAATTTTAATCAACCATATCCATCTTTTACTTCCAGATGATGCCACCTGCAGTTGGGGTTGGACCTTCCAGTTCGCAGATGGATTTCTTGGGCGAACTTAGGCGAGCAATGCATAGCTCGAATGCCAGTTCTGACATTTAACTTTACGAACCATGAAAATTTAGCTGAAGCTCGTGTTTGGCTCTTGTCTTTCAGGATATTTTGATCGGCATGCCGATCAAGGAATCTGTTGTATGTATTCATTATCGTTAGTGTGAGCTACTTATTTATGTGATATACTTTGGTGAATCAAAGTCCAATATGGCAGAACTGTGCACCCAAAGAAAGGGCAAAAGTAATCAAAATATTATTTGTCTGCATGATTCACTTTAATGGTTGGAGCCTTGGAGGTGGGCTTTCTTAGGTCGTTGTCATTGCTGCAGATCGACCAAGGAATGGTAATAAAGACCTACGACTGGCTTTTTGACTACATGTAATGAAGGTGATGAATTCTGTTAGATATAAACAATTGCGTACACTATTGACCGGATGCTTTACAATCATCCACATGAGCTGAAAACCAATACATTCGACAGTGCTTATAAAATCTTGAATTATACAATTGTTTTTCGTATGGTATCGAGGCTGAAGCATGGTGACTAGTCGTTCCAAACGGGGATTATTCCTTGAGCTGCCAAACGCTTCTCGATCCAGAAGACTAGCAGTTTTGCTGTGACTTTTTTCTCATCAACTAGAAACGGCTCTACACTGCTCACTACTGAACCATAGGACGAAAGTGAAAACCCTTTTGGACCTGTACAAGAAGAGAAAAAAATGAGGTATTGGGGCGCATGAGTAAGCAGGCCATCAATGGGAGTACACTGCCACTATTTTCCATCATAAGAGTGGAAAACTCACCATTGACGCTTCCATCTGGGAAGAATGCCCAAAATGAATAACGATGGCCCTTCTTCAGGAAAGAACCTTCTAGCTGTTGAAGTGATATACGAAAACTCAGAAAATAACGAGCAGGAATTGGAGGCCTCATTTAGTACCTTTTGGGTTTTGAATTAGTGAATACATATCTCCACGAATGAAACATAACAATGGAAAGCAATTTAGTAGTTGCAAGAGTGGATAGAGAAAACGAACCCTGTTGTCCCCAAAAGCTAGTTCAAGTTCAGAGATATCATCTTGAGCTTCGAGGGTTACTTTTAACGAAGGGATCACTTCTTCCTCCATCAACTCGGGTAGCAGTTTTGCTGGAGCTTTTGCCTTTGCAGCCGTCTTTGGCTTTGCCGGAGCTGCTTTGGCAGGTGCTGCCTCCTCTTTTGTTTCAGCAGCAACTAAGTTTTGACGATAATAAACAATAAACAAGAACTGCAAGATTAGATTTTTAAAAAAATCCTATAACATTTGTTTAGCAAAAACTCAACTATTTGCTGAGTCTGCAAAATTTACCAGTTGAAGCAGATGATTCTTGCACAGCAAAAGTCGCAACGTTCCGATGGTTTGAATTGACTGATTTGCCACCAACCTGTTGCAAACAGGCTATTTAGACCAAATGTTTATGAGTATCCATGAGCTTAACTTTCAACTCTACAACTCTCTAATGAACAATGTGCCAAGAACACAAATTGGGGCATTAATACGTACAGGAATGCCAACGAGACATCTGTGTGTGTGTGTGAGTGTGTTAAAGTAACTAAGCGGATGGAATTGTGCGGTAGTACCATTGGAAGAGTACTGGTGGTGGTGGATTTGGCTTCTCGGCTGAAGTATGAAGACGATGGAAAGCCTGGAACCCCGATAGAACCTCCAGTTGTTGCCATTTTTACTGAGAGAGAAGACTTCATGATCTACTGTCCTCCCAAGTAAGAAAATGGCAACAAGCTTTTCTGATTCAAATCTCTCTTTCTTCCCAAGATGGTTCAGCTTTAGCAGGCAGCAAGAGAGAGTAGGAAGAGGAGAGGTATATTGATGTTAATGTCATCCACACACTGGGTAGGAGTAGGAGTAGGACTTAGGAGTATTCCATGCCACAGGTTTTTCAGTTGCAGTTGCAGGGCTATATATATACCATACTACCTTTGTCATGTTATCGTCTCGTCACATTAGCTACTATTTGTTGCTTCTCTACTCTCTAGTAGTACTAGTGACTCATGGTGGCTCTGATTATGGTTTTCTTTCTTATATTAGCAATACGATTCTTAGATTGTCGATGCTCTTGAAATATATATTTTTCATAAATGCTAAAATATGTATGATTTGAAAATATTATTGGGATTCAAAAATACTTATTCACTCGAGATCATGATCATAATAAAGAAAGTACGTTCTTATATAAGAATGCACTATCTTACATTCAATTTGTATACATTACCTATTTATTTGTGACTTGTGAGTAACATCATTGTCAAAATCTATTTTTATAATAGAGTAATGATAAGACCATTAAATGATGTAAGGTCCAATGTGTCATCTTATTTAATAATTTATTTTATAATATGACAAATGAAAGATATCTCATTTAAAAACATGTTTTCTCTATCATTTCAACTTGATCTTTTTAGTCTTTTTCTGATAACTTGTATGTTATTTCTTGGAGTAGATCTCCAGTAATACCATCTTACGGATCTTAAATCAAACGACAACCAACATACGATAAATCAGGTCAAAGGGATCCGCCTCACATGAAATACACGTAAGACCGTCTTTCCTAATTTTTTGTCTATTTCTTGTTGGCATATTTTTTTAATTTGTAACAATCACTAGTGGATGTGAAAAACATATGAAAATAAAGGAGCTGGAAAATATGGGATAATCACAAATACTATATGAGGAAAACGTTCTACTTCCTCCATCACAAAATAAATGCCTGTTTTTTTTTTGTATATTACTAAAATTAATAAAGTTGACTTTTAAAAAATTTAGTAGTATATTTACATGAATACCCTTAAGACATTTAGGGCATAGTACTTAGCAAAGGTGAATATAGTCATACTCCTACTTATTAAACAATAATTGACATTTATTTTGAGGCGGAGGTATTAACAGAAATGGTGGGTTGCATATATAAACTCAAAAATTCAACAATTTGAACTAGGGGCGGGAACTTTGGGGCTGGGGCCTCAGATTACCGTGTGTGTGTGTGTGTGTGTGTAAAGCATATCCGGTAAATCTTCTAGAATTTACTCAGACTTGCAAAAGAAACCTTGGGAGGTAAAGTGATAATTAAGTTTAAAGATCACCAGTAACAGGAAGCTGCAGAAGGGAAAGAATAAAATTACATTAAATCAAGCTCCAAATTAACAACAGAAATATGATATAAGCTCAACTCTTGCTCTCTGGAAACCAAAGGAACCAACAGCATAGGATTACTACGTCCTAGAGGTAAAATAACATTTGTTTTGTAATGCAACTTCAGATTACATTGCCACATTTCAGCTTACGTGTCAAAAAGTTCACTTTGTGAAAATTCCTGTCACAATCTGTAGGCACTGCTTGGATCTGCCATCAAATAAGAGATAAATGGTAAATGAGATGCAAATAAACCACGTAGTGTACAAATATGCAGACTTGGACATTATATCATGCCCATGATTATACTCACATGTATGAACAGGTAATGGGTTGGAACCAACTTAGGTGAGCCCCAAGTCTTTGCTATACCACCAGAAGCATGCAGTCTTTATGTATACCAAAATAAGACGCAACCTTTCGAGAGACAAGGCCAGATATTCAACCAGCAGTTTGCTGGCCAAGTTTAGTGCAATGGTAAAACACTTCCTCTTGTTCTATGCACCAAGTGCAATTTTGGCGTCTTCTTTTTTAACTGACAATGTTCTCTTTCTTGCTTTTGCTGGGATAGGACTGATCCAACTCTGCTTTAATTTTTGGACCATTGTGTAAACCTGAATCATGAAGAAAACTCGTGTAAAGAATATAGAAGCAGGCAAAACCGAGATATTTTACATTATTCACAAACCAAAATTAAAATTCGATGCTTCTAGGTCAAGTAGATGCTCCAGAGAAAATACTATTTCAAGAAGAAGTCAATTTTCTTGATTTCAAAATGGATACCACGAAGCATGCCATATTCTCTTACTCTGTTGCAACCACACCGTGAGATATGAATTCTGCAAGTATAGATTAGGCCTACAATGTTTCCCTTGAGCTGAAGTCAAAATTTCACTTGTTGAAGAGCATAATTGTTTGGCACATATTACATTAAGTAGATTTTTGATGAACTACTCTTGCCTTTTGGCACTAGACAATGTTATTCACCTATTACAATAGAAATAAGGTTTCAAAATTTTTCTTTATACTAGTAATTCACCCGTGTGATGCGTGCACAGTTGATGCATGAAATGCATCAAAAATCTATGAAAATTACTTTTTCATTGACTACAATATATGAAAATTAAACTAATAATTAAACGTAAAGAAAAAAAATGAAACAACATTAAATCAACAAAAAAAATTGTTCATTGATGAAAGTATATGGAATATTTGTCATAATATCATGTTCCTAAAAACTGATTAATTTATTATTTTTTGTGGCGTTTGAAATATTGACACATATATAGGGGTGGCAATTTGAGGCACAACACGATTGACCGACACAAACACGGCACGAAATTATAGGGTTTGGGCTGGGGCTTATCGGGTTCGAGCCGTTATAGGACCAACACGATAAGACACAATAAAAAATATGTTGTTATCGGGCTAGCTTGATAAACACGATAAGGCACGATAAGTTGATAACTAATATATATATGTTTTAAAAATATATTTTAAAAAATTTACTAGGGGTTATTCACTTCTTTCGAACTATTTTCATGATTATTTCATAGTTATATCATTTGAAAATTTATGACTTTTAAACTACTTGACTTTTTTATATTGATAAATTTTCAAAATATGTATTATAAAATCAAAATTATATACTTGCTAATGTTTATTGGGCTTAACGGGCCTTGTTTATTGGGCTTAACGGGCCTGACTAAATAAATCGTGTTTTTTTGCTCGTCGTGCCGTGCTATTCGTATTTTTATCATATTGTGTTCAGATTTTAATATTAGGCATGATAAGCTTATTGTACCGTGTTCGTGTTCGAAATTATCGTGTCGTGATGTTATCATGCCGACCCGATAACAGCCCAGCATGATCGATTTGCCACCCCTACATATATATAAGCAAAATAAATTATTATAGTATAGATATGAGTACAAATTAGTGATTGGATGTTGTGGATTGGGAGCGAAAAGTCATAATGTTAAAAAGATAGAAATTAATAGAGGTTTAAAAATAGTGAGAGAAAAGAGTGAAATTAATGGAGAGAGGGGGAGTAAAAATCATGTAAGAGATGAATGGTGTTTGTTTTAGGTGGGAAAAAAATGAACATAAAGCTACCACATGGCAGCACCGGTTTTTGTTTTAGTAATAATTATAGATTACTATTACACGTGTGACATGGCAATAGTTTGGGTGAAACCATATCTGAATGTTCCTATGTGAACTTTGTCATATCCTCATGCGCTTATTTAAGACCTGATATTAGTATGCTTTTAGAAGCTTCATATTAAACTAGTAATGATATAAAGCTAACACATTAACATTCATAATCAGTGCAAAACTGCATATGTTCAGAGGTCAGCATAAATTTAACAAAACGGACTTCTGTGAAACAATTGAGCATTTAGTAAGATTCTAGAGTTATAAAAAATTATCGCTATATGCTGTTAGTTGAACACGTTGGCGCAAGTAACATCTACCTGATTGTCTTCAACTGGACAGTAATTTACATCATTAAGGTATAAAGTTCTATACTGTTAGTTGTCTCTATATCACATTACCTTTCTCACCCCAGATGTCAATCCCATGCTTGCAAGGGCCTTGCTATCAACATATTTCCATTCCACGGTTGCTTTTTCCTGCTTTTTCCGTGAAATCCTTGTTCCACCTTGATGCCCACAGAAGTAAAGTAGACAGTCATGTAAAAGATTACTCCTAATAAGAGTGCTTGCAAATACACTCAAACTCCAGAAAGCAAGTGTTATAAATGGATATACCTTTTAAGCATAAGACCAATAACTCGATATACATCTTGAGGCGAATGTGAGTGAAGATATGAACATATTCTCCTACAACTTCCCTCGCAACTACAGTGCAGCCAGTTTTAAGGTCTAGATTGAATGCATTCTTCAGAAGCCGATCTATGGCTTCCCGCCTTGTGGTCAAGTCAGCTTCTTCGTCCACCAGAACAGATGGAAACTCCCATAGGCCAGCAAGTAAACCTTCATCTGGCCTCTTTACAAGAATATATCTACTCTCAGATTGGGGTCTATCGATCATATCTTGGCTTTCAACTAACTCTACAACACTGACAGCAGAATAATCACACCTTTGTTTGGCCTTGACCACCTTTGTTGGGTAATCAGTAACTAGTATCGATGTGCTATGCTGGGAGACTGATAGCGCACGACATTGACCAGAGATGGGGCATGCACAACAGCGGGGGCTCGAGGGAGTGCATATTGTTGCACCCAGTTCCATGAGAGCCTGGTTGAAGTCTCCAGGTCTACGAGGATCAACCACTTGTCCTGCTAGTTTCCTTATTTAGAGATAATAGAAAACATGATAGCAATTATATTACGGCAAACATGACTATAATAAAATTGAGAAGTATGCCGACAAGAAGATTATGCTGATTGTTACGAGTATGGCAACATCATCTAAGGCTCATCATTGCGTGCTGCACATTCGTAATAACTGATACAAACATGAGGAAGAACAACCACCACAGATATCAAATATTGCAGTTTTCTTTCTACAACCAAAAAGACCGTAGGTAGCTCAAGCGCTCTCTCACACATGCACACATAGGTAACAGTTAAGTAGACTTTGCATTTTTCTTACAATAACATAATTAGGTCCTAATGGCATTTGTCCGAGTCCAACGGTTCTTTTGATCGTACATCCTAATGGACTCTCATTTTGAAAAGAACAAAGCATAATGAAAAAAACATTATTGGAGAAGGCTCACCAAAAGCTCTTGACTGTGGCTGAGTCCTTCGGGTTTGCAGATATGGCCTTCAGTCTGGCAATCACCCTAACAACATTCCCATCGACCACTGGCACTGCCTACATAGCCAAGTTTAATATAATTGAAATGCGCAATACTAATTCTTCACCGTGGAAATCTGAAGAGGATGCTCACCTCCTTGAATGCTATAGAGGCGATTGCACCAGCTGTATATTCTCCAATTCCTCGGACTTTTTGAAGAGCAGCAACTGTATTAGGAAATCCACTGCCTTCTTCAACAATCATTTTTGCTCCCTAACAACAGATGCAATATGAAGCTCAATGATCAAAGCATGCTCTCAGCAGGGATTACAAGGAGGGCCTTTAAAGTTTTGGGTTTGGAGGGGGAGGGGTAAGCTAACTTATTTTTGGTTTTGTGTTTCCCAATAAAACCTTCTATTTAAAGTTTTTATCTTTTATCCTTTCAATTAAGCCAAATGATTCAGATATAATTTAATAACAAAAGCTTTTATGCCAGACATTACACCAAAGGCCACTCTGAGGATTTTCCCAGCCAATGGGTTGAAACATAATTTAAACGGAATGAAGCCCAATTCATCTGCAATAGCTCATATGCTCGCAGTTTTGAATTAACATTGAATAAGAAAGAGAAATAGCAAACAAACTATCTTGCAAGAAATCTATCCAGTCCTCTGCTACAAATGTGTAATTTTAACCAGGGTTCTAAATAATCAAAGTTCAGCATAGTCATGTACTATGTTGCTCAAGCTAACCTCGCTATTAAACCCAAGGCGTGAAAAGATTGAGTTATGCATGTCAATCACAAATAAGCTCTTAATCGAATTGGTCTCGAGCGGACTCAAGTATTTATAAGTCAACCCGAACCTGGGCAGTTTTGTCCTTTAACACTGAATTAAGATTTCCATAAGCTATCTCAACAATGACAAGTTCACGGTTCATTTCAAGTTTGGCTCATTTTGCCCAATAACCAAATCCGCAAGAGCTTGATCATGGCTCGAATAATTTGACTCCCTAACAACCATAGTTTTCACTTGGCTGAAGGCAAAATTTCCCCAAGGCAGCCGATAGAGATAAGATGAGGCCAAGAATCCAAGATAGTTATAGCTGTTCTAAGCCAAAATGTTTTTTTTTAAGTGATGATCTCAAACATCCAATCAGTGAAGGCCCAAAGAAGAGAAAACTACAACTGCCGAGGAACAACTAAACATAGACTACTAGCTATCAACATTGAATAAGAATCCTGCTATGACTCGCTGAAATGAGGAAGCTAGTTTCCTAGTGTGTGACTTCAATTTTACTGCTGATGCAACAACTTGACTAATTGGTTTTTACTCAGTGCCAAATTAATCTTCATATAAAATCTTATAGATGAATTCATAATGCAACTGTCTGAAGAAGAAATGTTGGTGGTATAGCTAAAGTAATAATACAATGAGATAAATAATAGAACTCACCTCCAACAGAAACCGTCCCCGTCTATAATAGCCCAACCCTGCCCACATTTCATTCACCTCCTGCACATAGTATACTGATCTATGAAAACAATTGACAAAAGGGAATAAACTCCATTCATTCCATTCAAAGAATCCTACTTTCTTTTATGGAATGTAGCAATCACAGAGTCTCATTTCATCAATTAATCTTGTAAATTGCAATGATGTTCTGACTTCACTCCTCGTATATGACGAGGAAAAAAAAGATTGATAGAATTAACAACATCTTGTTTTTAAGGTAGTCATATTACATATACCTCTTGAATAATTTATTTTTCCACAAAGAGAAACATCAAAGTAAGTAAATACCTCGAGAGAAGCTTGAGCTAGGTGATGTAGAGTGGGCCACTTGGTCATCCACCGGTTGAAATAATCGATGACCGCCTGAACCCTAGTTTGTTGAAGCATTACTTCAGAAACCCAGACAGCATATGCCCTTGTTTCAGTTTCACTTTGACCAACACCATTGCTGATTCTTCGCCACGGAAGGTCCCTCTTGTTGAGATCGTACCATTTCAACAGTGATGCCCTGATTTCTAGGGTTTCATCTTCATCAAAATTGAAATCTTCAATATCCCCAATAGTAAACTCTTCTTTGGGAGGTTTAGGGTTTGATTGTTTGACATTCCTCGGTCTCTTGTTTGTGGTGGTCTTGTCCTTCATTGCAACGATAAAGTACGGCCGTAGACGGCGGCGACGTCTAAGGCTAAGGGTAGGGGAGGGCTGAAGTGAGCTGGAATTGGAATGAAAAGTCTTTCCCGCTAAAGAATGGGTTTTGACACTGTAGGCATTAGGCACCGTCATTGACTCATTGTGTCACCGAATCGACTTCAAATTTTTTTTCTTTTTCTTTTATGATATTTGAGATTTGAGATTTGGGTTATATGTGTTACTCCTCCTGATCATAATAGCCCAGGGACAGGGAGTAGCATAGGAATTCGCACTCCATGACATCTTATAAAAACTACTAAGACTTGGATGGTAAAAACTAAAAAACAACTGTCTGTAGACACATGACCCATAGCGTGTTGGTATCATTGAACTCATCCCCCGTCTTTTTGGCCTCTGCGTCCAACAACTATAGAAGGATTGAAATTTCCAAAGAAACTTAAGAACGCCCATCGTCCTTGTAGCCTTCCAACCAAGAGGATGCATCTTCTCGTCATTCACATTTTGGTTTGGTTAGATCAAACGTATGGAACTCCTTCGTTATCCATCAGTAACCATGCTAAATCAAGACCAGACACCTCGTTTACAGAAGGTTACTAAATACTAGTATCTGAGATCAAGACACTTCATTCATTCATTCATACATACAGATTAAAAGACACATTGTATACAAGGTAAAACACATTAATCTGGGGAGGAAAAAACAGGGAGGGGGATTCACGGATAGGGAGAGAGCAAACGTAGTTGGAGGGTGCAATTGATCTTGTCTCCTTAAACTAAATAAAAAGTAGTACTAGCATCCCAAAAGAAAAATATCCGACTAAAGTTCATAGCCCATATATAACAATGGCAGAGACAGGCTTACACCCAAAAAATCACATTACAAAACTGGCCTGTCAGTATGTAGCTGAGTATCAACCCCTTTAAATATCTTCAACCCCTTTAAATATCTTCAGAATTTCCATTAGGATATACCCCTATACCTATGTATACAAAATTAACTCCAATATATAACCACGGGTCAACTTAAGTCCTTACAAACCAGGACCAGCTGATGTCTAAGCTTCTTCTGGAGTAGACTCCTTACGAGCAATTTTTCCTAGTTGAATAACAGGTGCAGTAGAACCACCAGCTGAACCCCCTTGAGCTGAACCCCCTTGGGCTGAACCATTGGTTGCCGCCTTCATCCCCTTCCTCATCTTTGCTTTTTGTGCCCAACCAACAAGCCCAACTTGTATATGCTCGTCAAATATTGACTTCTTGAAATTAGTACCCATCTTCATTTCATAGGGGTGAGAGAGTGAGATTCATAACTCGAATCCAGTTCAAAGAAAGAAAAATAAGTATATCACAACTAACTTACCTGTGTGACCAGAGCATAAAGTGGTAGAGTGCTATAACTGCAGGTTACCTGAATGAATACCCTGAGGATTTTAAAAAGAAAAAAGTTACAGCAAGTGTTACCAAATTATAATCATCATACAGATACCGGTAAACGAACGTTACCCTATAATAAGCCTTGGGACAATGTAACGAACTTGACCCATTATGCAGGAGTCAAAGCCAAATTGAACCTACAGGTGATAAAAGTAGACAACTTCAGTATTATAGAGAAAATGTGTTGCTCTTTAAATAGATTTTGATTATTGAGCAACTTACCCATATCCAGAAGAAGAATGCAATCTCAAAAGCATTTTGAAAGAGGATAAAGTGGATCAAGAAGAGGACAATGCGGGGCCGATGGAACCAAAAGTGATCATCTGAAGGTCGTACTACTAGATCACCTTCTACGGCTATATGTTTCTCAGCAACCTCATGAGCTAATTGGGAAATTATATGCTCCAGCTTAGTCCCCACAGCAAGTAGCAGCTAAGACAAATAACCACAAGCATAAATTACAAAGAAATTAATAAAGAAGGATCAGGATAACCCGAAATCCATGTTGCAAAAGGCAGAAAGCACAACTCAATAAAAGGCTCTGTTATTCCATTCTCCCCGTATAAAAACGCAGGTTGGAGATAGAAGCAAAATATGCTCTTCGTTATATTTTTAAACTCAAGCACATACTAACCAAATAAACTAATTCGTAACTATGTTTCGATTATTCAATAACACATTGATGGGCATGATATAACGACAAGTTTATGAATCTGCACAAAAGTTAATCACGAAACCACTCACGACGAAAGGAATAAAAGCTATCCAAAAGTATGTATGCCAGCCTGCAAAACGAAAACGAAACAGTTTTGAATAAAGCTCTCCAAAAGTTTTATGAAATCATTTATTCATCAAAAAAAGTAGGAGCGATAGCAAAAGCAACAAACCCCAGACATTAATAAGTGGAGAAAAATGAAATGAATGGCGTCGTACCATTGACATTCAGCAGCAAGAATACGACCACAAATACCCACAAGTACCAACTGCAATCAACGATCAGAAATTAAACCATGAATCAAAAAGAAGCAAAATATAAACATATAGGGCTATTCAAATATATGAACATATAGAAAATGGCATAGGAAACTTTAGCAATAGTAAAAAACACTTGCCTTATGCCAACAACTTTCTTAAAATCATCTTCCAGGGCACGTATCATATACCTATGAAAATTGAACTTCGGATTTCCCCTACAATGTGTCTGAACAAAGAATGTTTAGTACATGCCAATTACGAGCCAAAAGGTGATGAAAAGAAGAGAAAAAAGTAAAAGGTCAACAACTAAATTATCGTTGTCAGATATGTACCGTAATGAAGCCCAGTCGCAGTGCTACATAATCTGTTTTGGTAACTGATCCATAAAATTGCTTGCCAAAGGATTTCTGAACATCCACAACCAAATAAGATTTTGACAAGAAGCATCAAGGAGGTGGTGTGATGCTCTTACAAAAATATAATCATCACAATAACAAACCAAGACCGGACCCAATGAAGACCCCACATAATTGCAGGTCCGGTTTCTATGCATTTCTCCATTAGTACAGTACAAGGAGAAAAACTAGTGCATAAGATCCAACTTAGCAAATATGAAAAATTAATTTCAATGCCAATGCATTCCGAAATGAACCTCAAATGTGAAAGTACCTTCTTTAAATAGCAACTAAATTGACTAGGAATAGATTGTTAACTAGTTATCTACAAAAAAATTCGTGCTTATCACTTACCAGCCAAACCATAACAGCTGAACGCTTGCCAATACCCTGAAAACGGTTCAGGATGAAAGCATGTTGATGAACATGAGTGACCTTCGGTTTTAAAACTGCATAAAATTGCCAAAAATTAGAAAACATACAACAAATAAAGCTTTAGTTAAGTTTATATAGGAAACAAACTCTTACCTTGTTCTGTGTCAAAGTTATCTTTTGCAATGGAGTCTTCCCAGGACTTCCATTGACGTATCTAAGTCACAATTAAAAAATTCATTAAAATAAGTACAAGAAGCTCATAGTACAGGACATCTAGTATATATTATACAAAAGTGCATCTAAATCAAATCTTCTACTAACCTTAGCCCCTCCAAATACAACAGTGAGAACAGAGAACGTCACATGCACAACAGCAAGGACAAATATAAAGATGTGCAGATGATGCAGTGCTTCAAGAGACAAAAGAGGGACCTTGTTCTGCAGAAATGGAAAGCAAAAGACAAAAAATAGATTAAATATCTAGCTCAAATCAGAATCTATATACCAACTTACTAAACTCAAACAACTTACATGAAGTAGCTGTAATTACAGTGAGAATGCCCTCTAGGGATTTGATTTATTCACCAGGGAGAAACTCAAGATGGATGGAGTTTGTGGGTTACTTGGTTTGATTTTAAAGAGCTAACCCTCAAATGTCTTCTAGAAATTAAACCCTCCAACTCACTTTCACATCATGCACTGGCAACTTAATTCACAATTTTAATAGAAGGCTTTACTTACCAAAGGGGCAAGAGAATGGATATACAATGCTCCTACAGGAAATAATTTCTGATACCCATCATAATATTTTCAATCATTTCAATCTAAAATCCAGTATAAACACTAATCCTAGCATACAAACACTACAAATTGCTTGGTTCTTGAAGCTAATGCTTATATTTCAACCACCTCTACAATCAAAAAACCGTAGTTCTCACACCTAGAAAATTTTAAGCAACAGTGCATTACTAAGGAGCACGTATAACAATGTGAACTTTTTAGTCGATATATGACAAACTCTTAAAACTAAAACAGTTATAAATAGGATTTCACATTTATTTAAAATTAATATGAACTAACTCCTAAAATGCAGACCAGAGAATAAATAGCTCAAATGATTACCTTGCGGCCACAGTAACCCACACCTTTTGATCCTTCAGCGAGCAAGTGGCGAATATGGGAAGTCGTTTCTGGCTTAGAATGAGATGAATTTCCTTCTTCGGAATGGGATTGTGAATGGAGCGCACAAGGAAGGAAATGGAGCATCAAATCCTCGTGCACGCAGATCTTGACAAGTGTAGCTTGGAAGACAGTCAACAGTAGTGAAATAAACCCCAGCAACATCAACTCTGCAGCACCCAACCAATACTTTCATTAATCCAACAATCAAAAAGATCAATGTTGGATCGAAATAAAGATGAGAAAAGGTTTGTAGGGAATTCGCGAGGGAAAAAAAAAACTTCACCCATGAAGTAGACCAGAGTGAGTCTAATTAGCTATATAAGTGTCAACCTTTCCGCATAATCCCAATTAATAGTGAGATGAAAGAACAGCTCTACATAATCCCAATGAACTTAATTGCAAAATTAGTTCACACAAATCTAAGCAACCTCTAATAACAACAAAACCTTATACAATTTTACATAATATTAAGAAAATCAGAATATAAAATAATAAATACGGGTTTGATGATTTCCAAACAAAACATCAATACTGGAAAAACTGAAAGAAAAGACCCCGAAAAATTAAATCCCCAATAAAGATTTGCCACAAAAAGGAAAAAGAATGAGAAAAAGAAGTTCATCATACAGATACAACTGAAGGGGCACATACATACATACATACACACACACACACAGAGGGCACCTTCTTTGACTTTCAGCAGAGCTTCAAAGAGAGGCTTCTGATGTTTCCTCTTCAAATACTGCATTTTCAAAGAATCAAAAAGGGTATTAAATATCAACCTTTACAAAGAAAAATCCAAACTTATATACAGGAAATGTATCTATACATAATACATACATAAATTATTAATACACACACAGAGAGAAAGAGCGAGAAAGAGAGGAAATGGGTACCTTGCCGGTGTAGTGGAGGAGGCGTTCTACGAAGAGGGAGATGCCGACGATGCCCGTACAAACGGCGGCGACAACCCATGTGGGTGTATACTCCAACGTCACACCTTCTTCACCACCACCCGTCATTCTTCTTCTTCTTCTTGTCGATAAATCTAACACTCAAAAAAAAAAAAAAACGCTGTGTTTCTCTTTTTCTTTCTATGACTTGAAATCAAAAGGCATCACTATCTGGAGCTGGGTTTCTGGAAAGATCAATGAAGGTAATCTTATTGGGTCGTAATCTATATAAAATTAATCCATAGATTTGTAATAGTTAGTAGAAAATTTTAAAGGCAGAGCGAGAGCGAGGGTCCTCGTGGTGCAGGGAATATAGAAAGGGAATGAAGGTTTGATTGATACCAGATGTAATTAATACTGGAATAAATAAATAAATTTGCATATGAGGGGAGGGGGAGATTGAAAATATAAAAATCTCAGTAGGTGAAGCAACTATCCATGTCCGGATGTCCCTCATAGTATTAGTCGTAGTATTATTTTGGCTCTTTTTGTTTATTGTTTTTCAAAGTAAAGTTTAAGAAATAACTATGACTATGATCTCCCACTCTCACATCTTTTTCACTATTATGATAATCACCTTCGAAATGGTAAAAAAAAATCAAAATTCGATTAGTTTAAAATAAAATTTTAAATCTAATTAAATTAGATAAAATTTCTAAAACTAATTTGATACGATAAAATATATTTAAGATATAGTTTTACAAGCAAATTTATAATTGAGATTAAGGTTTTAGTTTTTATTTTTTCAAATATCGCTTAATTAAACTAGATTTCATCTTATGTAATTTATACAAGTTTAATTTGACTGAAACTTTTCAATTTTCATCTCTTTTTCATTTTCATAATGTTTAATTTATAAAAATTCAAAACTGAATAATTCTATTTTATTTGTTTTACAAATTCTATAAGGCACAGGCTGGTTGTCCCCTCAAGTTTGTATTCTTTCTTTTTTTAATAAAATCTAGTAAGGTGACGCCCATGTGTTCTTTTTTAAAAAATGTGTTTTCACATTCTTTTGAAGTTGTAATTTTTTTTATTTTTTTTTGTTACCAAAAATTAAAATCAGATAGATTTTAAAACCGGTATCTCATTTATATATAGTAAAAGTTTTTATTATTATTAAAAACCGATGTCTCTTAGTTTTTGCTGCCAAAATTGGTTAGTGGGAGATAGATTTTATCACATTTGTTTTAGACACGTTTCACTTGATTAGGACATCAAATTTTCATAGTAAAGGTGTTTTTTTGTAGATAGATTTTACCCGTGCTCATAGATTTTAATATTTCAATTACATATTCATATGATCAATTTTGAATACCTTGTTTTTTAGAAAAATTATTCTAATTAAAAATTTTAATTATTTATTACAAGTTTAGAAAATCTTCTTATTATAAACAACTTTAACAAAAAAAATTATTCAAACCATGCATACAGTACTATATATATATATATACATATTATTTTTCCAACCAAAAATTAAAACCGGGTAGATTTTAAAATCGGTGCCTCCTTTATACATTGTAAATTTTTTAAACCATTTTTTACTGCCAAAATCGATTAATACCGGTTATATTTTATAACATTTGATTTAAACGCGTTTCACTTAATTAGAAATCCAAATTTTTATGATATTTTCTTTTTTTGCGGATAAATTTTATCAATTTTCATAAATTTTAATCTTTCAATTACATGACTATATGATCAATTTTGGAATATTTACCTTATTTTTTGTTGTTTCAAATTATTCTAATTAATTTTTTAATTATTTATTACAAGTTTAGAAAATTATCTTATTATAAACAACTTTTGCTTAAAAAAAATATTAAAATCATTCATATGGTACAAAATAAATCTATATAAATTCTTTTTTTTTCCTGCCAAAAAATAAAATTTGATAGATTTTAAAACTGGTGCTTCATTTATACATGGTAAAAGTTTTTTTTTACCATTTTTTGCTGTCAAAATCGATTAATACTGGATATATTGTATAACATTTGATTTAAACACGTTTAACTTGACTAGTACTCCAAATTTTCATGGTAAAAGTTTTTTTTGCAAATAGATTTTATCATATTTGATAGAGACCTGTTTCAATTGATTAAAACTCCTCAATTCTCATGGCAATTTTTTTTTTATTTAACATTTTTTTGCTTACAAAATCGGTTTGTACATGATATATTTTATCACATTTAATTTAAAGAAGTTTAATTTGACTAGGACTCCTCAATTCTCATGATAGAAGTTTATAATTTTTATTATTTTACCAAAACTCGGTCAATTTAAAATAGATTTTATCCAATTTGATTAAACGTGTTCCACCAACACCACAAACAACCACTACGAAATAGTTTACAAATTCTATCTACAAATTTCACATGAATTTTCTGGTTTGATAATTCGGTGTGATCATACGTTATTTATTTATTTATTAAATATGTGGTCATCTTACTGTTGTTAGTTCATTTAAATAGCTTGTAAATTTCATATATTAAATTAAGTTTCAGAAACAATACTAAGTCAATCGTGCATCGCACAGGTAATAACCTAGTTTTTTCTAATAAATCATTATATTTAATATAATCATTATTTTAAAGAAAGAGAGAGTATGTAATGGGTAATTAAATGAACCACGTCGTTAAAAAAAAAATGGTTATTTAGAAATATTTTATTCAAATAATCTACTTTCAAAATTAACTCAATAGATTGAAAATGTTTATTACTTTTTTTTAAAATTTGTAAATTACATAAATATACAACCGTACAAATGTACTAAGTTTAAATATTCTAAATTAATTTATTATAATAAATTTGACGGAGAAGTACATAAACTGAAAATCTTAAAGGGGATGATAAACATAAAAACATCTCCAATGTTAATGTGGATGTGAAAAAGTTTAGATGTCACCTAGGATTTACATTATTTTTGAAGAAAAAAAACATCTTCAATGCAAATATGGATACGATGTGACAATCAAATTTGTTCATATTATGGATAACAATGTCAAACTTTCACATTCTACT
Source organism: Codonopsis lanceolata (assembly GCA_013146195.2). NCBI lineage: Eukaryota > Viridiplantae > Streptophyta > Magnoliopsida > Asterales > Campanulaceae > Codonopsis > Codonopsis lanceolata. The sequence continues at coordinate 98,267,223 of CM028382.1, read as the reverse complement.
TGAGAGTGTGTATACATTATAGTTAATATTATTTTTTTAAAATTTTCTTTTTATTGGTTGTTCTTTTTTCTTTTCCTTTTTATTTTTTTGTCAAATATTATTTTAGTGGTAGGAAATATGTCACATAAGATTAAATCCACATATGTATTGGAGAGATCTATTTTGATTGAATATGAATGAAGAGAGAAAAAATGACACATATGATTGACTGATTGAAGGTACAAATTACACACGACCACATAAGATTAAATCTAGGGTTATATTAGTGATACTCTAATTTTCTTTATAAGTAAGTCAGTACATGTCAAATATATATATATTCATGGCAGTCATCCAAAATTGAGACGATTAGGGGTGTCAAAAATGAAACTTTGAGATAATTAAGGTAGTTATACAAACTTAAGAAGATATAAGAAAAACAAAAGGGGAAGATATTATTGATTTACACTACAATCTTCATAATTTTTCAATTTTACCAATCACATATTATGTAAGCATCTTACATATGCTCAAGTAGATTTTTAATAATTTTGATTTATGCTAATACATTCCTTAATTGTTTAATCTTTCAATGGTAAACTTATTGAGTAAAAAAATAAATAGTTAAATGTCTTACTTTCTTGGCTTTAAAATAATACTTGGTCTACCCCCTAATTAAGGATAGGAATATACGATATACTAAGTTTATATGGAATAATCTCTTCTATTTCAGGCAAAGAGTCCTCGTTTGAAAATCAAACGATTTTTTAAAAAAAATAACATTTTTAGTAGCTCATTAGTAATAAAATAACACTTTTATACCTTAATTTTTTAAAATAAACTTTTTAAGTGAAACGTTCCAAAATGAAATAATAGACTATTTGTCTGGACTCATTAGTATTATATTTAGTATTTCTATAATTTAACAATGAATTAAGAAGATTTATATGTGTAAACAAAAATTATATATGAACAATTAACAAGTTTTATTAGCAAAACCTGCAAATAGTGTGTAGTAAATTAGATTAAATGGAAGTTATTTGCGGCATTACCAACAAATCAAAACACATGGCCCGCTTACATGGGATAATATTTAGTAAGATATTTTATCAATACAAAATCTATATCTATACTAATTTTAAAAGTACCAACTTTTTCAAAACCTATTTCCCTTTTGCAATAATAAATCTCCTTTATATCCTCTTGTTAATTAATAATTATCATCCTTCCTTTACTCATTAAACTTTTTTAAAAGCCAATAATTAATAGATATATTAATGTCATTGAAGTTGATAATAATTTCAAAAATATTTAGACACAACATATATGCTTACAAACAAGTGAAGGATAAAAATGAAAGATTATGATAATCGTAAGCATATTTTTTTAAAGTGAAACATCTCGTTGACTATTTGACTAGAATGTAAGGAGTATTTGTTTTTTTTATGCATGTGTAATTATGTATAACTCACAACTCAAAAGAAAAAGTGGGTACCACCCATTTTACTTTAAGTTGTCTATTACTCCCTCCGTCCCTAAATAATTATTTAGGTGGATCCGGGCACACAGTTTAAGAAAAAGTAATTGACTTGATTATTTATATTGGTTTAATGTGTAGTTTTATTTAATGTCTATGTATATGTGGCCCATAATTAAAGTAGAGTGAAAAAGTAAGGATAAAATGGTAAAAGTGATGTTCTAAAAATGTAAGTTTCAAAGTGGATAATTATTTTGGAATGGACAAAAAAGGAAAGGAGGACGATAATTTAGGGACGGAGGGAGTATTTATTTATGGGCGGGGATAACGACATTCCTAAATCCACTCTCTATACCTCATTTTTTGCAAGATACAATACCTTAATGAAAGAAATGGGGTGTAGATAGTGAGTTTTTGGTACGGTTAGCCTCCACCTTTATTTATTTGATTGAGGTTCATTTGTTTTGTATTACATGTATGATGTATCTTAAATCAAATCCTCATAATTTCTTAAAATATCCTCAAACTTATGTCAACAGCAGTATTTGTTTGAAAATATATTAAAAAAATTGTTAGATTCTATTTTTGAAGTGGTATTCACGACTTGCAAGTAAATCATTAATTGTATCTCCCAAAGACGTAAATAGAATATTACAGTTAAGCTATATGCTTTGATTTAATTGATCATATAGAAATAGAAGAGAAGATCTGGAGTCATCTATGTACACGAGTTCGATGATCGCTGAAAATTAAGTAACTCAGTAATTCAACGAGTTTATATATCTTTGTTTCCTATACAACTAAAAAGATTTGTAACTCCATCAGTATTCAATGGGAGTTTAGCATTGCATTTTGGAGGTTTAAAACATCTTTAGGAGTTCAAATTTATTTTGAAGAGTTTGGTAGTAACCGAACCGAAGAAGGATTGGAACCAAACCATTCGGTTCGGTTCGATTTTGTGGTTTAAGTAAATTGTTTTTAATCAACTTAACTATCGTTAAGAATAAGAATAAAAATAAGATTTTACTATAAAATTAACATCAAAATTAGATAATAACCTAGTAAAATAAAATTATTATAAAGATTACAATAAAAATTTCAAAATAAACACAAATAATGGAAGAAATAATAATTCTCCAACAATCAAGATTTTGTTTGTTTAGTATGTATATATATATATATATATATATATATATATATATATATATATATATATATATATATATGCGTATATATATATATATATAAATGCGTATATATATATATATATATAAATTGATTTGGTTCGTTTTGATACCAAAAACCGTGAATCGAACCGAACCAAATGGTTTTCAATTGTTGAAATCAAAACCGAATCATTTTCGACCAAAACCGAAACAAACCGACCTATTTGATTTGGTTTGTTTTGGTTTCGTGGTTTTATGGTACCAATTTACACCCCTAGTGAAAAGGAAAGCTATAATGTGGGTGCAAAGAAACAGAATGAAAACCACAAGGGTGATTATTGGTATCCGTATGTATTCTTTCATGTTGTTGAAGAATGAAGATGATTCTTTTGTTGAACTCTTTTGTCTTAAAATTATCGTTCGGATTGATTTAGTGCACGATTTAAGAAAATATATTTGATGTATAATTTATTTTAAAGTATATATATATGTGACTAATAATTAAAATATGATGAAAAAGTAAAAATAAATTGATAAAAATATTACTCCCTCCATCCCTAAATAATTGTCCTGCTTGACCCGGCACACAGTTTAAGAAAAAGTAATTGACTTGATTATTTATATAGTTTTAATGTGTAGTTTCTATTAATGTCCATGTATATGTGGCCTATAATTAAAGTAGAGTAAAAAAGTAAGGGTAAAGTGGTAAAAGTGATATTCTAAAAAGATAAGTTTTAAAGTGGACAATTATTTTCGAACGGATGAAAAAGAAAATGAGGACGATAATTTAGGGACGGAGGGAGTATCTAAAAAGAAATTTTTTAAATACTCCTCCGTCTCGAATAATTGCCCTGCCCGACGCGCTTTAAAAAGTAATTGACTTGATTATTTATAATGGTTTAATGTGTAGTTTCCATTAATATCCATGTATATGTGGTCATAACTAAAGTAGAGTAAAAAAGTAAGGGTAAAGTGGTAAAAAGTGATGTTCTAAAAGGTAAGTTTCAAAGTGGACAATTATTTTGATTTGACGAAAAAAGGAAGGAGACGATAATTTAGGGACGGAGAGAGTAAAATACTCCTCCGTCCCAAATTATCTGATTCCGATTTACATGCATGATTAAGAAAAAACAATTGACTTGATTATTTATATTGGTTTAATGTGTAGTTTCTTTTAAAGTTCATATGCATGTGGCCCATAATTAAAGTAAAGTGAAAAAGTAAGGATAAAGTGGTAAAAGTGATGTTCTAAAAAAGTAAGTTTCAAAGTGGACAATTATTTTGGGACAGACGAAAAAGGAAAGGAGAACGATAATTTAAGGAGCGAAGGAGTAATTGTTTTAGAATGTGAATGTGATAGAGGGAGCATGTGAATGTGATAATTAGAATGTTACTTTACACAATGAATGAGAGGACTGAGGAGAGACGTACGTCTTGAAGGTTGAAATTACGCGGCTTGACATTAATGAATGAAAACTGTACTTTGGACTGGATTATAGTCTGGGGCCTGGGCATGTCGCTATTTTGGGGTCCCACAATCTATGCAGTCTTGGCATATATGGCAATTTGCCAATCAGTTTTGGGGTCCTGCCTCCTCGAATGTATCCCTCCATCAATTTTCGCCATCGAGCTTAAATTTGTAGGATAATTACAAATTTTAGTGTTGATGTTGTTACATTAAATTTACTTAAATTTTTATATTGTTAAATTAAACATATTTATTTCTAAATAATGATACGAATATTTCAAACGTTAAAACTCATAATAATACCATAAATTCTAACTTTTACTATTATTAAGGTAGTCTCCTGTAAGACGGTCTTACGAATCTTTATTCGTAAGATGGATCTATTCAGGTTAAATGATGTAAAATTCATAAATATCAATATAACCCCTAAATTTTTGAAAATTACAGTGTCATTCATCATATTTATATATGCAGAATGTCACTTTTTACTATTAACAGTGTCACTTTGTAGTATAAAATATATCACTTTGTGACTTTAAAAGTGTGACTTTGCATTTTTAATAAAAAATTATAATTTTTTTCCCTTAAAAAATGTTACTTTTTGAGCTTAAATATGTCACTTTTAGCTTTAAATGTGTTACTTTTATTTTGAAAAGTGTCTCATTTTTTATAAATGAAAATCAGTACGTTTGGACATTAAATTGTCACTTTATAGCATTAAAAGTGTCACTTTTTAACATTAAATGTGTTACTTTTGATCTAAAATAGTCATTTTGTCTTATAAATAAAAATCAACGTTATTGACAATAAAAGTGTCACTTTTTAGCATTGAAAGTGTCTCAGTTTAATATTAAATGTGTCACTTTTGACAGTTACTGTCAGTTTTAAAATGACACTTTTCAATATTAAGAGTGTCACACTTTTTATTTTAATGAGAATTATAATAAATTTCTCTTTATAGTGTCACTTTTAACTTTAAAATGTGTCACTTTTAACCTTAAAATGTATCACTTTTATATTTTAAATGTGTCATGTTTGCCTTTAGATGTGTGACTTAACATTTCGTCAAAGTCCGTTAGAGTCCGTCTAGCATCCTAATACAAATGAGGCTAATGAAGTTGACAGATGATTAAACTGCAATACATGAGAAACATAAGAATTTCGACAACAAACCTTGAAAGTGCAGGGACACCGAAGCAAAATATGAAACTTTTCATTAATAAGCAAAACAAATTAATTGCCAGCTCTAACCCATCTTGGCTTACTTGTTTTTATGATTTTTAGTAACATGTTATTTATTTATTATGATCCGTAAATTCTTAAATGTGAATTCATTTTACGAATTTAGGATCCGTAAGACCGTCCTACACATTTTTTGTCAATATCATTTGTCTTAAGTTTATATTGAGATCTCAACAAAATTTATCTTTTTCGGCGCCTTTAAGGATATAACCTCGATGCTCAATTTATGCTTTTGAGATATAAAGTTAGGTACTAATTACAAAAAATTAAATTCGAGATATGAGATTATATAGTTTGAGAAAATATTATTTATTTGTTTTGTTCTGCAGCAAATTTTCATAGTTTCAAATTTTGATTGGGTAACTTTCGTTTGAGTTTTGGGAGCACCTGACGGAACCGGTCTCGTTTGTACCCGGGATTGGGGTCGTCACATTCTGGACATTATTTTAGAGTTTTTTCTCAGTAGAAATATGTCAAATATATAAGTGTTCAATACATAGCATACATCTGGGTCGTATATGGTGTCGAGTCATATCTGTTTTTTCGTATCTATTTGATCTTAGTTGTTTTGTTATTCATGTGAGCTTCATCAAATCTTATAGCTGTTCATAATTTTGTTTGAATGGGGCTATTATCACCCCAATTTCCTCTAGATATACCAACTTTTTAAATACACACCATTTTTATTTATAACCTATCTAAATACTAAATACACCCTCTATATATTTTTAGAAAAATATTATTTTCACTACATTATCAATTATTACACCAAATAAACACATATTTTGATAAACTACCCCTTAATTACTTGTTTATATTAAGTTGACCAACAGTGTTAACTGCCTAAATAATTTCTAATTGACAAAATATCAAACAATATTTGTTTATCGTCCATGTGATAATCATTCTTTTCTTATTTAAATATGCAATCAATAAAATTCATGGCTAGAGTTATGCTACTAAAATAAAATATAATGTTCTAAGAAAAAAAAATCAACCGAATTTTGAGATAATATGTTATAGTTGCTTATTTGAATAAAAAAATATAATTAGATTTAACTAAAAAAATACTCTCTCCATCCCTAAATAATCGTCATGCTTGACCCGGCGCACAGTTTAAGAAAAAGTAATTTACTTGATTATTTATATTGGTTTAATGTGTAGTTTCTTTTAATGCCCATATATATGTGGTCCATAATTAAAGTAGAATGAAAAAGTAAGGGTAAAGTGGTAAAAATGGTGTTCTAAAAAGGTAAGTTTCAAAGTGAACAATTATTTTGGGACGGACGAAAAAGGAAAGGATGACGATAATTTAGAGACGAATGGAGTATAATTGTAAAAAGTCAAATTCAATTGTCAAATCATATTTTGATATCATGTCTAAAGTCTTAATACCTTTTGTCTACCAATAGCAATTGATTTTAAATATTATTTCTGAATTGATTAAATGTGATAATGTATATATACAATACCTACCATATTGTTATTGTTGAGTTTATTTTTATAAAAAAAATTGTTTAAATTAAATCAATCTTTTATTATAATAATGAAGTATCACATATTATCTAAAATATTGGTAGATTAAATACTTGTATGTAATAATTTTTATAACTAAACATAAATTGAGTCATAAACACAAGAAAAAGTATATCTATTAGGAAAAACTAAAAATAGGAAGAAGAAAAAACTATATTGTTCTTTTATGTGTTAAAAATTAAAAAGTAATACGGAAATAAGAAATATATTGTTCACCTTCAAATGATAAGTAACTCATTAAGGAGTAAATATTGTCCAAACATACATTAATTTAAAGGTATAATTAACTGTGTAGTGAATAAGTAAAAAATGTAATCAAAATAATTTCTCCCTATTTTTTATTGGCAAAAAATTATGAAATACGATTTTAATAAGCATTTTATGTAAGATGTGGGTTTTGTCTTACGAATCTTAATTCGTAAGACAGTCTTATAGGAAACTTACTCGCAACTAAAATGGGTTCAGCGATCGAAGCCTTGGATCTTATGCTTTAAATATGCTCTTTTTTGGTCGTATGATCTTCTTAGTAAAGCAAGCAATTAACCAAACTTCTGAGATATAGAGCAAAGGATCTTCTCATGGCTCAAACTATAAGTGCATGCTATCTAACGAGAAGAATGAAATTAATTAAGAATATTGCCAAAAGAATTCATTTGCAATTTGAATTTTGTGATTTGTGCAAATATATATATAAATGTTCGCCCTGGTTGACTTAACAATCGGCTAGCCTTAACCAATTATCTCTAGATTGTTCTATCAGTTTAAATAAGTTGAACAATGCTAAGGTATTCGATGATATTTTTGGAATAAAAACACAAATGACAAGAAGGTCATGTTAATTGGTGACATTTTTTAATTAAAAAAAAGATGTTATATTAAGAGGAGGAGGAAAGGTCGGGGGTAGGTTGTTAAGAGCGACCACAACAATAACACTCAATACCACATTCTAGTCACCTCATTTTTTGTTTTTTTTTTTTTATATTTTTCAACACTCTACAAAATAATTCACTTCAACAATCACCATTTATATAATCCTCTAAAAACTTTAAACCTCTCTCATCTCAACTAACAAACCTAACTACCACCATATATTTCAACTTTCTTCTTTCTATTTTTTCATCACAATTGGAATAAAATATTTACATTTTATATTATACTCCCTCCATTCCAAGCAAAGCGTCCACTATTCCCTTTTGGAATATTTCACTTAAAAAGTCCACTTTCAAAAATTAAAGCATGAAAGTGTCATTTTATTATCAATGAGCTACTAAAAATATCATTTTCTTAAAAAGTTTTATTTTCAAACAAAAACTCTTTGCACGGAACAGAAGGAGTATATTCTATGAAAAATATATTATATTTTAATTATTTCAATTATATTCATCTAAAAATATATATCAATCTAATAATCAATTTTTGTTTATAATACATTATAGTTATTATTTTATCCTCTCATATATTTCGAATACGAGACGAATAATTTTCATTGGTTAAAAGAATTCACAATTAATTCATAAGAAGAAATATTTATCAATTACTTGTAACGATAAAAAATTAAGAAGAAAAACATGTGGTATGATTAATTTACAAAAATTCAACTTTTTTTTTTTCAAATAACAAAGCACATGTCGTGTACCCATGATTTGATGCTTCTCCCATGTCCCAAACAAGCTTGGTAATTATTGACTCGAGATTTTTATACTATAAAACGTCATGATAATGTGCTCTAACGCAAATGAAATCTAACAATTTCATTTAAAGCAAGTATTGTTCTATGTTCTTACATCAAATTCAATATTGAGAAGAAGAATACAATGATTCTCATTTTCCCAAAAGTTATCTTACAAATTAGCAACACAGATTACATATAGAGAAATCACTTATGAACAACTACACTATCTTCAAACCCTAAGCCTTCTTGAGAGATTTAGGGGTCTTGGCAAGTGATTTGGCAGGTTCCTTCCCTGCCTTTTCAGACTTCGTTGGTAATAGAACTGGGTTGATGTTGGTTAGTACACCTCCATGTGCAATTGTCACACTAGCAAGAAGCTTTCTAAGCTCTTCATCATTCCTCACAGCCAAAAGAACATGCCTTGGTATAATTTTGTTCTTCTTGTGGTCTCTTGCAGCCAATTCCAAAACCTAAATAACAATCAATTACAAGCTCTAGTCAAAATCATATTCAAACAATTCATTACCAATTAGATTCAGCACAAGGCATTGTTTGGTAGCTCAAATGCAATACAATAATCAATTAAAGAAGCTTTAAGCTACTCAAAAATATGGATCGTGATTCATCAGGCAGAATAACAAATTAAACAACCTCCTGAAAATCATATTTCTGAAACTTCCTCAAATTGGGCAACAATTTCATATTTGCAGCAACTATTTCAAAAACAATAAAAAATAGAGAGATCTTACTTGAATTGCTGAAATGAGGGAATTTCCAATTTCAAGGTTGAATTCAAAATTGAGATGAAGTAGGAGCCGACATTGGAGTTTAAAAACGGAGCCTCGCTGGACTGCTTGGGTTGTCCATCTACGAAGAATGATAGCGGCTAGATGAAGTTGCTGGGCCGACAGTGAGAGAAACCAGAGCATGATGGGGATGCTAGGGGCTATGGCGAATTTCGGTGTTCCGTGGCTCGAGGGATGAGGGAGGAGAGAGATATCTGTGATAGGTCACGACCATAACTGAAAGCTGGAGATGGCGGCTGGAAGGATACGGTGAGCAATGAAGGCGGCCGGATCTGTAGATGAAGGGCGCGGGAGAGACAGAGGCAGCACTGGCGAGGGGGGGAAAAGATAGAGATGAGGGGGGGACTCATCGGAGAAGATAAATTGGCAAGACAGAGGAAGAAGGCTGGCAACAGTTGGATAAAAAGATTGACGGTCATTGGAAGGGAAATAGAGTCCCCCGATCTGTTGGTAGGACAGAGGAAGAAGGCCGACAACTGTTCACGCTAAGAGTTCCCCGATCTGTTGCGATCCATTTACCGGCTTATAGGGATTGAGTGTGGAATTAGGAGTCCGTTGTATGGTTGAGTTCTGCAAAAAAACTCCAAAATCACTTTTTGAGTGCTGATAAAAGGGTCCATCGTGGACGCTCTAATGACCCTGCTCAGACATTTCTCTACCAATTGACTTGTGGTCTTAGTGGCAGCGAGAGTCGTTTTTACAAACCGAGACAATTGTGGCCTTAGCACAAAAAAAAAAAACCAAACATTATTTCTTTTTGGACCTTCAAAAACTATATTTCCTTCTTATATTCCTTTCAACATCAATAATATAAGATGAAAAATGCATAAACGTAACACCAAAATCTCTAAACGTATCACTATTTAATGTGTTAAATTACCATATTACTCTTAATCTCATTTAAACCTATTACCTCTCACTTATTTAAACTCATTACCTCCCACAACATTAATTTTCTAACAACTGACCTCCCTCATTAAAACACCTTATTTCTATGCATTTAAACTCAATTTAAATGTCATAACCCCTCAATTACTCCCCCAATCAACAACCTCTTCTAACTCCCCTCCTAAAGGCCAAATTTAGGGCTGACAATCACAACCAAAAACCGGTTAACCCGCCCAATTCGACTTGAAATCACCCAACACAACCCGACTTGAAATTTTTAATGGGTCGAAACGGCTCGACCCGTTATCCGTTTCGACCCAACCCATTTCGACTAATTACACATTTTGACCCATAAATTTCTTGTTATGCAAATGTATGTTTTTTGGTGAAAAATATGGGGTGATAATGGCCGACTCATTTCGACCCGTTACCTGTTCTGACCCAACCCGTTTTGACCCAACCAATTTCGGCTCGTTTTATATTTGGGCCATAACGAGCCACGACTCGTTTCGACCCATTACACGTTTCGACCCGACCCGACCCACCAAATCGTCAGCCCTGGCCAAAACCAACCGAGACCATCTTCTTATATATCCCAACTCTCCCACGGTCATTAATGCCTCAATTACTCCCATAATCGACAACCCCTCTGACTACCCTCTGAAAACCCATAACTGAGACCCTCTCTCTATCCCAAGTCTCTCACCGTTATCTCTCTCTCTTATCTTTTCTCTTTATCAACAGCATTGAGTGAAGAAATAGGCGACAAAGGAGGAGGAGCCGAGACGGAGCTTAGATCTGACATTCTCTCCCGACTTACCTTTGACGATCGATGAAGAGGAACTATGCTGGCCTGCAAATCATGGCTACACGCCTCCACAGACCCCTCTATCCACTCAGTCTTCACTATTCGACCTCAAAACTCACTTTAACTCCACAACTAACTCACCTCGCTCCCGCCTATGTTTCCTGGTAAAACATCCACTAGCTAGTAGCGGATCTTTTTCACAACTTCCGCTAGAACACGACAACACTACAGACACACTACCGCTACAAAGGCACATGACACAGATGTTGAGCAAAACAACCGATGGGCGTTAGTGGGTGTTTGACCAAACATCCGCTGGATTCAAGCGGATATTTGGCCAAACATTCGTTTTCTATTTGCGGATTTTTTTTTGTTGAATAATTATTAATTTTTAGTTTTTTATATGAATAATAATATATATAATATGTGTGTGTGTGTGTGCGTGTATATATATAATAGTGTTTCATTTAATTTATCAATATAACCTATGGTGAAGATGATTACGGTGTTTGTTTTGTTCGGAGAGATGAAGATGATTAAGAGTAGAGTATGATCTGATGGTGAAATGAATTGGGAGGAAGTTCTATAAAATCAGAAAGAAAAATAACCAAAAAAGTTACCTCTTACTACATCCACCCATATAATAATAATAAGGGTAAATCACAATTAACTTCTTTAATTATGAGTTAAGTTTGAATTACCCTCTCAATTATTAATTGAAACAATATGTTTCCTTCAACTATAACATTTTCTTAAATTACACATTATGTTTCGGCACCACAGTTTGAATCGATGGAATGTTCCCACCTAAAACTCACATGACCATCTTTATGTATTGTTTTTACCATAATATTCAAAATAAAGAAAAAAAATATTTATATTGATCAGATTTAAGTATACAAAGTAGTGGTGAGCAATTTTTTTTTAAATCGAACTGGACCAATGAAAATTGGATCGAACCAATTTTTTGGTTTGGTCTTGGTATATATATATTATTTTTAGGCCAAAATATAAATAGCCTCCAAAGTGAGACAAAAGGTAAGGTCATGTGGCATTCTGGGGAAAAAATTAGGTTGTGGTGCACTTTGAGATTGAGTGAATAATTTTGGGGTGTAATTATATTTTTGGCCTTGTTTTTGCTTACAAAATACAACCCCTAGTTGTAAAATACAAATAATTAGTTTGTAAATTTGTACTGCTATTTTGTTTGCTCCATTGTGCACCGTCTCCTCAATCTCAAAGACTCAAAGTTCATAACTTCTTTCAACACCAGTTCCAAGTTTCAATTTTTATTTCTAGCTAGCACCAACAATACATTTTAGTTACTATTTAGTCTATTTTGTTCTATATTCTACTTTTTAACTTTTAATCTTTTGGTTATTTATTTTCTTTGGATCATTATGTTATGAGCCTATATTTCGACAATTTTAATTGATGAATATACTATTATTGAATGTTTTTTAAATCTTTTTATGATGTTTAAGATTTTATTATTTCTTTGTATTAAACAGTTAAAGACCATATATTGGTCCGGTCTTGGTTCTCGTACATCTTCGATTGGTTCTGGACTGGACCAAGGTGTTGGTTCTCATACATATTTGATTGATTCTGGTTCTAATTTTTTTGAGAACGTGACTATTAATTGCTCTCGTGTCGGTTTTCACAGAGATTATTCGAGTAACAAGTGTAAATAGTCAAATGGAACATCAAAAGGGAATTATGGTTAAAAATATACACCTATAGATAGTCACATAACTCTCAGGTGAGCATTTTACGTGAACTCAAACGATAGTGCCTAAACAGAAGTTGTGATTAATTTAACATGGTGTTAGATTTCATAGAGCACTTTCATCTTAAAATCTAGTATTCCCAGAAGCTTTTCAAATTCTGGAACTTAAAGAAAATATTATAGTGCACATTGTTTCAATTGGTAGTTAAGAGGGGATTTGAACCTAATTCATAGTTGAAGGAAGTTATTTGTAATTTACCATAATCGTAATTTACATTGTATAGGGTAAAATTAAATTCTAATAAAACAAGTTATATAAAATATTACCATAAAAGTATCTATTATTTACATTCATGTAAGAAATCTACCTTTCATTATTTTGCTCAGCTAGATTGAATTTGAACTAAAAATTTATATTAAATTACTTATTTTTAAACAGTATTCATAATATTTTAAACATAGTTTTCAAGGATTACAACTCTAGTGCCTAAATCAAAATAAAAGTTGGTGAGAATTGATTTTAATATAAAAAATAATAAAGGTTTTTTTCTTTCAAGATATATTCAGGCTCGACGATTTAAAATTAATCTCAAATTGAATAGTATTTTATGTGTTTTACTCAAAGAGTGCATGTTTGTAAAGTCTAATAAGAAAGAGATATATAACTTGCATACGAGTTGATAATAATTATAAAAATATTTGAGAATAATCAATATAATATTAAAATGTTAAGAAAGTTATTAACATAATTCTTAAATGTAAAATGTTGGAACGAAAGATCCAAAATAGTTCTCCCTCCGTCCCGAAATTATTGTCATGCTTTTATTTTTTGTCAATTCTAAAATAATTGTCTTGTTTGAAACTTTTATTTTTAGGACAATACTTTTACCACTTCACCCCTTACTTTTTCATCATACTTTAATTATGAGCCACATACACATAAGCTTTAAAGTAAACTACACATCAAACTAAATTAATAATCTAATCAAATCAATATGTTTTTTTAACCGTGCGCCAAATCCACCAAAACAATAATTTATGGATAAAGGGAGTATGATTGTAGAACGGAGCCAGTAAGAAAAAATTGTCCAAGTTTCAATGCAATTGCATTATAAGAAACATATAATTATTTTGTCCCAAAATTATTGTTTTAGTTGACTCGATACGCGGATTATTTATATTGGTTTAATGTGTAATTTTCTTTAAAGTTTATGTGTATGTGACTCATAATTAAAGTAGGGTGAAAAAATAAAGGTAAAATGATAAAAATAATGTTCTAAAAAGAAATAAATTTTAAACTGGATAATTATTTTGAGACGGATAAAAAAAGAAAAGATAGATTTAGGGAGGAGGGAGTAATGTTGTTTAAGCAATAATGCAAAAGAAATTCAGCAAAACACGCGGAAGACGTGTAAACCGGGACTAGAATGACGAGATTTCCGGTGAGAATAAACTAATCTCCGTCGAATTCAAATGTTTTTTAAGGTTCAACGAAGAAAATGATTGCCACTGTTACTGATTGATCTCAGTCCCGACTCCCGAGAATCCCGGTGGAGACTGGGGACTGGGGAAGTAGGGTCAAAGTCAAACTATCTATCAATCAATTAATTAAAAATGCCAATGTGTATGGTCAGCACGTTGGTAATCAGAATTTGGGATCCACAATTTGAAATGGGTCTTGGCCTTTTGGGCCCTTGGAAACCTTTTTAACTCCAAGATCAGGTGAGGTGTTGCTGACTTTGGGTTTAGATTTCCAAACCTTGTTAAACTCAACAGAAGTTGACTTTGGGCTTAAAATCCCGGTTGTTGAATGTTGTTGATACACATATGTATAGTAAGGGCTGTTATGGGAACCAGACAGCTTGAGAGTTCTCCTTAATTCGAGTTTTATTGGCCTCCAGGTTCCATTCGAGTCAAGATAAGCAATTTATGAGAATAATTACGGGTTGATACACTTTATAAAATGTCATTCACTTTAGTATCATAATTTTATTTTATTTTCAAATCGAAAAATGATAATTTTGAGGGCAAAAAGACTGCGATATTCTTAGCGAGCATGAGTCGCGTTATGGAAATGCATCATAGTGCATTGACTATCGAATCGCAATGCATCAATTTTATTGCATTAATTTTTGTACCACAGTTTAATAGTTTAATTTCTTAGTCTAATTGCACCATGATACATCAATGTTTGTACTGCTATTCATCAATTTTATTGCATTAATTTTTACTCCGTGGTTCAATAGTTTAATTGTCTAGTCTAATTGCACCATCAATTTTATTGCATTAATTTTTACACCACGATTTAATAGTTTAATTGTCTAATCTAATTACACCGTGATTCATCAATTTAATCCGATATTTTTGCACCGCAATACAAAATCATAATAAACCAGACCACGTTCTCCACCTTCTTTCTCCTCCTCCTCCACATTCGTCCTACTAAAAAACTCTTCAACCCAGCACATATTCATTACATTTTCGTACTTAATGAATAAAAAAATTGTTTACCTTTTGGGGCGTTGTCTTCGAACCCCGCGACCTGACCGAGCTTATCGATCCTTGTTTTGTTGTCCAACAATGGTGATTTTCAAATTCAATGTGTTTGTCGGAACTGTTGAATGAGACTATGGTATTTTTTGAACAATATTTCAAAAAATAACCTTTTGTGGTTGAAAAAAATAATGAAGTACTGAAGGAGTTAGAAACTTGGGAAAACAGACCGACCAGAATTTCACCCTAATTTATACTCCATCTGTCCCGAATAAATGTTCATACATTTTATTTTGAGATGTCCCGATTAATGTTCATAATGACTTTTTGATAATAAATGTTATACTTCTCAATATACCTTTGAACCTTTATTTAATATCAACATGGTATATCATCTATATTATAATATAGTTTATTCTCACACATGTGCAATTGATTAAAGCTATTTAAAGGTTGAGATTAAATTATCTTTAAAAAAATTAATAGTTGGGATTCACTCTCGTATTCACATGTGTGAGAGTTATCCACTTTTAACTCTCTATTTTCTCTCACCTTGTTACAAAGTCACCCCTACAATTAATATTATGAGCAGTCACACCCTGAGATTAATCTTCTAAACCATTACCCCTTACAAAACATCAACCTTACATTAATATAATCTTGCAATAAAGCTCAATTGATTGACTGAGACTATCTGATCATGGGGGTTGATTCCACTGCAAAATCAAACATTCATAGATCAGTTACATATAACTTCTTACAAATAACCCCTCTCAACTATGGGTAGAGTTTGAATAGCGCCCCTCAATTAGAAGTAATGTACCCCTTAACTGTAATATTTTTTAAAATCGCACCTTCTATTTAGACGTTGGTGTTTCAATTGACGAAATCATATATACTATGGCACGAGCACGAAGATCTAATAGAAGAATAATGCTAATCTTACCTCCACTGTTACCACCGATGTTACAACTTGCCTTAAGAAAGACACAGTTAAAAAGTCAATTATGCCTTTCTCAGTTTCTCTATGTAAATTGTAGCACCGGTGGTAACAGTGGTGGTAAGACTAGCATCACCCATCATAGAAACTCACTTATTTAGAATAGTGAGACTCAATTAATGTTAATCATAACAACTTTTATATAAAAAAAATCAAGAAAAATTTAATGAAAAGTATATGTGTATTATCAATTCAGCATATTTTACAGGACATCATTAATTGGGTTTCTTAACAAATGTACTATGTCAACGAGAAACATTTATTCAAAACGGATGAAGTATAAAATATGAAAAATTGTGGGTCAGTTCCTTTTTTCAAAGTTTTAAACCGATTTACACCCCTATATTTTTTCGTAACCGAAAGAATCATGTATTGTGATACACAAAATCATGTTTCACAATGCATAAATTGTACATTGCAAAGCATGCAAGTGTTTTATTTTGTTCATTGCGATGTATGACGTGTATATTTTACGTTACGGAAAAAATATAAGGGTGTAAAACGGATAAAAGTTATCCAAATTGGACCACTCCAAAATTTGGGCGAACTACCCAAATGGTCTTTATACAATAAGGGCGATTTTGGTCTCGATTGCTCGTAATTTGTCCTGAGCGAAATTGGTCCTTCCGTCAGTTAAGTTTCCCCACATCCGTGTCACATACAGCTGCCAATGGATCAGATTGGGCCTAGGCCTAACCCAGCTCACCGAAACAAACATTAAAATTGGTTCGGGCCGTGTCGTTCAAAATTTATCAGGATCGCCAAAACTAAAACCCAAGTCCACATGAAACATCAGACCAGTTGGGCAAGCTCATGGGCCTACCTATTGGACGGGCCAATTTTGTTTATTTTTACATCTTTTTCTGGCCCATGACAAAGTTCACCTGGCCAAGCATTGAAGTCGGGTCGGGCATGGTCGGCCCAAAATTTCACCCGACCTATGGAACCTAAAGCCCAACTCGACATAATATCTGGTGGATTGGGTTGTCCCATTGAGTTGGACTTGTTTTTGACAACTCTAGTGTCCCGTGAACTTTAGCTAGGGGTAAATGGTCAGATTATTTTAAAAGTTGAGGGATCATTTGGGTACAATGCATTATTGCTAGGCTTGGTTAGAAGAGAATAAAGGATGGCCTCATTGAGTCCATTTATACCCAACTTGGACAAATTTCATGCCTTTCTTAAAGTATTGTACAATACATCACAAACCTATTCGGTGGGAGCTTAAAAACAAGCAGAAATATATATATAAAGCTTGAATCACATATCACATTTAAATAAGGCAGTTTTCCGCCAAAAACACCTTACTAAAAATAGATCAACATTAGTTTAGTTAAATCTTAAATATCTAGATTACATTTAATTTAACATTTTATTATTTATAAAAAAATTAAAACAATTATACATTGATGTAAAGTTGATTAGTCACAAACTGATTCAAGATTCCATTAATTGACTTCTCAATTCCCCAACTGTCCAATTTCTCAAAACCGTTTGAAGGCTTCCAATGTATAAATAACTTTCAAAGTGCAGCAAGTTTGAATACAAACAACACAACTTATCTTTAGACATTTTCATAATTACATTTACTGAAAATCAATTGACTTCATTAAGCATGTTTGATGTGTATACATTCAAGTCAACGTACCAACAAACAATGCTTAAGATCTGGATCGGATTGGATTCTCAAAGTTCAATTGCAAGATAATGGTTCCGTTTGTCCAACAATCGTTTGAAAGTCCTACCAATTGTTGAAACCGAGCTAAGTATAAAACTCATATTATACATTATGATTTTCCTTTTAATTTGTATTTCAAATTGTAAATTTTATTTTTAATGTTATTTTTTTCTTTCTTCTTCTTTAATTGTGTTACAAAGCATGTATTTCTAATGTTGTATTTGAAAATTAATGATGAATATATGGTGCAATATCATAATCAAGTATTCCCAAAAATAAAAAAATAAACTTAATCATAAATTGAAATGCATTACTGTGGTTTTTCATATCTAAATCTAAATTTTCACCACTATTTGATTAAGAAAAAAATTAAGTTTGAGACATTGATTTGATAACTCGAACTGACAAAAAATTACCAAATTAGCAAACTTTGCTGATATGTACATCATTAACAAGCTTGTGATGAGCAGTGTTGCAGATTAAAAGATTTGTGTAGGTTCCATTGTAGCACTCAATATTCACTCTATTTGACATGTTTGAATAATAAACACACAAAAATGGAATATCGGAAATTATCTTCTCTATCGATTTTCGTCATCCACAGGCACAAGTCTCTCGCCAATTGTTGACTTAACGAATTATGAAGATGGTTCAATTCCGTCTGATCGTGTATTTCCGAAAACAAAAATAAATTTATATAAATCTCGGCCTTAAGACATTCTGTCTGTGGATGTCACCTCAGCTCCTAAATACTAATATGCGATGAAAATTAAAAAAAAATCAACAAATAAAACAACAAATTTTGTGTATAAGGAAATTTTTCAAAATCTATAATAGTTAGTATTACAATAATATATTTATAATTAAGCAGTTCTTCTCAACTTCTTCTTTTAATTTTATTTTTTTTTTTTTGTTTTGTATAATTTATTTGAAAAAGATATATGTCGTGTGTGAAGTGAAAACTAGTTATAATGAAAAAGCCGAACCTTACCCTTCATAAGATAGCGAAAATTGAAAACGTTGGGGAACTAGTTTTTCGGTCTTCTTTTGGCCCAAATTTTTAGGATGAGTCGGTGCGGGCTTATTTCTCTGACGACGGCGAAGCTTAAATTGAAATGGGTTCTACTTGTTTCTCCCTCATCCATTCTCCCTGAAGTCCAAAAATGTTCCATCGTGGTATATTATTTTGGTGATTCACAACACCCTATTATGATTTTTTTAGATCTCATGTGACTAAGCTTCAATTTAACAAGTGAAACTGGAAAAATTTTGACTAGCCCATTTATCTTTCTCTTCAAATAATGCATTATTTTTCTGTGTTCTATCTCATTGTTTGAATGTTGAAAAATGTTATGGGTTTGAATCTTTTAAAGCACAAAAATGTTATAGGTTTGAATCTTGAAAAACTTTTGGGTTCGAATCTTTCTGGGTTTATATTAATTTTTTGTATTCCATCTCATTGACAATGAATGCCGATGCACTAAAAAATTATGCACTCAACGGTAGAGACGTAGAGTTATGCTAACTGCAAAGGGAAGGGGGTTGAAATGAGGAAGGATGTTGTGTAAAAATTAGATCTTTGCTAAATACAACAATACTCACATTTTTTGTTTGTAAATTACAAAAATGCCTTGAAAGAAACTTAAAAGGGTTAATTACATAAAAAAAAACCCCAACCTATTTGAGTTTTTTCGTTTTGAACCATGTATTGTTTTTTTTTGCATGTAAAACGTCAACCCATTTTTTTTCAATTAAAACATTTTGTCAAATATTGATTAGTTTTTGTAACGGGAAGATGACTGGACATCCCAGTGGTAGCCTACGTGGATTGGACGAGAGAGCTCATGTACGCGTCATTCTTCCTACCAAAAACAATTTTGTTATAAACCTTGACCTATTTTGAAATTTGAAACTTGAAAATCTGGTCACTAGTTTGATGAGAGAGCTCACAAGTTTGTCCTATTTTGTTATAAACAATTTTGAAATTTTGTCCTATTTTTGAAATTTGAAATTTGACGAGAGCTCACAAGTTTGTATTGCATTCAAATTTGTGAAAATCTGGTCAAAGATTTGATTGTTTTTGAAATTTCAAAATAGGACAATGTTTATAACAAAATTGTTTTTGACAGGAAGAATACGTAGGCTACCGCTGGAATATCCATTTACTTTCCCGTTATAAAAACTAACCTGTTTTTTACGGAAGATTTTAATGGGAAAAAAGAAGTTGAGTTGAGGTTTTACATGAAAAAAATAATAATAACACATGGTTCAAAACGAAAAACTTAAAATAAATTTAGGTTTTTTATGTAATTGATCCAACTTAAAATTATAAAATAAATACAAGTAATTTGGTTAATTTAAAAAAATTACACGAACAAAAATACATCACATCACATGATATGCACGTGGTTTCACAATCATTTTATGTTTCATCATTTTCTTCACATATTTACAAAACACCTAAACGCAACACCAAAATCCCTAAACGCAACACCATTTAAAATGTAAAATTACTTTACTACCCCTCTTCACATTTAAACTATACTACTCCTCCTCCTCCTCCCCTTCACGTAATTTTAATTACGTGTCATTATCGATTCGATTTCATTGTTAATTTCATGATAGTACATGTGAATTAAATTGATTTTGATTCGATTTATTTTTCTTTTCAATTACGAACAAAAAAACCGCTGATTTGCATTTTTTCGATTGAAAAACAAACTAGCGGATGTTTTATAAAACAAACACACAGCGGATATTTTATAAAACATAAGATGTTTTATAAAACATCCGCTATAGCTTGTTTTATAAAACATCCGCTAGTTTGTAATTGTTTTATCCGCTAGTTTGTATAAAAATGATTATCATTAAATGTTAAAAACATTTCATTTATACATTAAATGGTTTCATTTTATGCATCATTTCTTCACATATGTATTTATTAAGTGCATGTAGAATTAGTCATGAGAAATTTCAAAACTAGCCAAACCAATTCAATAATAAGACCTAATGACGTGGCGAATCCGGCATGTAGCACCCAATAACTCCGGTAGATATTCACACACCGAACCAATCCCATTCCCCAATTTCCGAAATCCGTGGAAAACCAAAACCAGCCAATGAACAGAGAAGAAGAAAAAAGGAAAAAGAAATAAAATTGGTGGAAGAAGATCCATGCCAACGTGGCAACGATCGACCGTTCAATCAAGCAGAGCACATACCCTTATACGTCAATGACAGTGATACCTATATAAAAATAGTTTTAAAAGAAATTAATTTTTGAGGGTAATTTGTCCATAGATTATCCCATTTGTTATGGATTTGCTGGGATGCAAGAGTGGAGTATTTTATTCAATCATATTCCATTTTTTTTTTAGGGTAGGAGTGTAGTGGGAGAGTAAAGACGAGCAAAGACAGTGACCCCCATTTTTTGTGAGTTTTGAGGAGAGAGAGAGAGAGAAGAAGAAGAAGAAGAAGAAGAATACAAGGAAATGGAGGAAATCGGGTTTTTGGGGTTGGGAATAATGGGGAAGGCTATGGCCATGAATTTGCTTCGCCATGGCTTTAAGGTCACTGTCTGGAATCGCACTCTCTCCCGGGTACTCTCTCTCTCTCTCTATATATATGTGTGTGTGTGTGTTTCTTTTTTACTGTAATGGGATTGAACATGAGTTTTTTTCCTTTGGGTGGAATAGTTTTTTACTCAGATTGGTGCTAATACTATTAATTTCGTTTGTTTTTGTTTATGGGTACATGACAGTATTAGTTTTTCTCTCTATGTTTATGGCTAGATTTTGAGGTTTTGAACTTTGTTTTGTAATGATTAAAGCTGTCGAGACCAAATAGAGTCTAAAATCACAGTCTTTGTTTCGGGGCTTTGAAATTGTGGCTATTTTCTTTAATTTTTTTTATTGTAGAAGCGATCATAGGCTAGCCAAAAGGGTAGTTCCCCTTTCTCAAACCCTTATATTATGGGATGAAAAGAATACATTAGTAGGCAAGTAGTTATCTATATTTTCTTACTTATCAAAAAAAAAAAAACAGAAAAGAAAAGAATACATTAGCAGGCAAGTAGTTTTTTACCTAGAGTACAAAAAGGAATGGTTTTATGAAGATTGAAATCACCTGGACTGGTTATGTGTCAATGTTGGGTTTTCTGTTGATTGAAATCGCTTGTGTTTGCTTTGATGATTCTGTTGATGCTAGCTCAGATAATAAATGTCAATTGTTTCCCACTTAGCAAAATGAAACGCAAACATGCATAGTATGTTACGAGATTGTTGAAATATCTGCCAAGTATAATGGAGTTGATTGCATTCGCCTGATCTTAAGTCTTCAGCTCTGCAGTCAGTTGTATCTTTGTTCAAGTGTTAAATAAGTTGATCACATATACCCTGTACTTCTGAAACGTCTTTAAGCATGCATTTGTCTGACTATGTGTTATGAAGTGATAATTGTTGGTAATCCCAGTTTTATCCAATGATATGTTGATAAGCTGAGAGTTGGCAAGTCTTGCATTACCTTTGCGGTGTTTAATTTCCAGCTTCTTTATGTGCAGTGTGATGAGCTTGTGGAGCATGGCGCTTCCGTAGGAGAAACACCTGCAGCAGTAGTTAAGAAGTGCAAGTATACTATTGGAATGTTGTCTGATCCGACAGCAGCTCTTTCGGTATGTGAATTGAAGTTTACCTAGTATGGCATTAACATTAAAAAACATAATAATGTCCTTTTTCTTGCTTAAGGTTGTATTTGACAAAGATGGTATTCTTGAGCAAATTTGCGGTGGTAATGGTTACATTGACATGTCAACAGTTGACGCTGATACCTCTTCAAAGATTAGCGAGGTTTGAGTTGCATGCTAGTCATACTTTTCTGTTCTTATTGGTTCTTGCTCTTTCTCTTGTTCATTGTAAATTTTCTTTTATTATTATTATTATCACTTTTTTATTTATTATTATTACTACTATTATTATTATTATATTCTTTGTATCTTACTGGTACATAATAATTGTTTGAATGTTAAGTACTTTTGTGGAAAAGAACAAAGGTTTTTTTTTTGGTTATAACCCTAACATCAAAACCTCTTATGTCATTAGGCTATCACATCAAAGGGTGGCTATTTCATTGAAGCTCCAGTCTCAGGTAGCAAAAAGCCTGCTGAAGATGGACAGTTAGTAATCCTTGCAGCCGGGGAGAAGGTACTGCTAGTGCTACTTAACTAATTAATTCCTAGCTTGCTCATCAATGTCCAATTTGATCTTGAGTTATGCATGCTCTGTGCGGAGATATCAAGGCTGTATTTGTTATATTATCTAACTAAGCTACACAAAAGAAGTTGATTGCTCTACTTGGACTACTTTGCTCATTGTTGATTATATCAATCCTTGCCTGTGGATTGCAGGCTTTATACGAGGACATACTTCCTGCTTTTGATGTCTTGGGGAAGAAGTCCTTTTTCCTTGGACAAGTTGGAAATGGTGCAAAGATGAAACTTGTTGTCAACATGATAATGGGCAGGTAATAATTGTTTTTTTGCACGGAAGGAAAAGAAATTGGTTGAAAATTTAATATATTGATGCCAAGTAAGGTGCTTGAAGTGAATTAAACATTGGTATATGGATTGGCAGTTGTATGCAGCCTTCTTTTAGTTGCCAAACTTACGAGCTGATGGTGAGAAATGACAGACAAACGTTGTTGCTATAGAGCATCAATTTAAGTTTTCGATGCTTTTTCCTTAGCCCGCTTCCTAGTTCACTTCTAATATTTGTTTGCTCCTTGGCAGCATGATAAATGCATTTTCAGAAGGACTGGTACTTGCAGACAAAACTGGACTTAACCCTCAAACTCTTCTAGATGTATTGGTGAGAAGAATGAACTGTGTTTTTTGTTTGTTTATGCTTTAGTTAATCATGTACTGATTTTTTGAGTTTCTATTTCTGGCAGGATCTTGGTGGGATTGCCAATCCTATGTTCAGGATGAAAGGACCAACAATGATCCAGAATAGCTACGCCCCTGCATTTCCGCTGAAACATCAACAGAAGGATATGAGGTTGGCTCTTGCCCTTGGGGATGTGCATGCTGTACCAATGCCAGTTGCAGCTGCTGCCAATGAGGTAACCTTCTTCCTTGACCTCCACATCACAACAAATAATCACATTTCAAAGTGATTTTGGTTCCCTTAGCTTTTTAATTCATAGAAAGTAGTTATGAAAGAAAGATACCTTGACTGAAACATTCTTGCCATGATGAGTACATTAATTTGGCTTTTGGCCTAAATCTTAAATGATGATGTGGGGTACTAAGCTATGTTAAAAGTTCAAAAGCAGCTAATTCTACAGAAACAGAAACTACCCATAAAGTGACGTACCAGTATGTAGATAATAACTATAATTACAAACATCTCTAGTATTTGTCATCAGTCATATATTTGTTTCTGTATGCATGTACGTATTTATGCACTTTTCTGTCTGTTTCTGTGTGTATACACACACATAGAAACTATTATAATAGTATTTGTGATCAGGGGCGGATGCATGCTATACACTCATGGGACAAGTGCCCCGCTGAAATAATTTGTTTTTTAATTTTTATGTAACAGTTAAAATTTGTGACACTGCATAAATTTATCTTTGGATCCGCCAAAGTTTGTGATTCAAGTATGGCATAAACAAGCTAACCTGAGCTGCGCATCGAGTGTTCAAGCTCCGTGTTTGCGCGAGCCAAGGAAGCTATGTTTGGGCTTGACTTGATTGCTCCAGGCAACGAGCAATAAATGAGCCAAGATCGTGCTTGTGTTTAAATATACTAAAATATTTGTACTGCATATATTGTATAATTAATAAGCTAATCAAGCTGACTCGAGCTTGGTGCATTTATACCTCGAGCCTAAAACCATGTTCAAACCCAATATGGTCAAGTTTTAAACAAGCTGATCTTGAGCCGGTTCAGTTCATCCGGCAGCCCTAGTTATAGCGGTTTTAGTTTCGTTTTGTTATTTTCGCTTAATACTTTGAAATAGTAATGCAAGAATGGCACAAAAAATGTATTCATGCAGGGATTTAAGAAGGCCAGAAGCCTGGGGTTGGGAGACCTTGACTTTTCAGCTGTGTACGAGATCTTTAAGGCTACAGAACCTTCATCCTGATACAATTAGACGTTAACTTTTAGCTGTGAAGCATATATGCTTACACTTTCTAAAGCTTGTGATCAAGCAAGCTATATTTAAACATGATCAATGGGGACTGTGGCGTCATAGATTGTTTTCCTAATTCTGAGAAGTGATCTTGTCAGAAAAATGATCAATATTGTCACTTTACTTTCAGCTATCATCATATTTTGTCATTGTACTATCTTTTAAACATGCAATTTTGTCATTTTACCCAATTTTCATTCAAAATCCAATTGAGGTCATAATGTGATATCAAACTTTGACTTTCTACCAAAAACAATTACACTTTCTTTCCCACCCCCTCAAAATAAAAATTGCATTTCACTATGATCACTCCATCGAGGATCAAGAGAATTTGGAACACATCTTCTGCATGACATTCCGTTGGCCATGTGAACAAACACACACGGGCAGAGTAGGTGCTAAGAGAGGACTCAATATCTCATAAAGTAACTGAATCGAAGCATTATAACAGTAAATTTGAGCTTTTGGGCTGTAAACATATTGGAAAAATATAAAGACCAATCAGTGTAATTGGCACTGGATTCAAAGAGCCATCTGGAACAGCCAAACACCCAGCAGGATTTATAAATGGTAATTGCTCTTGATATGTTGAACCTACTTCTGCAGTCACCTCCTAGACTTTGATGCCTTGAATATTGTCTCCTTGTAGTACTTCAGTTCTGCGATGCTTTCCTTGATATCATCCATGGCTCTATGCTTCTTCTCCTTTTTAGGAGCCTTCTTGTCATCTACAGGGAAAAAACAAGTAAACAATGAAATGAATAGGCAACAAACTGGTAATGTTGGGAATAACACAAACGCCAATGAGAAAGGCAAGGTAGCTTCTTGTTTTTAGCTGGTGAAGTTGATAAAAGTGGCCAATAAAGTATTTGATATTAGGACATGGCTTCTGATGTGTTGAGATGATATTAAGGACAAGGGAGCGAGAAACTACAATTTTTTTTTTTTTTTGATAAGTATTATATACCAAAGCGTCTAAACAGGAGATGCGTCCTTTTTACAAACTATAAGCATACACAAACGGACTAATCTATAGAAAGACTATTTACAAAATCGATACAATAAATGTTGTGAATAATGAAAGAATTAGTGTCCTCAACCCCCCAAAAAGACAACGTATGAAGTAACTCATCCTTTAACTTATCCACCGTCCTCTCCTCATCCTCAAACACCCTCCTATTCCTTTCCCTCCAAATGATCCACCAAATACCCAGAGGAACTGCATGCCAAAAGCTATTCCTTCTTCTCCGCTTGTACAAAGACCAACTCAAAAGGATATCTTTAACAGATCTCGGCATCACCCAAGCAACTGAGAACAGACCAAACATTAAATTCCAAAGCTTAGACACAATAGGGCAGTGCAGGCAGTAGCAAGTGATTCACACTTTCTTCACATTCTTTGCACATGAAACACCAATTCACATAGATCACTCGACGTCTCTGCAAATTATCCCCTGTAAGGATGGCTTCACTAACAGCTTCCCATACAAAAAACAAAACTCTACTCGAAGCTTTCACTCTCCAAATACTCCGCCAAGGGAACACAATCTTCTCTCTGTTTGAAAGAATATGATAATATGATCTAACAGAAAAAATCCTCTTCTTTGAGCCCACCCACACCACCCTATGTCCCTATCCTCCCGCTGCCCCACCGAGTGAGAGTATAACTTAGCAAAAAACTGAACAAAAGAGTCCATCTCCTAATTTGAAGGTCTCTCCGAAATATGGGACTCCAAGAGACTTTCCCTTCATCTATATTCAAAATCGAATTAACTAAGCAATCTTTCTCCCTTGCTAAATTAAACAAATCTGGGAAAGATCTCCAAAGCTCCCGGTCATCACACCATTTATCCTTCCAGAATCTAATTATGGACCCATTGCCAACCTCAAAAGAGATGTGTGTCTCAAACTGAGCCCAACCCTTCCTGACTCCTTTCCAAACCCCCACCCCATAGCAGGTAAAACATCTTTCAGAAACCACAAATGCTCACCCTCACCATACAAGCTCACCACCACTCTCCTCCACCAAGCATTCCTATCCACCACAAATCTCCAAAGCCACTTCCCCAAAAGAGCCAAATTAAAAAACTTCAGATTTTTTATCCCCAAGCCTCCATTTCCCACACTATCACATACTTTCTCCCATCTAACCAAATGAAACTTTCACACCTCCATAGACCCATCCCACATAAAATCTCTCTCCAATTTTTCAAGTTTGTTGCGAATCGAAACTAGAAGCACAAAAAGAGACATAAAATAAGTGGGAAGGCTAGAGAGAGTATTTTTCACTAGAGTTAGCCTTCCCCCCTTCGAAAGATACTATTTTTTCCAACCCACGAATCTCCGCTCGAATCTCTCGATGACCGAGATCCACATCTCTTTACTTTTGTGCTTGGCTCCTAAAGGTAACCCAAGATACACCGTCGGAAGGCTCCCAACCTTGCAACCAAAAAAATTGGCCAAGGAAATCAAATTAGCCACCACGCCAACCGGAATAATCTCGCTCTTAATGATATAATTCTCAATCCCGAAACCGCTTGAAAGAAAAGGAGCACGAGCCGCAAATAACCTAACTGATGAGAGTTAGCCCCACAAAAAACAAGCGTATCGTCTGCAAATAAAAGATGGGACACTATCACTTCCTCTCCACTTCCTCTACCCACACTAAACCCCTTCAAAAAACCACCCCACACAGCTCTATCCAACATCTTGATCAAAGCCTCCATCACAATGATGAATAAAAAAGGAGAAAGAGGATCTCCTTGCCTCAACCCCCTCGAACTAGCAAAAAATCCGGCAGGCTCACCATTCACCAACACCGAAAATCGAACTATCGAGATACAAAAAAGAATCCACTTCTGCCACTTGAGATCGAACCCTATTCTCTCCAGCAAATATAAAAGAAAATTCCAGTTGACATGATCATAAGCCTTCACAATGTCTAACTTACAGATCAAACCTGGATCTCCACTTTTAAGTCTAGCCTCCACAACCTCATTGGCTATAAAAGAAGCATCCACAATTTGACGATCCCCCACAAAAGCATGTTGGTTCACTCAAATAATTTTACTCATTACCTTCCTTAATCGCAAAGATAACACCTTAGCAATTAATTTGTAGACTCCACCCACTAAACTGATAGGTCTAAAGTCACTCAACTCTTTCGCCCCTTTCTTTTTTGGAATTAAAGTTATGAAGGAAGCATTCATACTTCTCTCAAAGCACATGTTTTCATGAAAACAATGAAACACCCTCATCAAATCCCCCTTTATTATCTCCCAATAATGCTGGAAGAAGGCCATAGAGAAACCATTAGGACCTGGCGCTTTATCACCCCTTAAATCACGAAGAGCTGCCACAACCTCCTCTTCGGAAAAAGGAAGCTCCAGAAAATTACTGTCATCTACGAGAAACTACAAATTTTATCTTGGGGCGAGATTTGAGGGTTGTGATCAATAAGGAACTTCTTGGAGTTGGAAACGTCGGCGATACTTCATACGATGAAGGTTTGCAAGAAAATAACAAATATCAGTTTATTGAAAATGAAAACAAAAATATATAGCATCAACAAGTGTAGGAAACATTTCAAGCAAAACAATAGAGTACTGTTCGCAAACATTAAGGGATAAACTATCACCTCTTGGGAACCACCGCAGGCATAAAGCTTTGATACTGCTGACATCAACGAGTACATGAGTGAAAAGACTTGCCAAATCAGGCATATACTTCTGCAACCAAAATAAATAAATAATTTCAAAATAGTAAATAAGATAGAGTAGAACTGCAAGAACAAGATCAATTCTGACAAGACTCTTATTGATTTTGATCACGTGGTGAAATCCTATTCATTGCTAGCTTTAAGGAGCTTCCCAGAGGCTTTTTTGATTTATCAAATTGATAAGTCCAAGATCAGGAGCTCTGTTTATCACTTTTAGTTCAGTCTGGCACACAACAGGGCGGACCCAACCCAAATCCAATTAGCATCGAAGGGGTTGCAAGTCAAACGAACAAAAAGATAGAGATCACCCGTGTGCCGCCCCCCCCCCCTCCCCCACCCAGACACACAAAAGGTGGTGGTGGTGAAGAAAAAAAATAGGAACCTTCAGTGGTCTTTGTTATTTGCAACTTTTATGTCATTACCCCCACTCCCTTATGCGGACAGCTGTCCGAGCAGGCATATTACAAGCAATCAAATTATAAAGAGCTTATGAACAGCCATTGAAGACAAAACTAACTCACGTTAAACTTTTCATAATCATAGTCTACACTTGACAATCTTCTTCACCAGTAAAGATAGGCCGGGGATTTCTGGCACCCGGCAAAACCAATGGTTTTTGATCACTACCAGCTAAAGCTAAAGTTCCACTGAAGAGCGATTCCACAAGGTAAAACCTACTTAGGGAATATAAGGTTTTCATAATCTTGTGCTGCCATCCAACCATCAATTCAGGTGTAAGAAGTCTCAATTTCAGGATCTGTCCATCTCAACAGATAGTAAACTAAACAGCCATATGCTAAGATAAATATTAGCATATGTAGGTTGAAAGGAAATTAATGACCAAATAACTGAAGGAGTCATGTTTTCATGCATGGATAAGTTGCAACGTTCTTGAGGGCATATCCAAATGCATATATGTGAAGTCATGGATCAGTTGGCAGCGTTCTCTTTATTTCCAGTTAGAGATATATAGCCATTTTCTGCCATTGGATGACTGATTCATGAACAGGACAGGGTGAAGGACATTTTCTGGAATTTAATTGTTCAAGCTTTTGTCTTGTACTTGGCAGAACAAACAGAGGCTCCAACATCCACAGCGGCCTCTAAAACGCAAAAATGAAACAATATCACATCTATATATCCACTTTCTGCAATCCCGGCCATTTGAATATCAGCACCCCCATTTTATTTAATTGAAGCAAAAAGCTAACAAGATTTTCTATTAACTCGGAATATAGAATACTAAATGACGGAAGGCAAATGCATCCCCAATGTTCCTGGCTGTTGTGTAAAGGTAATAATGAGGACATTGAGGTCATTCTGATTCATTGAAGGGAGAAAAATAATTTCAAAACTCTTGCAAATTGATTGCCATAGGGTATTAATTGGATAGGAACGTTGGTTCTATTATTCCTGTTTCTTCTAATCCTCTTTCAACCACAGATAAAATATACTTCCTTTTAAACCAGCTTTGCATGTATTACTGGTTCAGCTCTATTCTCACAGCTTGCCACATAAGTATGAAACCAAAATATAAAATCTAACCTTTTGAACTAAACTAAACTAAACTCGTATCATGATAAAAAGCTTGCTCCATACATTTAGAAAATAGAAAATAGTCAAATTTAAAAAACTACCAATTCCGTACCTTCAGAAACTGGAAGTCAACATAAACTGAATTTCCAGCGAGCATAGGAGTATATGTGTGCACATGTTTCTTGACAAAATCGGTAACCTACAGCAATGCAGAAAACATAGGAATACTGATTGGGTAAGAAAACAAAATCCAATAGAACACGCAAACTGATTTAAGTATTCACAGAAAAGCTCAAGTGGAATATATTTGTACCATATTTTTCTTTTAAATAAGCTAGGATTTTTTTTAAAAAAAAAGGTTGAAGGAAGTCACTTTTTCCCCCAATCACCCACTCTCGCACACAGCATAAGTGAGAGAGCTTCTCATAGAGTTCAACAACTAGACACAGAAGACCAGAAACAAGGATTAAGAATAACCCATAGGTTACTAATATGTTTTACCTATTGACCACAATCAGGGGAGGAGGCTTTTGATTGAAAGGGGGGCAAGATTGTATTGGAGTTAGTATATAGATGTTAGTGTTCGACTTTTACATCAATTGGGGGCAAAATATAAAACATGGCCCATTGGTTCATCTTTTCCAAGTATATTCAAGATCAGCTCAAAGTTTATTAAAGCAAGCAACTGAGGGCTGCAAAAGCATTGCACTATTGTAGACTATAACATGCATAACCAAGTAATTGACAACTCGTCATGTCATACTCCTTAGAGACTAATGCTAGATATCACCTCAACTCAAACATTGTCCTAATAGCTCCGAGTCACCATGAATTGTTTCTTGCCACTGTGCTTAGTCAGAACACTGATACCAAAGCGTTCTATTAGTGGACTAGGCTCTCAATTAATCTTAGTTGAACAGCAGTAACACGAGATGATAAAAAAAAAAATCCCAGGCAAATAAGCTTCTTGCTAATCACTAGGTTATAACTTTCAAACTCTCCAAAACTTTTGTGATACAAATCAAAGTTGCATATTATGATCGTGAAGTACCTCGACCAGACATTATTCCCCTCTTTTTCATAAGCATACACAAGCCTAAAGAAAGTGTGCACTACCATCATATGTGCAAGAAGTTATTTTATTCGATGATTTGAAGTTGTCATCCATATGGATGGCAAATTTCTGGCCCAATTAACACCTACGCTGATAGTGCAGATGAAAAATATACACGTACACCCAAAAAATAAAAAATAAAGTACTCTATAATTGTTCGAGCAAGAAGTTGTCTTGATGATGATATGAGCAATGACCACATCATATCGATGTGGGTTTCACAGCCCATTAATACCTATACACATAGTAAATATGCAAAAGGATTTGACAAAGAAGAGAACACAAACAATGATTGGAGTTACCTGCTTCTCAGCTTCTTCTTCAGTGATCGTACTTTGGAGCACTCTCTCCGTCAAACCTAAATTAATTGAGCACGCCAGGCCTCAATAGTCTTAAATAAATAAATAAAAACTAGAAAACATGCATTAAGAGTAAGTATGTTGACAGGAAGAAATATATCTTATATTCCCGTATCCCTCAAATTATGGCAACACTTGGCTGCAAAATGAGAATGAATATATGAACACCCAAAAACTTCTTACCGCTTGCACCATGATGGCTTTGACACCACTCTCCCATTCTGTCCATACATTCTTTTGTTTGATGGATAACCAAATCAGGACCCTGAGTACAAAGAAAAGTTGTTTTAGTTCCTTGACACCAAACATATCTGCTTCACCACAAAATCAATTCCAACCAGATTTCATAATGAAATCCGAGAAAGAAGTTTTCAAGATAATCTTAAAGAATGAAACCAAAATGCAAAAGAGTACAGTGTACGAATGAAACAAGAAGATTTGTGGTTGAATTGATAGTAAGGTGGAAATATCACTTCATTCCAGAAAAGTGGTTGGTAAAAGAGGCCTAAACATGACAACTGTTCATATTCAAAAGTCAAAGTCCACCAGAGATATCAACAATTAATCTTTGTAACATACATGAATATGGATTATGGAGGGAAGCAACCAACAAAGATAATACCCTCGGGCCTGCCATATCTCAAGACTTCTCCAGCTTTAAGATGGGGAGAATGGATTCCAAAATGGTGACACTACAAGCAATCAATCATTATGCAGGGAGGCCTAAGAGATGCACACTCTTCAAGCACAACCTAAGGATTCCAACCACTGGAAAACCAACACGTTATTCTAAAACCTAATTCCAATGATAAAGATTGTTGCATCAATTTTAATTCCTAAGATGCTTAACCCTAGTTCAATGACTTTACTCAAGTACCATTTAACAACTAAAACAAAACAAAAAATGATGCCCAATACACATTAACACAAGTAAACCAATCCTAATTGCTCCTGCATCATTGATGATTTGGCGCACACCCACAACTACAACAAAAAAAGTCTGGATTAGCATTTCTCCAACTCTGGGAGGATGATTAGGATAGGTTTATTTGTATAAATGTATTTTACGTATTTAGGGTCAATTTGGATTACAGTTATTTAAGGGTAAAATAATAAATAATTCAGTTTGGGTTAGCATCCTAGAATTACAAATTCATGTAAGCGTCATCGTTGCAATTAGGGGTTGAAATGAAATTCCATTGGTTGCCTGTGCTTGCATCCTTTATTGGGTGTGGAATTGTGGATCTAAACAACCCTCACCACACACCCTTGCATGTGGATATCTTAGGCCATTCTGCATCAAATATGATGTAAACCCACATTGCTTGGCAAATGAGTTTCTCATTTTGAACACTTAGTTCTCTTGCTTGGGGTTGGGGGAGGGGGGCATGAAAAACATGATTCAGGCTACTACTTAAGTTCATGAGAATGTTTTGCATTAGCTTTACATGCAGCACAGATATTTCACTTAAAATTATCGTACGAAGCATATATTGAAGTAAGAAGGAAAAAAAACGTAATATGTCCTTAAGAAAGGTGAACACTTGTGCCTCCTACTTCATAAAACATAAATGAAGCAACAGCCCTCTAATAAGTAAAGATAAATGTTAGCAAGAGTCTCTCCTAAATAGTATTCGGATGAACTAAGAGTCTGTTAACATGTCCAAATATAACTGAAAGAGATAAAGAAGTTTGAAACCCAAAATTGGTAACATTTAGGAGACATGTGCAGGACTGGGAGCTCGGAGAAATAGAGCAGCTTTTCAAAATTCTGTATGGTACTCATGTTGATCTTGATAGGGATGATAGGGTCTTGTGGGAGAGGACGGTGTGCAGAAAATTCACAGTGAAATCCTACTATGAAGCCTTATCAAAGAGAGAGAGCCGGGCTTTTCCGTGGGAGATCATTTGGAAGTTGAAGGCGCCAAGTATGGTGGCGTTCTTTGCGTGGGAGGCAGCGCTAGAAGCTCTTTTGACCGGAGATAATTTGAGAAAAAGAAAGAAGACATATGTGAATTGGTGCTACATGTGCAAGAACGATGAAGAAATAGTGAACCATTTGCTGTTACATTGTCCTGTGGCCAGGGTTTTGACTTTTGTGGGACTACATTTTCAGCTTGTTCAAAATTACAAAATAGCTTGGGTAATGCCCAGGACGGTGGTAGAAATGTTCTGCCAATGGTCTTTTTACAAGAGAGAAAAAAAGGAAGAAAGATATTTAGGAAGTTGCTCCTTTGGCGGTGTGTTGGTGTATATGGACCGAACGTAATCGTAGAGCCTTCGAGAACATTGAGCTGAATGTAGACGAATCTAAAGAACGCATTGTGGATACAATCAGATTCTGGTGTATAGATCGAACTCAAAGAGCGGACAGTTCTTTTGTTGAGTTCTTAGATAGGTTTACTATTGTATTGTATTTTTGGTAGGAGTATATTGTCTGTATACAAAGGTTGCGACACCTGTTTTGTCGCTAGTTTCTAATATATCTTTACTTATCAAAAAAAAAAAAATGAAGGACACCAAATATGATACAATTATCAGAAATCAGGATCAGCCTTCAATGAATCATAAGCAATCTCCATCTGACCTCAACAGATTACATAGGGAAGGAAATTAACTGACCTCAACAGATTTTGTCAAATTTCCATCTGTAATCACACAAGCAATCTCCAATATTCTATCCGTTTCAATATTTAGACCTGCATGGACAGCAAAAGTACATTTTCACATGTATCATTAGCCATTCAGCTCCAAAATTAAGCAGTCTACCCTCCCCAAGAAAAAGAAAATGCATGGACACATTTTTTGTGCAATAAAAATTGTTAAAAGAAAAATGCAGAACCATTTTACACTAATGGAAAGCTAATACACAGCTTTGTGCAGAATGCAACAAATTACTCTCGATTAACATCTTGAGTATCTTGAGAATAAGACCAACAAAAAGCTTTGGCCAAAACTGTCGCACCCCTACCCGAGCCCCTAAATGGAAACTCTAAATGGGGGTGCGAACTAACAATAACAAGTTACCTAAGCTGCTAGA
Organism: Codonopsis lanceolata; assembly: GCA_013146195.2. Taxonomy (NCBI): domain Eukaryota; kingdom Viridiplantae; phylum Streptophyta; class Magnoliopsida; order Asterales; family Campanulaceae; genus Codonopsis; species Codonopsis lanceolata. Next base: position 98,232,321 of record CM028382.1, on the reverse strand, counting down.
TAAGAGATAACAAACCACAATATGTACATTAGACCAAAAATAGAGTTTAAGTAACTCTTCTACAACCACTAATATCCTTTTTGAATCATTTTTTTTGATAAGTAATATCCTTTTTGAATCATAACATTACACAACTACCATCCTCACAAAACTTAAGTACCACATATACATCTACCCAAATCGCAACCTGCTAATTCCCATGAACTTTCCCGGCCTCACACGTTCTCGTCTCCCACGCGCTCGTGATCTAAGGAAAACAACAAGCAATGTTTTATGAATTTAACGACTAAACAAGTATATTCATAACATTTAACCAACAAATGGAATATGATAAGCACTTAATTAACCAAAATCAATATGTTCAAATAACCACGATCATGAAAGGATACAGGGTCGAAATACACCTCCGACCAATCCAGCTTTACTTCTTCCAATCTGTGTTGTCATTGTTACCCCTCACAACTTCTTCAGGTTTATTCAATTCACATAGATTCACCCGCTCTCAACATCTACATTCAATTCTGGAATTCAGTTTTTCAAATCATCCACTTATTTTGGAAATCATCAACCTTTTCATTCAGGCTCATTCAGTTTTGGAATGCATCCACTTATTTGGGAAATCATCCACCTTTCATTCTCTACCACTCTCAATGTCTTCGGGTTCACTTTATTCCCATGCAATAACATGTATGCACCATTTACTTGACATACTCCTTAATATTCATTATTCACATACTAACTTATAAGTAATTCACTTGGAAACTGTTAAGTAACCAACTCATCTAAAAGCTTAAGCTGTTAGATAGGGGCCCAACAATGGATATCAAGCTTAACAGAAACAATCACAAAGTATGCCTCTCCAACCATTTCTTAATACAATTGATTATAGTTCAACCCAAGGTAACTCATGAAGCTGTCTTAAACATCAAGATTCAACCATTTCATATTATACCTCAAATTCTCCAATTGTTGTGCTTCCGGAAGTTTTTCATTAGCATTTGGTACAATTAAGGCTTTCTTAAAGTAAACCAGGCTACATGAGACATCCACTTTCTAATCTAACATATAAATGTAAATAATGATTTCTATGGATAAGTCGGTCAAACCATCCATCCCCCTTAAAAGGAATTCATCCCCAAATTCAAATCATCACATATATTTTCTTGTGTATTGCACATAACATCAAATAAGGTTTCGTGTCTACTCGTGCATGATTGTGTTCATGCATATATCATCGTACTAGTCAAAGTTCTTAAACATGGGTGCATTATGCATATTGCATACACAAGAACTACAACTGTAATCAAATGATTACAATTCATTTTAATGTTCCGTTCCAAATGGTAGTAGGGTTAGTCAATTTCTATTATATATGCTACCAACTTAGTTCTTCGTCCAATATCCCTTGACAACCAATTCAAGGGCCTTTTGAAATGGCTTCAAAGGCTTTCACACAACGGTCATTAGGTACTTGTGAACAATAATTAAGCCCTTGAAATTAGTCTCATGTACAAAACATAACAAATGAATTGAATGCTAGCGTGAAACGCATATACCCAATTCATACCCAAGATAATATCAAAATCCCGGATAAACAACACAATCAAATCAACACATTCACCCATTGTGGTGATAAATCATAACACATACGACAATATTGGGGGTTGAACATGCAAGTGATTCACAAAATGTGATGTTGGCATGTTGCATGGGAGTGTGCTGCATAGTTATTAAAGGCGAGAAGCGGGTGAGAGGTCCATTTTTGGGCAAGAGGCGGGCGACTAAAAGGTGAGCAAGGTGAAAAATTAAGAAAAAATAGAATATATTTATTCATTTTATGGTAATTAATTCCAAAGCATGTATAAATGAGAATAATATATGAAATTAAGTTCACATATAATAGCAACAAGTCAACAACACAAATTCAACATCCACACCTACAATTCTATAGCAAAAGATAAAAGGATATAACAATATAGGAAAAATAGCTAAACAAAAAAAAAGGAGAAAAAGGACACAGAGTAAAATAAAATACAAAAAAAAAGTTGGTGGAAAAAAAATATACACAGTAAGTTAGACTTATTGTTGCATTGTTTTTTTCAAAAATACACACAAAAAAGGAATAAACATGGGGCTTATGAAAAAAATTGCAGCAATAGGGGGTCTTATAAAAGTTCTTAGCGAGTAAAGTAAACAAAAAAAAAAAAAAAACTCAAATCCCAAATCCCAAATTGAAAATAAAATAAATTGTTTAAAAGAAATCCAAATAGAAATACAAGAATAAAATCTTTAAGTTGGGCTGAAAGAAAAGTTAACAAATTATCATGCCAATAGAGAGTAGAGACTCAAAAAAAAAAAAAAAAGTAAAATAGAGTGGGGCTATTAATTTGAAGTTTTCTTGACAAATTAACTAGTGTTTTCTTTTTTTGCTTTATAAATTAATTTGATGCATAGGGATCTAACAAGAAGGTGGAAGAAAATAGGAATCCATGAAATTTCATTTTGCTTAGTTACTGGTGTGGTGGTTGGAGAAAGAAATTAAAATAAAGGAGAGAGAGAGAGAGAGAGAGAAGGTGGAAAACGAGGGAAGGGTGGGAGGGAAAAGAAAACACATGTAGGGAGAGAGAAGGAAGAAAACTTGAGGGAGAGAGAGAGGTGGAAAACGAGGGAAAGGGAGTGGTTGGAGAGAGAATGAGAAGGGAGGGTTAAAATAGGAAATATAAGGAGGAAAATTTAGGTGATTTAAAAATTAAGAAGGGTGGTGTGATTAGAAATGGGTGTATTTAGAGGAAAGGGGGGGGGTCCTAATACACTCAAGTAAAAGATTATAATTTATAATGCCTATTTTAAAAACAAAAGGAAAAGTTACCTTTCCAGTCGCAACAGACACCGAACTATTTGAAACTCGCGTCAGTCATTGCTCGCCTAGGTTAAGACGATGGATATTGTCGCAGGTGAAGAAAGCGAAAGCAGTATAAAAAAATTGAGCCTACTATAAGCTAATTCACACGTATCACGAAAAGAGAGGTTAAAGGTAGAAAGTATGTGGTACGATACGGAGCAATGACTGGACATTAGTATGTACTGATGTCAGATAAAGTAATGTAGGAAAACATGAGACATGGAATGAACAAAAGTAAAGTGAAGTCAGCAAGCTACAGATTACAAACCTGGATATCCAAGTCATAGCATATGACATCAAAGTCGACAATCAAAATGAGATACTTGGGAAGGACTCTAGCTGCCTCTCAGGAACCTAGGATAGAACTGAATTCAAAGCCATTGGTTTTGATGAACATATAAGCCACTAACGTATTAACCACCCATAACTATAAGCCTAGTTGTATTTAGCTCGCATGAGCGACATATACCACTGGTATGTCCTATTAATCTGTATATATTGGTTAGATAGCAGCAGATCCAATTATTGTGCTTCCGGAAGTTTTTCAATAGTATTTGGTACAATTAAGGCTTTTTTTTAGTAAACCAAGCTACATGAGACAGTCACTTTCTAACAGATAAATGTAAGTAATGATTTCTACAATATCAGCCAATCAAACCACCCATCCCCATTTCTGACTTTCAACAACCTATGCTTGCCTGTCATTTCCAAGTCAATCCACACAAGCGGCCATCTGTACTCTCCTGTAAGAATTCCTACGCTTTGATGATTGCCATTATCATCCTTTGTCTGCATCATTTCCCCTAAACTCTCACCTTCTTTCTTATCCTTACCTGCATCAAAAGAATAAGGAAATTAATACTTCAAAAAATATGGTGCACATCTTACTATAGAGAGTTCAATCAACATTTTAAGCGGGGAAGAAATTGGAAGTGTTTAGGGACATTTACAGAAACTGGACAGAAAGAAATAGAATCTGCAAATGCACCAACAGCCCAATATCGGGACTTGGAAATTGGGACCACTTCTTGATACTGAGAGACAATTTTCTTTCCTTTTGGGGGGGTGGGGGGTGGGGGACTGCAAAAAGGATAAAAGCCCATTGCAGGCAATACTTCAAATTTACGCAAATTTGGCCTCAAGTAGAAACTCTGCATTTTATAACCCTAAGATTAAGGGAGAAGCTACAACAACTATAATTAATTTAAAAAAATATAAAGAATAAATTCCAATCTACCATTTGCTTTCTCTCTGTTAGTAGCAGCTGGAGTGGCTGCCTGGTCATCCTCAACATCCAATGCTAGCAGAGAAAAGGTATTTGAGAGTTCACTCATGTCTACCTTTGTAATCCTTCAAACATTCAGCTCCTGTTACAAAAAGTTGAGCGAAGTTTATAGAGTGGCAGCTAAAAGAAAGCAAAGAAGTAATAACTATATTCTTTCAAGGGAACTAAATATTTACTGATGACATCTAGTGCATTGTTTAATTTTGCTTACAGCATAAGTCAAGGTTAAAGAACCTAAAGAAGGCACAACAAAATTTCAAGTGAATAATATTCAGCTTTACACAGAAGTATCATGTGCATGCAGAAGTAAACCCTCGGAGAACTGGAAATGGAGAAAGTTGACAAAAACAGTCTGTTTTAAAGAACCCAAAGAAGGCACAACAACCATTTCATGTGAATAATATTCAGCTTTACACACAGAAATATCATGTGCATGCAGAACTAAACTCTCAGAGAACTGGAAATGGAGAATGTTGACAAAGACAATCTGTATTAATCATTCCTGAATTCTGATGTCCTTTTCCATCTTAGAATGGAGATCATATTGATGGGCCAGTCATAGTTATTTCAAAAAGGAATTTAGCACAGTTAAGAGAGTCTAAGGTGGGATGCCAGCTTATCCAACTGTGCTTTATTGGTAAATTATAGGATCACAAATGCACAACTTAACATGGACTTGACCAATATTCATGTCTTTTCCCAATCGATGATAGACAGCCATTTGAGAATAAGGCCCTGCTGATCTGGCCCATCTGGGAAGGATTGCTGGAAAGATATGAAACTATCATAGTTCAGTTGGCTGCAAAGAATCTAATCCATAAAGCTGTTAGAACCGAATTAAAGAGGTCAGCTAAGCTGAATATCCTTATTTCGCTGTTTACCCTTTATGTCCTCTTTCTCAAATAGTAGGCTATCTACATCAATATGTAATTCTATAAGGTTCTAGGAAGATGAAACACCTCCGGTCCATGGTTGAGAACTAAATGTAATAGAGAAAATAAGGACAGTGTGTCCACTAGAAACTTAAAGAAGGATAGATGTTGATCCCTCTATAATTAAAACTATAAGCAGGTTAGTTTTTCTGAAGTTGAGATGTACTTGATGACTACTAGCAAGCTACACTCAGGGAACCATTCAAGAAAACCAAAATGGGTCACAATTGACTCAGCTCCAATTAGAGTGTAATAACACCAGAGGTTCATTGAATCAAGTGGCCCACTACCGTCAAAGAAGCATCTTTAGGCCATTTCCATTGTTGAGATCATTGCGCCTCTATCTAATAGCTTCAATTTTTAGATGAGTTGGTTACTTAACATATAGTGCACGAAATTTTAGCTTTGAATACTAATCAAAGATTAGTTTCACAGGACAAAGTCTAGCACTCCGACAATGGTGAGAATGCAATACGGTTCAGAAAAACATTAAATTTGTGAGCAATGGTCTCCTTTCATTCATCTATGAGTGATCTATTGAATAGAGAGATCAATCAGTTACACTCTACAAGCAATTGAGGCAAATCATATTAGATCTGTTTGACTATGGTCTCCTTTCATTCATCTATGAATGAATAGAGAGATCAATCAGTTACACTTTAAGAGCTTGCTACAGATAGATATTCGTATATCCGCACACGAGTATTTATTGAGAATTTTTATTTTATCTTTACATGTAAGTGTGACCCCTTGTTAGTATGAGGATTGGAACCAAGCATTTATTGAGAATTGAGAGTCATGTATCCGCACACGTGATCGAGAGGGGGGGAGACAGAGGGAGAATTGTGCCATAGTTTGGAGGGGATTAAGGCTGAAGCATATATGATGAACGCTTTTGGGGAAGTCTTCAGGGGAACACATTACAATGTTGTGTCAAGAAACGAAACTTTGTATATATAAACACCAACTATCCAACAGTTGCAAGAATGCACTATGATAGAATAACGCATCCAAATAAGGCTAATTCAGCAACTTTTTTTGACTACTTTTCAATTTCGGGAATCAATATCTTTAAGAGAATGTTACGATTCCTTATTGGAGGTACAAACACTTAGTGAATTCTACATGGTAAAACATACAGCTATTTTCGCATAATGACTTCAAGAACCAAATATAAATAATATCATCCGATCAAGGAGTCTTACGTTACTTTTTCAGATGCTCCACTCAAAATGGTCTACTTCTTGTGAGTCCTATGATGCCCGAACTTTACCCTCACATATGAAATTAACAAGAACCATAGAACAAAAGACTTTTGCTATAGTGGTTATATCTAAGGCTAATAATGTATCCCTTAAATACTCCCTCCATTCCGGCTAAAGAGTTCACTATTCTATATTGGGATGTTTCACTTAAAGAGTCCATTTTCAAAAATTATACCTACAATCTCCTTAACTTTTCAACTCCGCACTTGTGATATAAGCATCTTGATTCTTGACTATGCAAAATCATTTTTGTGATTAAGACAACTCTAATGATACTTATATAGCTCTTAATTATTAAACTTTTCAAACGTTGACCCTTTGAGAGGAACGAAGGGAGTAGTTGACTTTTCAAACTTAGACTCTTTGAGTGGGGTGTTTTGTTTTTTCCTATCAAATATTAGGGGATTACATAACAACGTTCCATTCTTTACTGTTCAACAATATGGATGGCAATTAATCGGATCTTGACATAAATCCGGATCTGCTCTAAATTATCAGATTTGCTATTGATTTTTCAGTCCAAAACCCAATTCAACATTTAGCTTAGATAGTAATGAATCCGGTTAGAATATGGTCATATCCTATCCAGTCCAATCCAAAAGCTCGTGTTTAGGGGTGAAACCGAGTCGAGCCAACCTTGTTTAATAATCTTAGTGAACTTAAATTGGTGTTTGAGCTTGATTTGGTTTGTTTCCTAACCAATCCCAAACAAGATTTTAATATCAAGTCAAGCTAGAGTAGCTTGACAATTTCAATTGAAATATCGAGTTATACGCTTATCGAGCTTGATTGTCAAACGAGCTTCGAGTTTTCCTTGAGATTGGTTTGATAATCTCACGAACAATCTCAAACAAGAGTTTGTCAAACCGAACGTGAGCCAAACTCTAGTAACTCTGTTTGTTATTCAGCCCTACTCGTGTTTGTAGCTCGTTCACATTCCAATACATGTCTATCCACTATTCGTAATACTAATATACATACACTGATACACATGCTTTGATGACCAAGAAACACAAAACAAATTAGGTAGACTATCATTATAGGTATCAATGCATATGTTTATCAACCCCGTAAAAAAAAGTTCAATTCATTTAAAACATACAGGACTGGACCATTTTCAGATAATCCTAGCCCTAACAAATTCAGACAAAATTAACGTTTCTCAGATTCCTCGGATTATCAGATTGTACAACGATCTTGCAAACTCGGATTGGATAAGGTTTTGCTAGAGTTTGATCCGTTGACAAGTTTAATTCTCAAAGTTCAAATGTATAGTCTTGTAAAGATCATCTTTCAAGGCATTACTAACCCAGTTTCTAAGTGATGGTCGTGTTTTGCTCTTTGCACATATGTTAAAGGATGCATATGTATTCTTGAAATTGGTCATATTTGCATAAAAATTGAGCATACAATATATATACAAGATGTTTATATCACATGTGTAGATTAAAGTTGAAAGGATATGAAGATTGTAGACATCATTTTTTATTGTAGACTCATTATCTAAATCATCCCAAAATAGAAGAGTGCTCTTTGATTGGAATGGAGGGAGATCAATGAAATAATCTTGTAGCGTAAACTTGAACAGAAATTAAAACTCAAGGTAAGACTCAATTAGGACAGAGGTAGTAAAAAGTAAACCCAAATTTCTTTCTTGCATGGGATTCAAACTTAAGCTTTTCTAAAGTCCAGCCTTCACAGTAAGGAAAACCTAAAATCCACTGGAATGAAAAATCTACGAATTGGTAATTTAAAAAATGCATAATTTGTTGTAATCTTGTGTGCGGAAATGAATAGAAACAATCAAGATTGCGTTCCGACATTTGAAGGTTTTCTTTAAAACATAAATTGTAAACACCAACTTTACTCAATTTCAAAAATTACGCTCGTATGTAACTTAAATCAGTAAAGAATAGGAAACTGAACGAATTAGCTAGTTGAAGAGACGTCGGTAGTAGACAAGTAATTAGAGTAAAGATCAATGGCGAAAATGGACAGTTGTATGCAAACGTATATATTCACGCACGCACGCACGTACCAGAGACAGAGAGAGAGAGGGGAACCTGAGAGAGTAGCCTGGGTGTGAATCGGTAGAAGAGTGAGCAGTAAGAGAGAAGATGGGAGCTTCTAAGGGGAGAGTCTTCAATGGCGGATTTTGTTGTTATTCTTGGGTCTGGTTATAGTCAAATCTTGGTCATATATATACACGCTTCATTTACAGAATTTTACAGTGGGCTCTACTCGAGTACTCCGCACTTTTACATACGGCGAGCTGAGTGACCAATGGACTGCAGGCAGCTTTTGAGTCGGTCGATCTCGTGGACCACAAAATTGTACTACTGGTCTATCATCCAGCTGAGTAGGATTAAAAGCAGTTTTTCAAAATTTTGTGTACCATAAAAGTGTATTATTAGCTGATAATCAAAGACATGGATCATGGATTATATAACTCCCGGTATACATTTTGTGGTACAGAAGATCTGAAATTCTTTTGAGCAGCTCAATTAATACCAATATAAAGTCATCTCCAACCTTAAACCTTCAAAAGGTTTTTTTTACAATTGCAAATAACACTAATGGTCTTTTTTCTTTGATTTTTCAGGATTGGTCACTGATGCTCGCAATCGGTCCCTAGGCCGATCTCATTCATCACAATTTGTTCCCTCATTCAATTTCGTCAAATTGGCCATTCGGTCTCTCCCACAAACTTGTTAGTGGAAATTTTTTCTTTTTCATCATTTTATAAAGTTCTTGGACTATTTATGTACTAATAGATGTCTAATTAAAACACGTCAACACATACTAACCTTCTTGTTCTCTCATGAAAATTCAAATAAATTAATTTAATAACAACTAATTATAGTAAATATAGTATCGTAGTATCTTTCAAGTATTAATACAACTAGTTTTTACATTCATGCGTTAAACGTACGGCGTATAAGAAAAATAAATAACAAAAACAAAATCAGAAGAATAAATAACAGAAAACAACTTAATTAAAAAATAATATAGTACTTCAACAAAAAAATTATATATTTTGAAAATTTTTCTTGTACACAACATTTGTTCTTTTATTGGTTGGTTTTCATCTTCATCGCATATCAGTATTGATCGAACGGTTTGCTACCCTCAAAACTGCGACATGCAGTTGCCTATTGTTAAACATTGGTTTCTTTAAAAACAATCTTACATGCGATGGTAATTGACCTCGACTTTTGTTAATCGTCATTGCATACGATTTGTCGTATCTCGATGCATGATTTTTAAATTGTAATGCATGACATGTCTTTTCGGACATGTATTCGATTTCTTTATGGTATCGTAGTATTTTCGCCACAAAAGTGTTTTTTTATTTAAAAAAATATATAAGAGATTAAAGCTCTTTAAAATTGTGCTTAGTGGGCTGACCCGAATTTAACACAAATTAAAAAAACAAACAGTCAATTAAAAAACCATAAAAGGCACTACTATGTATTTGAACTTTTACTCATTTTTCCAAATACTCAAATCAAATAATTCATTGCAATGTAAAAAGCTTATCTCATCCCGCTACCCCATGTCATATGATATTAACATTCAATACTAATTTTTTTGTCAAGATTCATCCCTCCCCCTCTCTCTTTCTCTTTCTCTATATCTCTCTCTATCTCTCTCCATATATATATATATATATATATATATATATATCCTTCCTACACATCACTAATAAAAACACAAAGATCTTTTCATGAAACCCCTGAACATCAATTACCTCCAATCCACCTGAGCTATAAGATTTCATTTATTTTCTAATATTAATTAAATAAAATTGTCCTAGTACAAAATGATCAACACGTATCTAGAAATAAAAATTGAATTATTTAGAATTTTACAAATTGTTTCTTCAGTGTAATTTTTCTAAAAAAGTGTAGATCTTTATTTTCTAGAATTGGCCGTTAGGTCTCTCCCACGAACTTGTTAGTGGAAAATTTTTCTTTCTCATCATTTTATAAAGTTCTTGGACTATTTATGTACTAATAGATGTCTAATTAAAACACGTCAACACATACTAACCTTCTTGTTCTCTCATGAAAATCCAAATAAATTAATTTAATAACAAACTAATTACAGTAAATATAGTATCGTAGATCTTTCAAGTATTAATACAACTAGTTTTTACACTCGTGCATTAAACGTACGACGTATAAGAAAAATAAATAACAAAAAAAAAATTGTGCTTAGTGGACTGACCCGAATTTAACACAAATTTAAAAAAACAGTCAATTAAAAAAACCATAAAAAGCACTACTATGTATTTGAACTTTTACTCATTTTTCCAAATACTCAAATAAAATAATTCATTGCGATGTAAAAAGCTTATCTTATCCCGCTTCCCCATGTCATATGATATTAACATTCGATACTAATCTTTTATCAAGGTTCATCCCTCTCCCTCTCTCTTTCTCTCTCTCTCCCTATATATATATATATATATATATATATATATATATATATATATATATATATATATACATATATATATAATTATTTTTTTCATGAAACCCCTGAACATCAATTACCTCTAATCCACCAGAGCTATAATATTTCCTTTATTTTCTAATATTAATTAAATAAAATTTTCCTAGTACAGAATGATCATCACGTATCTAGAAATGAAAATCAAATTATTTAGAATTTTACAAATTGTTTCTTCACTGTTATTTTTCTAAAAAAGTGTAGATCTTTATTTTCTAGAAATGTTTATATTAGATATGCAATTTTAAAGTACAAGATTTTTACATCTTATTTTAAAATTTGTTGAAAATACGCTTGATAGTTTTTTTAAGCACATGAGTATTTTTTCTGTTTTGTTTCGGATCTGCAAATATAAAATATATAATATAAGTTTTATACATACCTCGACATCAACAATGATCAACGTCATAGTTATTGCGTTGGTACAAAGGTCATAATATTTTCGGTAAAAGAAGTACTGTGATTTTTTTTTAATTAAATTAGATGTATCTTTCAAAAAATTTGAGAATACTTTTAAAGATTCACTAATAAGTATAATTATAGAAATAGAAGTCTGAAGGACATAATACAAAAAGTGTTGGGAATCTGGACATAATGCAAAGAGTTTTGACTGATAATAAATGATCAATTTATGTATTTATTTATATAAGACATTAATTGTGAAGTAAATATTGCTAATTATAGATCCATTTTTAGAAAGTCAATTTAGGCGGGAAATTGTCATAAATATGAATGTTATATATATATATATATATATATATATATATATATATATATATATATATATCAACGTCGTAGTTGTTGTGTTGGTACAAAGGTCAAAATATTTTCGGTAAAAGAAGTACTGTGAAAATTTCTAAAAAATTAAATTAGATGTATCTTTCAAAGTCTTAGAGAATACTTTTGAAAGTTCACTAATAAGTATAATTATAGAAACGGACGTCTGAATGACGGAATACAAAAAGTGTTGGGAATCTGGACAAAAGGCAAAGAGTTTTGACTGATAATAAATGATCAATTTATGTATTTATTTGTATAAGACATTAATTGTGAAGAAAATGTTGCTACTTATAATTACTACATGAACATCCATTTTTAAAAAGTCATTTTAGGCGGGAAACTGCCATAAATAGGAGTGATATATGCTTCTACCATTATATATATATATATATATATATATATATATATATATATATATATATATATATATATATATATATATACATATATATATATAGGGACACACTATTTCCACTGCAATTTTCGCTTATCCACTACATCCTTAATTATTACATTAAATAAATAAATGTTTGGACAAAACTACCCCTTTTAAGTTGACTAGTCAAGTTACTTTCTTAATTACCTTATAACATTATATTTTTTTTATCAAATATCAATGGACAACATAATTATTTTAATTATATTCTTAATATTTTAATTCTCAACAAACAAGGTACTTATTTTTATTTTTTTTGCAATAGATATGTTTAATCAATTTTTCTAATCACTCACGTTTCATATTCCATTATCATAAAAATAATAAGATTAATATATTTTCTACCAAAATTTCAGATTATATTGGATATTTTATTATCAAAAATTAATATTCTAATTTATTTAAAAAATATTATTTTAAAATATCAAATCAATTATTATGGTATGTATTAAACTGAATATTGGTTTCAATCGACTCAATAATTAAATTTTCGAATCAATTATGAAGGTAAACAAAATATTTAAATATTAGGATACTATTTCATATTATGATTTTACTATTCGTTTATTTTTTACTATTACATCCTTTAAATTTCACTTTTAATTTTTTCCATAACCAATGAACATATATTTACTCAAAGTTCAGTAGACAAAATGTCTTTAAGATATTTTTTTATTATGCAATATAATTTTAGTCATAAGATTATTATGAAGTCATTACCAAAAGTAAAAATAATAATATAAAAAACTATGTTGTTTATAAATGTTTGAACTAAAAAATAATGTTAAAATGCAATTAGAAAAATAATTTGATTAGTCAACTTAAAATAGACAAGTACTTAAGGGGTAATTTTGTCAAAACATGTATTTATTTGATGCAATAACTAAGAATGTAGTGGATAAGTAAAAATTGTAGTAGAAATAGTCTCTCCCTATATATATATATATATACACACACACACACACATATATATATATAGAGAGAGATTAAAGTCCAAAGTCCAAACCCTTTAGTCTTTTTTGTCCGCACCACACTTTATTTGGTAGTATGCTCGTATCAGAAGAATATTGTATCTCTTTCTCACTATCTTTGCCCCCCCCCACAAACACTTACACTTCTATGAAAAAAATTAAAACATCAAGGCCCCACATTTTAGTCATCGCCTCCTGCCTCCCTCCATTCGATTCCATCATCCGAGTTTCTAAATTATATGTCCAATCCAAATCCACACACAAAAGGAAAGCAAGTGCTAGCATCACATGCCGATCACAAGCTCGGAAAACAGGAGCCCTACACAAACAACGAATATGCAAGACAAGATGTCCGACCAACAACCACTCTTAATCCTCAACTAATTCTGGTCGAATTGGGGGACATTGACAAAATTGCGAGCACATATTGTTTACCCGAACTGGGCCACATCCATTCGACCTAACAGAGTAGCCATCAAACAAACAAGCTTTGGGTCGCAAGGCAGGGCCGGAAGTTTATTCCTTCCTTAATTACTTTTGAAATCAAGTGAAATCCCGCTCTACACGCCTACAATTTAGGGGCGGTCTTTTAACCCTAACTGGCAACGACTAATCCTGTTTATACATGGATTATTTAATTTGAGGGATTATATATACCCCTCATTAACCCGTGTTGAACAATGAACACATATTTTTCTGCATATAAACTATGTCAAATTGCTTTCACTCTAAGACATTGTTAATTACTTTGACGTCAGTGTGGTTTCGTGAGCCCTTGCCGTGCATTGCTACTAAGGTGTTTTAGTGATTATTGACAGGTTTTAGGAAGATCAAATCCATTACATAAGCCCAACTATTCACAACTCGTATTCTGACAGCCAAAAACTGATTTTTGCACCATCATTAAATAAAGACAAATTATGATTTCTTTTTCAGTTTGTGTTTGGATTTACCGGATTTGTATTTTAAGTTGGCGGATCAAATAAATTTTAAAACTACGAGAGAGAGATAGAGGGAAAGTTCGAGAGAGCTGCCAGAGCTCAGTCGTGGATTCCGACAGAAGTATCTTGTGATGGAAAGGAGTGTCCTAAACCCAGTATTTGTCCACCGAGATCTAAATCTTACTAGGATAGATATAAACTCTGTCGATTGTGTGTTTGGTGGCGATTTGAGCAAAAAATTAGTTAATTGGATTTTATTTGCATAACTTATGAAATTTTTTGATGTGAAACCCAAATCTATTTGCACAACTTATGGAACATTTCGATGGTCGAAAAATTAGGCTATGGTGTGGGGATGAACGTTAGGGGTGGCTCCAAGTTAGACAAAGTGGCAACTAATTTGATATATAAATCGTTTATCACTTTCAGACAATTTTTTTGCTTGATTTTCACAAACGGTCCATGTTACTACTTTATTAATTAAAATAACAATTTTACCCCGACCAAAATCAAGTAAGATGCACGTGGGTGGAGTTAATAGCAGAAAGTTAACGGAATTAGACGACAAAACCAGTCCCATTTTTTTTTAGTACAAAGAGACAAAAAAATAAAAAATAACTCAATAACCAACCTCGGGAAAATCAGAAAGTATAGGAACCATTTGTCATTTTCCCGTTCCACAATTTTCTGGTGTTACATCTGCTGGGAACATAAAATTCATCTATCCACAAACCTTTCTCACAATGGTTAATTAACTTTACAACTTTTTAATAGGCCCACCATAAGAAGCTGAATATTAGTTTTAAAGGTGAAGTTATGTTCGGTTTATTTTTCAAAGTTTCTAATCTTTCTAATGTTTTGTTTTTTTTTTTCAACCGTAAAAGACTAATTTTTGAAATATTGTTCTAAAAATATCATCGTCTCATTCAACAGTTTCCACAAACACAATTTATTTGAAAATCACAATTGTTGGGCAACGAAACGAGGATCGACCTGGTAAACAAGTTTTATGATTTATCACGTACGAAACTTTAATGAAAATGTGATGGGTTTGAGGATTTCTACAGTAGGTACGAAGGCGAAGGTGGAGGAATAAGAAGGCTTAATACGGAGGAGAATGAATAAGAAGACTGAAGACATGGTTTGGTTCATTACGACTTTGAATCGCAATGCAAAAATATCAAATTAAATTGATGAATAACAGTTCAAACATTGATGTGTCGCGGTGTAATTAGACTAGACAGTTAAAATATTGAACCGTAGTACAAAAATGAATGTAATAAAATTGATGCATCGCAGTGCAATTAGACTAGACAATTAAACTATTGAATCGCGGTGCAAAAATGAATGTAATAAAATTGATGAATCACAGTGCAATTAGACTAGGTACTTAAACTACTAAACCACGATACAAAAATTAATGCAATAAAATTGATGAATTGCGGTGCAACTAGACTAGACAATTAAACTATTGAACCGTAGTGTAAAAATTAATACAATCAAATTAATGAATCGCAGTGCAATTAGACTAGACAATTAAATTACTGAATCGCATTATAAAAATTAATACAATAAAATTGATGAATCGTGGTTTAATAGTCAATGCATCGCAATTCATTTTTGTAGCACGCCTTATACTTATTAAAAGTATCGTAATATTTTTATTCTCAAATTTTTCTTTTTCAGTTTATTTTTTAAAAAGGGATAGAAGCTATTAAAAACTTTAGAAAGGACCGTCCCACAACTTTTCCTAGTTTTAATGTTAATGGGCCTCATAATCATTCCGTTTCCTTATTTTTCCAACCATTTTGTCCTTATAAACCTATCACAATGGCAAGCTTTTTGATAATCTAGATCATACTTTTTAAAACCTTCTAAAAACCTTACCATAATGTGACGACCCGATCTTGGGTCCACGATGTGCTCCCAAAACTCAATCAAAAAATAAATAATATTTTATGAAAATAAACAATTTTATAAAAAATGTAATTTAATTATAATTTTAATGGAAATAAAAAATAATACATAATTTTTTTTATATCAAAACCAAACACACGGATCAAAACCCCAAGCTCACTACTGCTAAGTCGAACCTCCGAAATCAAATTGGCCCTTTCAAAGAAAAAACTCACCTTTCAAAATCAAATTATCAAATCACAAACCAATCGCATTAAATATATTTTAAAATGAAGTTACATGGTCTGAATGAATCATATAACCTTCGTCATAAAATTCAAAATTAAAATATAAAAAATACATGTGTCGTACAAATGCGAGTGGATCTAATTACATTTTTATGAAAATTTCTTACGGCTAAATAGTTTTTTTTTAATTGACGTGATTAAAAATATGTACGATAAATTTGCAACATTAGTTGAAACTACATGACGAATGACACATGAGTTCTTGATTACCATAAGATAATAATAAGGACCGACCTTAACTCATTTTCATTTTACCCAGGTTGTGGATGGATTAGCCTAACATATACAAAGATAATATACATTGATGCAGATCGTTTGATATGACGAACAACGGGATCAATGATAATCTAGACAAGTGGAGACAAAATTAAGAATTCAAATGCTTTACAATGAGTAGGTCTATAATGGAATACATGGAATGCAACTTTAGCGGGAGTAATAACACAGACAAAGTTATGTTGGATGATAAAAAATACCTTCAAAAGAACGATTATGATATTTATGATCAATTAACAATCATGACGGGAAGGTAAGAGATGATACTAGTCGCACAATAAAAGTAGGTTGGGCAAAATGGAAAAAAAAAAAAAACTCATCCAAATAATCATTAGACCCATTAACACATATAATATGAGAAATGACATGTTAGTAATTGCATCAATATTAGTCCCCCGAGGCATAGTCGAGTGGTAAAAGGAGGGGGACATAAGATGCTGGAGGCATGCAGCGTGGTTCGATACTTGGTGGAAGCACTTTGCTTTCTTCTGAGGTTGGACCTTGTATGTGTTATCAATTTGCTCTCTCAAACCCAGATCATTTCGGGCACATCTCGCGATTTTCCTGGTAGTAGCAATGAGGGACCGGAACTACTACCCCAGGATTCAACCTGGTTAAAAAAAAAAAAAATCAATATTAACCATTAACCGGTTATAAACAGGGAAGAGACCACCATGAAGATAACAATTAAATTGGACATATGTAATAAATAAAGATATGAATGAGGAAAGTGTGTATAGTGGATATTGATTTGAACTGAAACAAATGACAAAAATGATTATTGCAACTGAGCCCAAGTGATTGGGAAAAAAACTAAGTTGAGTTGATTAAATTAAAAATATTTTATTATAAATTTAAAATAATTATCATTAACATCTTCTAGTCACTCCGTTCATGCAAAATTTTTCATAATTTTTATTTTTACTCTCCACTTATGCTTAAGTAATTTTGTAATAATGATCATCACCTATGACATTAATTTATCTTTTAATAATTGAACTTTTCAAACGTGGCTCTTTAAGTGGAATAGAGGGAGTTTTGATTTTTGTTAATACTCTATGATTTGAGATTTCAATTTCCGTAGGATATATGAGGTTTATTGTCTATTCGATTGTTGTGTATAACTTTCAATATAATATTTTATTTTCAGACATTTGATAAATATTTTGAATATTTGACATAAAATATTTTTTGGTGTTTGACAAATATATGGAAAATATTTTTTTAAAATAATTTATGATTACATACTCAAGATTATATTTTATTCACCATAATACTAATGCCTCTATTGAACATACAATAGTGTTAAACATACGTACTTTTCCTTTAGTAACCTCATATTTATGACTAGTTAGTTTCAAATCATTAGAGTCCATTTACTTTTAAATCTCACAAATAAAAATGACAAAATTGATAATTGGTATAAAAACTTTTTGAAAAAAAATGAATAATTGTTTTGAGACATCCAAAAAAATATAGTGGACACTTGTTTTATAATGTAGCGAGTATTTATTAAAATTATAAATAAGCATAATAAAAACTTATTTTATATTTCTATTTTTTTATTGAGTATATAATTATGTATGTCTGTAAATATGTATAAAATTATGATTTTTATTAAAAAGATAGAAATAACTTAATTGTGGATCATGAGCGAGGCAAGGGATGTGCTAGACATACGCTAAGTTTTGTGGAAAGAACGAACAAATAGATTTTGGAAAATGGCTATTAGATAACTCATTTATTTTTTTATATTAACTGCTATACGCTAAAACATTAATAAAATATTTTTAAAAATTATTTTTCGTAAAACAATCGGAACTAAAACTAATTGGCGATTCCGTGGTTAAAGTATTGGATATTTATATAGATTGATGTACAAGAATTCAACCTTTGGTTATTTGTAGGTTTCTTGTTATGGCAGTAAAACACTTTTCAATAATTATTTAATGCCTCTCTCTCAGAAAAGAATCAGAATTTGCCAATAGAGGTATAATTACGAGCCGCCCTGAACCCTAGGGTTTAGGTTTCCCCCTCTCACTCTTTTCTCTTCTATTTTTTTTCGCTCTTCTTCTCACGGAGACGAAGAAGAAGAATAGGAAGAAGAAGCCGGTAACTAGTCTTGAATAAGTTTCGATTTGAAACAAACCAAAATCAGCAATGGCAACCCTCATTCCTCCGGCCGGTTCAGCAACTTCAGTTCCGCCGGCGACTTCGAAGCCGACGGTAGAAAAAGTTGATTACATGGACCTTCCTTGTCCTATCCCTTACGAAGAAATCCATCGCGAAGCTCTCAGTTAGTATTCCTGATCCTCTATTGTTTTCTGTTCTCATTGCCTCAAAACTGTACTATTTACTCCGACTCCTTACTAGAATTAGTAAAATAATTGAAGATTTACAACTCTTAACCAATTTCAGACCCTTACCATAATTTAATTTTATATGTCATAGGTTTTCTTGTTTTATTCTCAACTATTTATGCATTATTTTTATGTTCTGGAATGATTTTATTTTTAATCTTAAGCAAATTATTCTGTTCATCAATTGGCATGGGCAATCATCAAATTTAACTAAGGTATGATATTTTGGCACGAAAGGAAAAAATAAATATCTTAACAAGTCTTTATTAACATTTTCCTGTAAATATTTTACATTGAATAAATTGGGCCTTAATTAATGTATGGCCCAACTAGTGTTCACATATGTTCTATGTGTATATGCAAGTATATGGGTGTGAATTTGTGTTAAGAATGGTTGTGCAGGTGATCTCACATTGCAGAAGGTGTAGTGATTGTTAAAAGAGAAATGCCAATCTGCATTACACATTTGAATGCTATATATCATGTGAAGGCAGCCCTGTTATTTTGCATCTCCAGAATAAATCTTTGTTTTGCATTTATCTTGTTGTTTCTGTTTTGCTTTTACCTGTGATCATTGTTGAGGTTTTCAGTGATTTTCTTTTTACTCTATTGCTGCAAGAACCACAAAATTTAGCTCTTAGTCATTTATACTATAATGCTTAAGTAGGGAAGTGTGACATTGATCTAAAAGTGATAGTTTGAATTCTTACGATGTTGAAATCTATATCGGCACCTTAGGATGGGCCGACCCCACTAAAGGTTTAGTGTTATTATGTTAACTCCATATTTTCTCTTTGACAGTGTCCTTAAAACCTGAATTTTTCGAGGGGATGCGCTTTGATTTTACCAAAGGACTTAATCAAAAATTTTCGCTGAGTCACAGGTACCTTTATATCTTTCAATGTCTGTTTTGTGTTACACGTTATCGTATCTGACTGTTTTTGGATGGCAATGCCTTTTTGTTCATTTGCCAGTGTTTTCATGGGACCTACTGAAGTTCCTTCTCAGTCTACTGAAACAATAAAAATTCCTACTGCTCACTACGAGTTTGGTGCCAACTTTATAGACCCAAAGGTATTACTGTCATGTATCCCTTGTCATGAACTGATTCCAATGAAGCTAATGATGATAGCTTTGCCTGATGTTCCATAGTTGATGCTTTTTGGGAGGATTTTGACGGACGGGAGGCTTAATGCCAGACTGAAGTGTGACTTGACTGAGAATCTTACTCTGAAGGCCAATGCTCAGGTAAATACAATTAAATGGTCAAATCATGTAGAGATATTTTCTTACTAGTATATTCTGAGTAAACTATATCAATACCTCTCACTTCCTTCTTCAGCTTAGCAACGAGCCGCACATGTCCCATGGAATGTTCAATTTTGACTATAAGGTAATATTTGTGGTTTGTTTGTTCTTTGCCTTGCATTCATCATGCTGCAATTTACATATATGACATTTAGGTAACCCTGTTCGCATGCTTTCTGTAGGGCTCTGTTTCGTGGTTTTGAATTTGGTGTTGGTTCTATTAGATAACTCAAGATTTTTTCATACAGGGTACAGATTATAGGACTCAATTTCAATTGGGAAATGGTGCATTACTTGGAGCTAGTTATGTGCAGGTAATATATCCAACTTCTTATCTGGATATTGTAGAGCCTCACAGAGTCTACAAAACTTTTAAATATTGTTTTGGTAGGAGGAATCTAATTTAATAACGGGGAATTCTATTGGTATGCAGTTTGTTAATGTCTGTAATTAAAACTTTTGCAACTTGAGAACAATCTGGGGGGTTTTCGTTAATCAATTAAAGAATATTAATCTTCTTTGTTATAACTCAAACTAAGCTTTGAAAAATGTTACTGGGGTGTTTATTTACAGACGGGACAGTTCTGTGACACTTGCCCCGTTTCTTCCCGACTTGTCTAATTTGGGAAAGAAGATAGTTTACGTTTTCACCAAATAAACTCAATGTTGTGAGACATATGAATGTGTGATGTGCTTTCCGAAATTACATTTTTTTTCTCTGAATTCTTTATAATATGTATATTTATCATCAATGTTGAATGCTATACCATTACCGTCATCCCGAAATCATGTAATATTCTGCCTGGTATCTTAGATCAACCATAAAGACAATTGCCTCTGTATTTTAAGGCGATTGTGGATGATTTCTATTCTCATTCCTCACATTCTCCATTTTCTCGTGTCAAGTGATATTATCAACCTATTATTTTACTGAAGTTACTTCTATGCGCAGAGTGTGACCCCTCACCTCTCTCTGGGCGGGGAAGTTTTCTGGGCTGGTCAGCACCGAAAGTCTGGTCTTGGTTATGCTGCACGATACAACACCGATAAGATGGTAAGCTATTTTGCTTTGTGTGCTTTAACATGTTTGAAGTTGAACTGGTTATCATAGGAAGTGCCAACTGCCAACTATAAGTTACCATGAAGTGTTGAGTGTGTCTCCATATGATACAAGCCCAACATGGTCCTGGTCTAGTAGGATTGTCTCTGCATCTTCAAGTCTTTTAGCCCCTGGATTGTTAAATTCCTGAAACAGATTAGAATCTGTAAATCTCAGTGGATGGGACTTCCGTACTTTAATGCAAATGAAAACATTAAATGCTTACTTTATTGCTTTTTTGTTAAAGGTTTTCAAAAATATTAATAGAGATCAGTTTCCATCATCATGTTTCAAGCCTCCAACACGGAAATTAAGTTAATGAATCTACTGATTGAAATACCCAGTATTAGTTATACTCAACTCCTGCTTGTCCACTTTGGAGGCAGTGAATGATAATCTTGTTTCATCCTTCCCATCTTTTTTCTTACATTTCATTTTGTGGACGTGGCCTTTCCTGGGTGGAGACGTGTAGTAACATTGATCCACAAGAAGCTCAGCAAACTTGATTTGTATTTTTTTGGCAATAGTGAAATGAGTTTCATTGCTTTGCCTTCCTTCAGGTTGCCACAGGTCAGGTTGCTAGCACTGGAATGGTTGCTCTGAGTTATGTTCAAAAAGTATCTGAAAAAGTAAGATGCTCTAATCACCTAATGATCAGCAGCGGTATATTCCACTAGCCACTTCATACTTCTATGTCTTTTTGTGTAGGTTTCTCTAGCATCAGATTTCATGTACAATTACATGTCAAGAGATGTCACTGCAAGCTTTGGCTATGATTACATACTCCGTCAGGTATCCTGTTAATTCCCCTGGAAACTTGGTCCACTGGTATAGAATTGCTATTTGAACACTATAATGAGGTTAAAGAACTTAATAAGAAATTTTGGACTCCTGTGACTTGGAGCATTAGGTTAGTCAAGTGTCGGCAATTTCTATGTTAAGTATTGATAATCTTAAGTTCAGTCTCTTTGTATGTTCTGTTTTAGATTGCCTGCCATCTCATTTTGCCACCAGCTTTGGTTCCCTCTAGTCTGTTTGCATTTGGCTGCTAAAGACAAAAGGATAGACTCTGCTTTCGATGTCAGATCAGTTTTCAGCAGTTATGTTTAAGATGCTCTATTCAGAAGGTGTTTTTCATCAACCTAGTATATAAAAAGAAACTTATTTGATGAAAGAAGAAACTAGTAAAGAAGAAATGGAATGAAGAGCAAGAAATCATGGAATAGATGAAACTAAGGCCAGGATATGATCAAGTAAGATTTAAGAAATAGAAACCCTAGCAATGCCCCCCACTAGGTCTACAAATTGAAGCACTGTGGAGGTAATTTTTTGTTCAAAGTTAATGCATCACTTGCCGTACGAAAGATAGTCCCCTGTGCCATTTTACTTGTAGATAAACGTGGTACAGTTTTTTGAATAGTTAGTTGGCATGGGTCGAAACACCAGAAGATCTTTGTTTTTAGCGTTTTGAAATTCTCTTCTCCTGAGGGTTTGTTTTGTTGTGTATATTCTAACAATATACAGATTTTTAAAAATGTACCAGAGTATCTCTTATGTGTTCTCTTTGAGATGGTTCTAGTAAGCAAAAACTTAAAAAAACCATTTCCAAAAACGCTCCTCCAATGTTCTTTGTTAAAAATATTAGCAGCTTACTGATGTCTTAATGCTGACTGAAACTCTTTCACCTTGCAGAAGTTTACCACTGTAACACAGTGGTCAATTATGTTATTTAGGCTCCATTACAGATTGAGATAGAGAGGTCAGGATTATTCTAATTACTGGATTCTCTACAAATTGAGATAGAGGTTAGGGTTATCCTAGTCATTAAATTGAGGCAGGTTGGGGAAAGTGGAGAACTGCTTTGGGCTTGTTTGGTATCCATTTCGTTTCTAATATTTTTGTTTCCATTTCTAATTTTTTGTAAAAATTAGAAATGGAAATGCGTTTGGTAACTATTTTTATTTTTGAAAAACTAGAAACGTTTCTCTTTTTCCCTCAAAATTTAGCAATGAAAGAAACTTGTTTCACAGGGAAGAGAAACAAGTCTTCTCCAAAACACGGAAGGGCCAAATTAAACAGGATCCGGCTTTCGAACTTTGGTTACGATAAATTCTCAACCCTAAATTCGTTCCCTCCACATCTTCCGTATAAACCCTATGCCAAAACACATCCGTAGAAATATAAGCAGTTACCAAATGTGTTTTTGTTTCTAATCTGAATCAGAAAAGAAACATAAATAAAGCGAAATAGAAACATGTGAAACAGAAAAGAAATAGAAATGCTATCAAACACACCACCTTAGAGTCTTGTGTGATCTATTCCAGTCCAGTTGATCAGGAAGGCCTATATGATTGGTATTAAACATGCATGGTATTGTGCTATTGCATTGGTAAACTAAGGCCATTATAAAATGAAAACATTATGGTTCTTGATCATAAGATCCAACTTTGAATGTCGGAAAAAGTTTCTTATTTCCAACTCAAAATATTTGGATGAGGCTTAGTTGAGTTGAGAGACTCCAGTGCAATGGTTTTGTTCCTTCCAATATGTCAGCTTTCAACTATATCCAAGTCTTAAACGCAAGAAGGATAATTGATGGACAATTCAAGAATCGAACATGAATGAAATCTTAAACGCGAGATTGCAAGAATATCTAACTTGAATTGTGTGGTCTAACTTGCTGTCTAGTTCTTATACTAGGAGGTTTCAGAAGAGAATTTTTATCGGTGGGAGCAACTAGCAGATAAATAACTCTTTCCCCTTTTGAGGAAATGGGTTTGCCAGTAATTATAAACGGAAAAACATGAGCAAACTATTTTCCAGAAACTCTCGATATAATATATGTATTATTTCTGCTCAAATTCTTGTTGCATTTTTAGGTTCAAGGCTAATGACGGTGGTGTCTTCTTCCGGTGCACCGTTTCTCTTGAATAATGTAGATTCAGAAGATAAAGCTACTGCTTAGGATGCGTAACAGTAGAGTTAATTAAACCACAATACGTATCGTGTATCAGAATTCTATTTTCATGGTACGTATCAGGATACATTTTGTGTATCGTCGGGTACACTATGTATATATATACCCAAAAACTTTAGATATTCCATCTGAAATCATGAAATATAAATTTAGGAATTTGGAACTATTAGTAGATATAAGTATATTCATTTTACTTTTGACAAAGCTATTTTTTTATAAGTACTTTTGACAAAGCTATAATGATTAGAACAATTATAACCGTAAGTTAAGGTTCAAAATTGTGTTTTTATCGATTTACATTGGAATTATATCTTGACTTTGTAAGAAAAAATTATTTTCAAAATTTATATTCCCTCCGTTTCCTAAATAATTGTCCAGCTTTCCTTAAAGCTTTTTCGTCTGTTCCCAAACAATTGTACCGTTTCCAAACTTTCCTTTTTAGGAAAGCCATTTTACTACTTTACCCTTATTTTTTCTTCCTACTTTAAATATGAGCCACATACACACGTGCTTTAAAGAAAACTACATATTACACCAATATTTGTAATAGATTCAATTGGTTTCTCTTATTCCGTGTGCCAAGTCAAAACAAGACAATTATTTAGGAACAGAGGGAGTTCTAGAATTTTATTTGTTGCAAGTCTATATTGTAATACAACGTATCGCAAGATGCACTATTGTATCGTACGGTAGGATATGCGACTGTGTGGTAGGATACGAATAACATATCTTAGTAATTAGTATATGTTGTTATATGGGATCTGCACGTAAGATATATATTGATTACCCCGATTTTTGTATCCTATCATAGGATACATATCGTGTATTGTAAGATACAGTAGCAGATTTACTGTTTATGTATATTTATGACCAGCAATGCCAGGGACCTTAATTTTTTATCGAATCCACGATATGACATACTTTTTACCTTTTTAGGGTTTTAATTTTTAACATGAGCCTATTAACCCCGGCCATGATGTAGTGGATGATGATGGGTTTGATTCGGGTCTTGAGTGAGGATGTTTGATGTGTTGCTAGTTGCTACTTGTTTCGTGACTTTATTAGAAGTTTTACTTGATATGTAATTTCATCTTTTGCTATTAAATTGTAGGTTCCGATGTTGAGCAAGTTTTTTTGGATGTTGCCTTGTTGTTATTATATGTGAATTTTAACTTAATTTCATATATTATTTTCATTTATAAATGCTTTGGATTATGTTACAATAAAATTAATCTATATATATATATATATATATACACTATTTTTTCTTAATTTCTCGCCTTGTTCGCCTTTCGGTTGCCCGCCTCTTGCCTCGCCTTTCCCCTCGAAAATGGACCTCTCGCCCGCCCCTCGCCTTCCGCCTTTAATAACTATGATCCACGTGACAAGTGTACGCAATTGTTTGGCAATCCATCATGTAATTGTGGGGACACACTAACCAATCACTTGTACTGCCACAGATTGGAGAGAGAGTTGGGATAAAATGGTGGGTTCCCTAGCCTTTTCCATTTATGTTATACTGTGGTTGTAGAACTGACTAGAAGTAGGGGAAGACCTAATTAACATGGACTTCAATGATTAAGAAACATACTGTTGATTATATAGAAGAAGAAGAAGAGAACGTAGAAAGAGTTGGAGAAGCCGTAACCTAATTACGGTTAGGCAGAGAAGTATATATATGTTTGTGATAAAACATGTTACAATAAGACCCCCAAACATATACCTTATACCCACTAAACCCTCAATACTTCTAACACATACAAAGGAGTGTGCGCATGTCTGATGACCTAGCTTTGGATCAAATTGAATGGCGGAAAATAATTCATGTAGCCACCCCGAGTGATTAAGATTAAGGGTGAGTTGAGTTGTGGTTATGGGACTGGCTCTTAGACTGCCAGATTGGATTAGTTAGACCAATGGAATATTGTCCATAGGATGGAGTTGTCAACTTTTTCAGTGTCTAGCATATATTGGTGACGGCTAACAAAAAAATAAACAATAAAATGCCCCACTAGATAGAGATTGTCCTTTATTAAATTCAGCATCCTTCTTCATAGTGTGATTGTACTACTTGAAATCAGCAGGCATGATTCTCGTTCTGTAAATTGAACTGGTTGCCTGCGAATTTTATTTGATTCTCTCTCTCTGCTCTCTTCTTTGCTTCTTGTGTTGTCCTGTTCATTTTCCTACACTTCACTGTATAATGAGGATGACTGAAAATGAGGTCATTTGGATTTGGGATTATCTTCCACCAACTTGCCACTATCTATATTTCCGTACAGAGATGATGATTTGTGTTATGTTCATTTTGATTTAACTTTTTGTGTGTGTAAACAGTGTCGCCTTAGAGGGAAGGTGGATTCCAATGGCTGTACATCTGCTTTTCTTGAAGAGCGGTTGAATATGGGTCTTAATTTTATTCTTTCTGCGGAGGTGAGAATACGCTTCAGTTAATAATTGTCAGATTCTATTAAGGTCACCGACTCACCATCACCAACTAACAAGTGGAGGTTCTAATTGAAACAAGCATGCCAGCGCTCTTGCATACACACACACACACACACACACACATTTGTGTTACCGTAGACCGTATTCACTTATATGGCTTTATTCACTCTCCAAAGAATGGGTTCCTTTACTTGAATGCTTCAATGTTCGGTTCATTCATAAAGTGCCTTGGAATTATGTTATGCAGATAGATCACATGAAAAAAGACTACAAGTTTGGGTTTGGATTAACAGTTGGAGAATAGAAGCGCAGGGCCAATTGCGATATTTTATTCTATTTGTGTTCAGTGTTCGGAGCAACTCTACATGTCCTAATGAGTTGATTTTTTCGCCGGTAGATGAATATCAACGTTTCAGTTTTGTACTTTGTTTGAGGAAACAATATTTATGGAGGCAGCTCCGGCTGCTTCAACAGTTTAGAGCATTTGCAGTAGTAGTAGTTGATTTTGCAGTTTGGAGATATAATTTACTTCCAATCATTGAAGCTGTAAAACTGGTTATAATGGAGGGTGAGATATCCGTCAACATACTTTATGAATATTATCAGGGGTGAGTTGATGCTTCCATCTGGAGGGATTTAATTCAGTTACTCGTCCAGTTCTCGTTGTACATTTAAACATTTTTGGTGTCAATAAGAGGCCGTGGGTTCCCTTTGTTCATGGAAAATTTTCAGTCTTTTTGTCTTTTTAAAAAAGTTTGTTTTTTGAACAAAAGTGATAAATTACAATCATACGGAGTTTTGACTTTCTATTGTAGCCGAAAGATCTCAACTCAAACCCTAAAGATGGGGACATATTTTAGGAAAATGGACCTGCCAGCTAACATGACTTTGTCTTTAAAATAGTTGCAACAATAATGATGTAGATCATGGACTTGATAACTGTTGGTTAGGTATTCTAGTATGGATGTCACAAGTGAAGGATGACTCATCCTATGCCTATTAAATTTTCTCCTCGTGGGCCGTGGCTATGATATACTCCATCACACACACCTAAGTATTAGCACCTTATCCCCCCTTTTCTTTTCTTCAATTCAATAATCAATAAAATAAATTCCAGTATAAAATATTCTCTTATCCAATTCAACGTCAGCTACATGTCAGTCTCCACGAATATAAAACAATTTTTGTCTATTCCCTATTCAACCCCACTTGCTTAGGAATAATATTAGGATTCTCTACCCCACTGTTTACTTTTTCATTTTTCCTTTATTTTTTTCGTAAAGAACTGATGCTTCCTATGTTCTTATAATAAGGTAAAGAGTTTTCATTTGAAAGTTAATTTTTTTTAAAAATGATAATTTTAGTAATCTATTAATAATAAAATGATATTTTTATTTCTTAATTTTTTAAAATGAACTCTTTAAATGAAATATCTCAAAATAAAATAGTGAATTCTTTGTCAAGAACGGAGGATTAGTTTGTTTGATTTTTTTCAAGTTAAAAACACTGTTTTTTAAATAAGAATTGAATGTATAATATTTTTATTTTCTAAAAATTATAAGCCACGTAATTCATAGTATTTTTTAATAATATATATTTTAAATTTATATTGGAAAAAAAATCTATTTGATTGAAAAAATTAAAAAATTAAGAACCGATGAGGTATGAATTACCAAAAAAATTATAGTATACAAAATTTTAAAAAGGGAGATCAATAAAAGTATTAAAGTACGTCTAGAAAACCTTAATCTCTTCTTGTATTTCTCTAGCTCAAATGAATAAAACCTTCAAAGCTATATTCGAATAATAATTAAAAAAAAGAATGAATTAATCTATAAGACATTTTCTCCCTAAATCACCTTATTAAAAATAGATCAACATTAACTCCGTCAAATCTCAAATATCTAGATTATATTTGATGTATTATTTATAAAAAAATAAAACATTTATATATTGTTGTAAAGTTGATTAGTCACAAATTGATTCAAGATGCGATTAATTGAATTGTCAATTCTCCGACCGTCCAACTTCTAAAACCGTTTGAATTATGTCTCTTGGCTTCAAACCTTTGGTATAAATACTTTATGTGAACTTTCAAATATTTACACTGCAAGTTTGAATACAAATAACATAATATATCTTTAAGCATATTCATAATTAAATTTACTAAAAATCAATAGATTTCATTAAGCATGTTCGATCTATCCATTTAGGCCAACGTATGAACAGTGCTAAAAGATCTGCATTAATGAGATTGATTGCTAAAAGATGCGCATTAATGAAAAAAATTTAAAAAAGATTGACTACTAAAAATGGTTACGTCCATCCAATAATCATTTGAAAGTTCCACCAATTTTTGAAACCGAGTTGAGTATAAAACTCATATTATAAATTATGATTTTTCATTTAATTTGTATTTCAAACTATAAATTGTATTTCTAATTTTATTTTTTATTTCTTCTTCTTTAATTGTGCTACAAAGCATGTATTTCCAATGTTGTATTTCAAAATTAATGATGAATATATGATGCAATCTCATAATCAAGTATTCCCCAAAAATAAAAAAAATTAAATTTAATCATAAATTGAAATGTATTATTGTGATTTTTCATATCAAAAAACTAAAATTTCACCACTATTTGATTGTGAAAAGCTTGAGTTTGAGACGTTGATGTGGTAACTCGAACTAACAAAATATATCAAATTACTAAACTTCGCATATATGGACATCATATGCAAGCTTGTGATGATAAGTGTAAAGGATTTGTGCATGTTCCATTAGTAGCACTCAATATTCATTCTATTTGACCTATTTGAATAACAAACACACAAAATGGAATATCAGAAATTATCATTTCTATCTATTTTCGTCATCCACTAGTACAAATTTTTCACCAATTGTTGACTTAACAAATGATAAAAATGGTTACATTCCATCTGATCGTGCCTTTCCGAAGAAAAAAAATATTTATATAAATACCCGAGATTAAGACATTTATTATGTTTGTCGATGTCACCTTAGCTCCTAGATATTAATATGTGATGAAAATGAAAAACTAACAAATAAAGCAACACATGTTGTGTCAAAGGAAAATTTTCAAAATCTATAATGATTAGTCTTACAATAATATATTTCTACTTAAGTAGTTTCTCCTCAATTTATTATTTTAATTTTATTTTTCTACTTATTTTTTTACTTTTGCATAATTTATTTGAAAATGATATATAACGCATGAGTGCAAAAACTAGCGAAGATCAAAGAGGAAGAAAAAAGGTGGGTAGTGGCCGGTGGGAGTAGCATAAGGTGAGATGGGGAGGAGAAGTAGGGAAGCGGAACCCAAAAGGTTAGGACCAAATTAAAACTGGAGTGGGAGTCGTTAAATACCAGATAGTGGATAAACCATGGGCTTGGCTGCTGTCTAACCGACTGTGACTGTGACTGTGACTTTGGTCTCTGGGGGATCTTCGTTCTTCGATCAGGTAAGACATTTCCTTCCATGGAGACTTTCCAATGACTTCTTTCTATTTCTCAACTTGCTCCGATTACATTCTTTGCCACTTCATATCTATTTTGTATAGCTACTCCTGTGTGTGTGTGTGTGTGAAGCAGAGCTCTGAACTTGTACGGATGAGTTTTGATTTTTATAGATTCGGTTATCATTGATGACTGGCTAATCTTTGATAACTTGGGTTGGTATGATAGATCAGTTTGTATCTGCTGTGGATTTGAAGGAAAATTAACCTGAAACTATCTACTATTATTCATAAGGAATTTGGTGGTTAATCTACGCCTCGTACCCTGAAAAATCACAAACATATTCATAAAAAATTTACTTCACCTTCGGATCAACTCCATAACTAACTAGTCTATTAACTTTTCAAATATCGGGAGACAGTTGTGAATCACAACTTGTGATTTACTCCCTCCGGCCTCCGTTTTCGTTCTTTCTTCCTAATCCCGTTAACTTTCATTAATCCATGTTATAATATACTTACTGGCTTACTGGAATTTAATGGAAATTAATGTATAGAAATAAAAGCTCCGATATGCCGATATTCACAAAGTACAAGGCAATTTTTTGTTAAGTGTTCAGTTTTATTTTTGATGGCTTATAATAGTTGTGATTTTGTAAGACTAGCGTTTTTTTTAATAAGTCAAACAAGCATTAATATCCTCTGAATTATTGACTAGATACTTGTTTCCAGATAGGCAAAATGCAAGGAGGTTTTAGATCTATCTTGTCACACGGAAATGTTTTGAAGAATGCAGTTCTCCAACATGTCCGTTTGGTTAACCCTGTCCTGCGCCCTCTTATGTTTGCTCGCCACGAGTCGGTTTCCGCTGCTCGTATCGAAGAGCATGGTTTTGAGAGCACCACTATTTCAGACATTCTTAAAGGCAAAGGAAAAAGTGCTGATGGCTCCTGGCTCTGGTGCACTACGGACGAATCTGTGTATGATGCCGTCAAGTCGGTATGTGATGTCAGATTTACAACACTTCTTACTCTGTCCGGCCACACTCTTTTTATTTTACCATTTAAATGCATACCTGGATGATGTGTATTAGATGCATTCGATACATACTACATGGATGTTTATGCGTTTGGTTTGCTAATGTTACATGAATTTAATGTGATGACCAAAGGAATTACATTCATTGTAGATGACACAACACAATGTTGGAGCCTTGGTGGTCGTGAAACCAGGGGAACAAAACTCAATTGCTGGAATCATCACAGAGAGAGGTAACTAACAGGATCTTGTTTACCACTCCCATTTTGTTATTAGATTGTGACATTGTTCTAAAAATTGGCCTTGGCGAAATTTGGTAAATCGGCAAATAAATCGCTCAGGAGCCGCCTCGGCGGTCTAGGCGCCCAATTGCTGATTTTATTTATTTTTAAATGTTGACTCGAAATAATGTCATTTTGGATCTTTTTAATAATAATGATAATAATAAATATCTATTTAAAATTATTAATACATGTATTGTAAATTTGTAATTTACTAATGGACCTATGGAGTATTGAGTTATTGACTATGTAATATTTTGAACCTTTCAATGATATTAAATCGGTGGTTTTACTTTTAAGAGTTAATATTATAATGTAATCATTATTTTAAAATATTTGGTGATATTGACTATTAGTATATTTGAAGGTTTAATGCCTGTTAATTAGGTTATAATATGAAAAAAATCAAAAACAGGAAAATTATGCCTTACTTCTAGTTCCCGCCTAGGCTCGACGCCCGCCTAGCGACTTGTAGGACACTTCATTGTGTTAATGTGCAAATATTGTCTTCCTTACATTTGCTCACATTCACTTTGTATTACAGAGAAAAAACGAGATAAACAGCGGTTGATGAGGGGACAAAAGTCAACAAAATCGTCTAATCCATTTACTGTCCCTTTTCTTGAATTATGCGTACAGGAGCGAATATGGAGGTCTTGTTTGAGTAGTCACTTGCTTCTTCTGCGATTGTTATGTAGTAAGGGAAGCAAGTATATAAGCTCTAACATCAGCAGGGTTCTAGGCAAAAGATTTTCCTATCCCCTGTTATGTTTGCATCCTTTATAGCAATTCTTGTTCTTAGCCTAATGTCCGTAAAATAGGCAAAGTGAATGCTGGTGAATAACTGGACTTGGTTCCCTTGCTCATGGTACGGGGCACCCAAATCTACGAAACCCTGAAATAAAGGTTACCATGTGTTGCATGGACCATCCGATACAATGACACTGCTATATACTAGTATTGCTTTGATAATGTAATACAGTCTACTTTTGTTCATAAATTGATGTTGTTATTGGTTTCTTATTCCAGATTATCTCAGGAAAATCATAGTACAGGGAAGATCATCCAAGTCAACCAAGGTTGGGGACATCATGACTGAGGAGGTATAAACCAGGATTAGCCTCTTCATTCTTATCTAGTCCCAGGTTTCTCATGAATTAAGTCAGACTTAGAGTCTCAATTTTTTTATGCGTCTTGGAATTTTTGATGCAGAACAAGCTTATCACAGTTACTCCTGACACCAAAGTTCTGAAAGCAATGCAACTAATGACAGGTATCACATACTTCCACTTCTTTTCTGCCGACAGAGCATGTGAGGCCAAAACTTAAATAATAATAATAAATAAATAAGTGTATCAAATTTCCCACCATTCAAGGAATCTCTCTTATCTGCATTATATTGGACCCAATCAATTAAAGTAGAGTGAGCTACTTATTTGGTCTTCTGTAGTGATAGTTTTCAATAAAATACTACATAGCCTACCATTAGAATCAATAAATCTTATATATTTTTGTCAAAGAATAAAGTTTTGGACATAATATGTTGGCAGATAACCGCATCAGGCATATTCCGGTGATCAACGATAAGGGAATGATAGGAATGGTTTCGATTGGAGATGTGGTTCGTGCTGTTGTCAGTGAGCATCGGGAAGAACTGAACCGCCTGAATGCATTTATCCAGGGAGGTTACTAAATGATGGATGATGACACCATTCATCGAGGGAAAGAGGTCTGCGACTAGGGTCTAGAGTCTAGAGGACGACTATGATGATGATGAATGAGTTAGAATGAGGGGTGTTTGTATATATGTTGTGGTTTGTGTTGTTTCTAGTTTCGGGATGTTATTTCCAGGGGATCTGGAATGAGAGGTTTAATAATAATCACTTTCAAGCTTACTTGGAACTTTAGTCTTTATTACGTCCCTATTCGATTCATTCGTTGTTGCTTTCTTGCTTGTGAGAATTTTGGTCAAAGATAACATAGCAACATCTTATACTCCAACATGGATAAAAATGGAAACTAACTCATTGAATGAAGACTTGTTGGGGGGGGGGACGTGACTTGCATCAATAAGTGCTTCACGTTTTTAGCTGTCGGCCGGTGGCTTCGTGGCAAACAAAGGAGCATGTGAGTTTGCACCAGCAAAGTACTCCTTGGTATTGGTCGGTGATTCCCCCTTTTGAGATAGGCCGGTTGCTAAGCCCAAAGGACGGTCGTTAATACGGAGTACTTAATACTATAATCTATCTCTCTCTCTCTCTCTCTCTCTCTCTCTATATATATATATATATATATATATATATATAATGGCAAGGGTAAATTTCTCTCATCTTCTTATTTTCTCTTTTATCACCACCATCTCTTCTCTTTTAATTATGTTTAAACATAAAAAATAATAGTTTCGGAGTTAAGAAAACAAAAATATAAGAGGTTAGTAAAATAATAAAAAATTATTGAACAAGCTACTATAAAAATAAAAGTTACAGAATCAATAAAACAAAAATAATTTAATGCGGAGGTTAGTAAAATAAAATAATTTACGGAACAAAAGTTTAAAACAAATTCTTAAAAATATATATGTAAAACAAAAATACGTTAGTAAAATAAAAATATTTGATGGAGCAAAAATAATAGTTACATAGTCAATAAAAACAAAAACAATTTAAATTAAGGTTACTAAAATAATAAAAATAATTTACGGAACAAAATTTTAAAACAAATTCTTAAAATAGTTATGTAAAACAAAAATACATTAGTTAAATAAAAATATTTGATGGAACAAAAATAATAGTTACGGAGTCAATAAAATAAAAATAATTTAAACTAAGGTTAGTAAAATTATAAAAATAAAGTTTAAAAACAAATTCTTAAAAATAGTTATGTAAAATAAAAATATGTTAGTAAAATAAAAATATTTGATGGAACAAAAATAACAGTTACATAGTCAATAAAACAAAACAATTTAAACTAAGGTTAGCAAAATAAAAAAAAAATTACGGAACAAAATTTTTCCGTAAAACTAATTCTTAAAAATAAAACAAAAATACTAGTTACGAAGCCAATAAAACAAATATATATATAATGGAAGTTATTAAAATCAAAATAATTTACAAAACAAAAATAATAGTTAACGGTAAAAATAATTTCGCTACTTTGATTTTAGCTTATTTTCTTCTCAAAAATTTCTTTATTCATAAAATACAAATATAATTTAATAAAAGTCATCATTTAAAATGAAAAACTTATTTGAGTTCATATTCTATTTGAAAGGCGGAAAAAATTCAAGTTTGTTCAAAAACATTTATTATACAGAGTTTTTGAATAGTATAAAGTGTTCGGGATTCTCAGGCCATGAATTGACACTCAAAATTAATGTTCCAGTAATGCTATTGAGAAACATTGACTATGCTGAAGGGTTATGCAATGGAACAAGGCTAATCATAATAAATCTTGGGAATTATATTGTTGAAACAATAATTTTGAAAAAAAAAAATATTGGAGAAAATGTTTTTATCTGAAGATTGTCATTAACTCTATCTGATGTAAGACTGTGTTTCAAGTTTCAGAGAAGATAATTTACATTGCTTGTATCATATGCAATGACAATTAATAAGTGCTAAAGTCAATAATTGCACGTAAGTCTCAATTTGAAAAAAAAAACAGTATTTAGTCATGAACAATTATATATCGTAGTTTCTAGAATAATAAATTATTTTGGTTTGAAGATATTGATATGCGGTGAAGATGAAAAACTCAAATAATAAGACAACAAATATTGTGTATAAGGAATTTTTTTTAGAATCTATAATGATTAGTGATATACTTATGTGTAATTGTTAATAAACTGATCTTCCTTATTTTGTTTATGTACGATTTAATTAACGTACGTTTAACGTACGGGTTAAAAAAATTAGTTTATTAATAATGTTGGGGTACCCTCGTAAATCAATGTTAATCCAATTTTTTAGTGAGGGTGCTAATAATACCACCCTCCCCTTGGTATTAATTTAATGACTTTAATAACTTTATCGTCTTATTAGTGAATTAAAAATAACTTGGCTTATAATAATTTAGGTCGACACCTTTATGTTTTATTAAGGAGTTTCTGCCATAAAAATTGATACACTTGCCTAGAACTAGGGTTAACCAATTTTAAAATATTAAGACTATGTTTGTTTCATGGAAAATAATTTTTAGAAAATGTTTTTTTTTTGAAAAATGAAAAAATTCCATATTTGAATAAATCTTTTGAAAATATTCTAGAAAATATTATTGGGTGTTTGGCAAACATACGGAAAACGTTACGAAAAACAATTTATGAATAAATACATATATATATATATATATATATATATATATATATATATATATATATATATAAGATAGTGTTGAACTTTAAGTAATTTTTATTTAGTAACCCTCAATTTATCATTAATAGTGTCAAATCAATAAGGTCAATCATTTTTCAATCTTACAAATACAAATAAAAAAACTGATAATTGATATGAAAAAACGTTTTAAAAAATGGACAATGTTTGAGATTAATTTCAGGGAGTAGTGAGTATTTATTAAAATTATAAATATTTATAATTTATAAATAGTGTTCACAAACTAATTTATATTTCTAAAAAATTATTTGTTGCGTGTATCAATATGTGTAATTGTAGAATGGGACAAAGATGTGCTTGAACATTTGGAAAATGACTTACGACAAATAAATCAATAAGTCATTTTCCTAAAGAAAAAAGCTACGTTCTCTAAAGTTACCAAATACTAAAAATAAGAAAAAAAATTCAAAGTCATCTTTCGTGAAATAAATGGAGCTTAAATTTGAATAACTTGGAGAGATGTGCGACATTCACAATTTCACATGACTGATCCGATTCATTCCATACATACAAACAAAGTTGACGATATTGGAGAAAGTCGAACAGTTGCTAAATAATTTTCGTGCTTTCTTTTATTATTTTCTTTTTTTTCCTTGTTTTTGTTCTTCTTCCGGTGGTCTTTAGGAACAGATTTTATTTATCGACTTGGGTTTCCTTCCTTTATAAGTCGCCATTCACATGTACTGTAGCTTATTTCTGCCATCCTTTTTAGCTCTCAGTGTGTGTATAAAATATAAATTGTGCATTTGAGATACAATGACACTGGCATCAATACCTTCCTAACTTACGCCCTTTTGTTCTTCCAACTCTCAATTGATGGAGGGTTTTCAAAGCTTTGCTCTAAGTACATTTTTTGTAAATGTTCTAAAAGGAACGTTTGTAGAAGAAAACCCTACTCAGCAAGCATGAAATTCAAAATTTTATTTTAGGGCTTGTTCAATTGCCAAGAAAACTATACCCACGTAAATTATAGCACCATCAAACCGTGAAAGAACGGTTTCTTTCACCTCGACACAGGACACGGGCGATTTGAAGACGATAAACAAAAAGAAGGATAATAGTGATACTCTAATGTGAATATCTAATTTTCAACACCTCAAGACGTGTAGATCTGAATCATCAAATTTATGGTTCGTAAATCTGACTTGAATATTCTCATCTAAACAATTAATGGGACGTTAGCTGTCTTAACCGCGCAGTATTCAAACTTGGAAGAACTACGACCATAACCTTAACTGGCCTTGCATTTCTCTCCTAAATGCGAGTCACCGGCATTGTAATGTATAAATAAATCAAACAGTTCAAAATCCACAAAGAAGAAGGAAAAGAACTTTTAACTTAACCAAAATTACATCCTCCTGACAACAGTAAACAACAGATGCTTGAAAACCAAACAAGTCACCTCACCTGGCAAAACAGTAGACCCTTCACCTAGGGTTGCTTGTTTTCTGCTTGGCCTTTTCAATAAGAGGTCTCAACTGCTTTTTCTCAGCAAGCATCTTCAGAAAGTTGAACAAAAAGGGTATGTAGTTGTGTTTTCTGCGAATGTTTTCTGTCCTCCACTTCTTGAATTTCTCCTCCTCCATTAATATCTTCTCCGTAGCACTCTCAATACCAGTATTCACTTCCGAAAGGGATTTATTCAGTGCTTCTACATTGCTGGTATCTACTAGTCTCTCTGATTGTAAGGCTGCTAGCTGCTGCAAAAGGCGTTCCCTCCTCCTTTGTAGCTCCTTAAGTTCAGCAGTATACATCTCTTTCCTGTTCTTTATTATTGCCAAGAGGTTGAATCTTATCTCGTTTTGGGAATACCTCTCAATCCTTTCCTGAATCACTGGCTGGACAATCTTTAGCCAATCCATATCACCTTGTCCACCAGGGCATTGACCAAGGCTAATGGGACCCTCCTTCAGACCATCAAGCTCATAAAGCACACCATCAACAGGTATGTAGCTTATAAAATGATAGACATCATCATCTTTTCCAGCGGCTTTTTGCTCTTCTGGAACAAAAGGCTCGGGTCTTGCAAAACTATTGTGGGCGGTGCGGATGGCTTCGCTGTTATTGATAGCCAAACCTTTGAGCTCAGGTGGGAAGTTCTTGGTGAATTCTTTCAATGCAGACAACTCCGGGCCAATATCAACATCTGAACAGTTCAAAAGAATGGAGAGGATTGCTTGGGTGGCACAAGCATTATTAATCACCTGAAAGGATGTACAGAATGGCAAGCCACATCATGAAAAGTTTACAACATACATTTTGACTAGTAAAACAAAAAACAAAAAAAAACAGACCTGGCTTGCGAAAAACAAATTTGGGTTAGGGTCCTTAATTACAAGACGGTCATCCTTCTCACCAGCACGCCATTTAAATAGGAATATTAACCCATAAACTGGCCTGTATATTTGGAATAAACATGGAAATGAAAATTTTATGCGCTTGACATGGAATTATCACCACTTTATAACATCCAGAACTAAGGAAGCATGATATACCTAAGATTGTTCAACGAATCAAGATCCAGTGAATATAATTCCTCAACCTGCTCACCCAATCTGCGTTAGACATTTAAAGGAAAAGAAAAACAACCATATGCTTTCTGCCACAAACACAGATTCATACAACTAGTGATCATTAGAAGTCGAAAGATGGCCCAACCCCAACCCCCCTCCTCTTTTTTTTTTGCTTCAAAAGCAAATTCAAATTAGATCAGAGCAAATAGCTCTCACATATCAGAGTCAGCTTCATCATCCCGACAAGTAGAATGAATCATAGAATTTTACTCAGTAATGATACTGAAAAATTAATCTTATTTCCAAAGGTGGAAAGAAGAAATTTCAGGACTTGGATAGAATATGAAAAGCTGTACCACCATATGTGTATATACTTAACTAAACCACAATCACTTTCGTGCTAACCATATTTATCAGCCAGTGATGAGTTAAATTCTCCACAACAACAAAGCTATTTTACAACTCAAATCCATCATTTACCATCCTTTATGCTCGTTTTGTAGAATCTTAAATCTGCCAAAGAACTTGCAACACTTTCCTAATTACCCACATTCTTGAACTTCTGCAAAAGCAAACATGACACTTTCCGTTTCTTTAATTTTAAACTTTGGAGCTTTTCCTAGGAAAAGTTTATATAAAATACATTACGAAGTTTAGCTTTAGATTTGTGGTTTCCAGGGTGGATGGCTTGCCTTTACTGCCCTTTCGTTCTCTTCTATATAGCCGAGAAGTTAAACAACGCATCAAATGACTCCTGATTATATATCAGATATAAGAAATCGACCCACACAATCTAACCCTCAATCCTTTCACAATCCCTTCTTTAATCACGCTGACACAGGTAAAGAAAGTAATAGAAGAGTAGGATTGGCAGCATCCGTTTACCTACTATTTAATCCCCAATGGTATCAACAAATGTGAATAGCTGTGTGCATAGTATCAGTGTCAATTACACTCCATAAAAGAGCAGTTAATCGAGAGATGTCAACTAATTTTAGAAGCATGGAACATTTATAAAGAGCAAAAATAAGCATTCAAGAGGATAATAAATATTTTCTGTACACATAATGCTACCTGCACGCCTTTCACTTGCATCTGCTGTATAAGTTCTGTAAAAACACCTAAAATACACGGCAACAATTTTAATATCAAGGCTTAATGAAATTTTGAACATTGGGATGGTAAAAGAGAAATATAGGTTTACACTACATTAAGTTATTTTAAGAAAATAAATTACTTTTTGAAGGTTTAATAATATGTTTGGGAATGCACAAGACTGAGCGAAATAGTTGACAAAGTCTAATATGGCTAAATGTAAAACATCTATGACATAGTTCTGGTTAACAAAACAATTACTTTAGAGTCAACAAACAATTGTCTAAAGTTGAATAATTTCTTCACATGATAGCATGTGGAGACCATCAGAAGGTAGAGAACTTAAGGAACTCTCTCTATAGCTTTAAGGAACTAATCAGTTCACCTAATTTTATGAATGATAGCTCCAAAATGTTTAATGTCTATAAATTTAAGGACCGTGACAAGCTCTAGTGCAAACAGATTAAGTATGAACATATGCTAGAATGAAGAAGATGCCTAACCGGGCACAACCTCCTACATGAAGAAAAAGAAGATTGCAGAACCTTGCCAAACAACCCCAACCCAGCCAAAATAGACCACCGACCAACATCCTAATGCCACCCTGTGAAGTCCATAAAACCAACTGACGGACCTGGATGCACCTCCTTAAGTCACGGAAGTAAGAGACTTGGCAGCATAAGCCAGTTCCTACTCTAAATAAGCACCACTCCTTGAAGCAAGTCCAATTCCTCTCCTTCCATTTAGTCCAACAAGGTAAAGACATCTCGTTTGCCATCACTTTCTAGCCGCTGCAACTATTAAAAGGTAGCCAATTACCTATTAAACACCCCCTAAATACTGATAGCAAACACTAGACTTTTAGGAGTCCTACTTTAAATTTTACTTTGTCACAAAAACATATTCTCGCCTTTGCCGGTAATGCTCATTCTGATCCATACGGAGGCATTAAATTAAGTAAACACAAGCCACTACCACAATCTGTACCTTGAAAA
This sequence comes from Codonopsis lanceolata, assembly GCA_013146195.2. Lineage (NCBI taxonomy): Eukaryota > Viridiplantae > Streptophyta > Magnoliopsida > Asterales > Campanulaceae > Codonopsis > Codonopsis lanceolata. The sequence continues at coordinate 98,191,838 of CM028382.1, read as the reverse complement.
TACTAACCCGAAGAGCTTCACTTGAGGGCCACAACCTATCTTACTCCCAAAACTGAATAATAAGTACAAGGTAAATTCCTTAAAAGATTTTAGAAATTCATTAAGGAACAACATATCTTCATTTTTTCTTTGATAAGTACAGAGTATATATAAAGAGGGCGCCAAAAAAGGTAATGCGTCCTATTTCCAGAAGTAGGAAAAGACCATGAACTCCATGTACTTTCAGTCTATTCCGTAAGCAATAAAATATGAGTGCATACGTCCACACCTGTGCATATTTCACATTACTGTTGCTTATGCAGAAATAGGATGAAGTATAATATACAACTATTGGAGAGAGAGAGAGAGAGAGAGAGAGGTTATCATTCAGTTGATGGCACACAATTCCTGCAAGTATAGAAACAAAATTTCAAAAAACATACCTGGATCAGATTCTATGGTGCACCACGACATGATGGCAAATCAGAATGCTGCAACAATAAACACAACTTCATTAATACAATTATCATAATGCATCGGGTAATTATGCTTCCCAAGGGATAAGAATGGACAGATGTTCTAAACTTCTAATGGACATGAAACTGCAAAACTTAACTTTTCTTCATGGGGATTGTAGGACAAATGGAGAATATGTAAATAAATTACACTTTTACTACATAACTGAATTAAGTTAGCAAGTGTAATTGAAACATAAAATTTGAGCATACAGATTTACAAACCATGGCGAACCGGACCACTGCTTCAAACAAAACTTAACTGTCAATTGAAGGCCCTTTTGGCAACTATTTCGTTCTGTGTTTCATGGTTCTTTTTCTTAGTTTCTTTCTCGCTCATTAGTCCCACCATTTTCCTCTCTATCTCTCTCTTACTTTTTAATACAATACCAAAACTAAGAATAGAAAACAAGGAAACAAAAACAAAATGTCTATCCTAACAGGTTCAGAATTACACAGTCCCAGCCAAAAGATTGGCATTTTGACTTTTCAAAGTCAATGTAATTCTTTCAAATAAAATTTGCATGTGCAATTGTTTGGGTTTTCAAAAACTATAAAACATTATAATTGTAGTACTTATAGTGTAGTTTAGAATGGTTATAGTTTTATTTTCTGCAAGTAAAAAATATGTTAGATATCAATCTGATATAATGGTCAAATTGACTTTAAAAAGTCAAAATGCAACTCTTTTTTCTGGGACGGATAGAGTATTTATCATCCCTAAAAAGGACCCAAAAGGAAACAATTGAAGATAATCAGTATATCTAAACAGACAAGTGAGTGTAGTGGTGTGACTGGTGTCGTGTCACTGCTCAATTTGAAAGTGAAATAAAATAAACCACATTTGCCCGTGTAAATTAGCTAACAACGATTGTAAGTTTATAAAAACATGGTGGCATAAATTATAGTATCGTAAAATTAATGGGAAAACCAAGTAAATTACACTATTAGACTCAAATAAACAAACTTTACCAGAAGTTTGGTGCTTGGAGGCAGATTGTTACCGACGGCGACTTGGTTGCAGAGCGGTGGTCGGACTGAGAGTAGAAAAGCGAGAAAGTGGTGAGGTTATAGCGAGGGAGGGAGAGAGAGAAGGGCCCTAATTTTTCCCCCAAAATTTATTATACTGTTCGAACCGGGTGGGTGGGTCAACCCAATTTATCCGGTTTTGGTCTTGAGTCTTGACATTGTTTTGGGGGATTAATTTATTAATGACCTTCTCAACTTTCTAAAAAACAAATCTAACCCAACTATCAAAAAACTAACTTATATAACCCTTTATGTGATAAATTGTCTATAATACCCTTTTGTCTTACAAGGTTAACTTAAATGACTATTTTGTAAAATATCTATAATATCCTCAAATCCAACCAAGGCTGAGAAGGTAAAAAATATGTATTCTTCATCGTATTCTTTTTCTTTAGTTCAACAGCTCGTTCATTCCATCATTTCTCTTTACTGCAAGTAATTCATTTCATTGTATTCTTCTTTTTGTGCATTATTCTTCCTCTCTATTGCAACGCGTCTTGCTTCTTGAATTCATTCCATCATTTCACCAATCGACAAATCAATCATTGTGGTTAGTTTTTCTGTTGCTATGAAAAATTTTGTTTCTTCAGATTATGTTCGGTGAACATATTATTTAGTTTTCCTGTTATATGCAATGCATAAAATTTGCTATATTTATGAAAGTTCGATTATTTGTAATTTTGATGAAATGCGCTGCAAACATCAACAACATTGTGGTTAACAATGTTTCGGTTACCTGGACCGAACAATTTACAACTGTTCGATTTAAGTAACCGAATATTTTCTGATAATAAAATTCTCCTTGAAATGTATAGTTTGTATGAAAGTTCGAGTCACATGGCCGAACAAGGATCAAAATGTTCGGGTACTATAGCCAAACGTTTTGATCTACCATGGTTTTTTTTGTTCTACCATAGGTTTTTTTTTTTTTGATCTACCATGACTTTTTTTGATCTATCATGGTTTTTTTTAATCTACCATGACTTTTTTTGCTCTATCATTAGTTTTTTTGCTCTACCATGATTTTTTTTGATCTATCATGACTTTTTTTCCTCTACCATGACTGTTTTCGATCTATCATGACTTTTTTGCCATACCATGGTTTTTTTTTTTATATACCATTACTTTTTTTGCTCCACCACAATTTTTTTTATTTACCATGATTTTTTTGCTCTACCATTACTTTTTTTGATCTACCATGACTTTTTTTATCTACCATTTTTTTTTATCTATCATGACTTTTTTTGATCTACTATGTTTTTCTTTTGCTCTACCATGACTTTTTTTGCTCTACCATGGTTTTTTTTTAATCTACCATTACTTTTTTTGATCTACCATGACTTTTTTTGATCTACCATGATTTTTTTTGCTCTACGATGACTTTTTTTATTCTACCATGACTTTTTTTGATATACCGTGTTTTTTTAAATCTATCATGGTTTTTTTTACTCTATCATGACTTTTTTTGCTCTCCCATGATTTTTTTTAATCTAACATGGTTTTTTTGATCTATCATGACTTTTTTTGCTCTACCATGACTTTTTTTTTTTATCTATCATGACTTTTTTTTGCTCTACCATTACTTTTTTCGCTCTATCATGACTTTTTTTTTTTATCTACAATGGCTTTTTTGATCTATCATGACTTTTTTTGATCTACCATAGGTTTTTTTTAATCTATCATTACTTTTTTTGCTCTACAATAGCTTTTTTGATCTATCATGAGTTTTTTTGATCTACCATGAGTTTTTTTTTCTCTACCATGACATTTTTTCTCTACCATGGTTTTTTTTATCTATCATAACTTTTTTTGCTTTACATGACTTTTTTTTAATTTACCATGACTTTTTTTATTCTATCATGACTTTTTTTTATTCTACAATGACTTTTTTTGCTCTACCATGGTTTTTTTTATCTACCATGATTTTTTTTGCTCTATCATGACTTTTTTCGATCTACCATGACTTTTTTTGATTTACTATGATTTTTTTTGCTCTACCATGACTTTTTTTGTTTTACCGTAACTTTTTTAATCTTCTATGACTTTTTTTGCTCTACCATGACTTTTTTTTTCGCTCTACCATGACTTTTTTTGCTCTACCATGACTTTTTTTGATCTACCATGACTTATTTTGCTCTACTATGACTTTTTTGATCTATCATGGTTTTTTTTATCTACCATAACTTTTTTTATCTACCATAATTTTTTTTGATCTACCATAATTTTTTTTGCTCTAACATGAATTTTTTTATCTATCATGACTTATTTTACTCTACCATGACTATTTTTTTGCTTTATCATGACTTTTTTTTATCTATCATGATTTTTTTTATCTACCATGACTTTTTTGCTCTATCATGATTTTTTTGATCTACTATGACTTTTTTTGATCTACCATGACTTTTTTTGCTCAACCATGACTTTTTTTGATCTACCATTACTTTTTTGCTCTACCATGATTTTTTTGCTCTACCATGACTTTGTTTACTCTACCATGTTTTTTTATCTACCATGGTTTTTTTTGCTCTACCATGATTTTTTTAATATACCGTGACTTTTTTTGCTCTACCATGACTTTTTTTATCTATCATGACTTTTTTTGCTATACCATTACTTTTTTTAATATACAATGCCTTGTTTTGATCTACCATATCTTTTTTTGATCTACCGTGACTTTTTTAATCTATCATGTCTTTTTTTGATCTACCTTGACATTTTTTGATCTATCATGAGTTTTTTTGATATACAATAACATTTTTTAATCTACCATGACTTTTTTTGCTTTACCATGACCTTTTTTGATCTACCGTGACCTTTTTTACTCTACCATGACTTATTTTGCTATACCATAACCATGGTAGATCAAAAAAAGTCATGGTAGATAAAAAAAAATCATTGTAGATACAAAAAAACCATGATAGATCAAAAAAAGTCATGATAGATAAAAAAGTCATGCTAGAGTATAAAAAAAAACCATGGTAGAGCAAAAAAAATCATGGTAAATAAAAAAAAACCATGATAGATCAAAACGTTCAGCTATAGTACCCGAACATTTATGTACATGTTCGGCTATAGAATCTGAACATTTCTGTACCTATTCGGCCATGTGACCCGAACTTTCATACAATATTTTTTTACTTGTTGGTGCAACTTCAACACTCACATATCCAATTATATTAAGCATATATGAATATCTGAAAACATAAAACAATAAAATAATCAACATTTGTTGATGCAAATCCAACATTTCAAACTGTTACTACACAACAAATACACTAAAGCTGATTTATAAAATTTACAATTTAAAAGTTGATTACATTTGCACAAACTATACATTTCAAGGAGAATTTTATTATAAATAATACATTTCAAGAAGAATATTCAGGGATCAAAGTTATTACAAAATGTATCAATGGTGTACTTTTCCCTCCACTTTGGAACTCCTTTGACATTGACTTCAGCTGGGGATTTATCGAGCGTCAAATACTCAATATATTTTAGTGCAAGTATCCCACAGTCACCCATGTGGACACATTCAAAACATAAATTAGATATCGAGACAAATAAACATATAATATAAAATAGATCAATAAGATTATGCACGACTTCAACTGTTCGGATATTGTGGTCTCCCGACCACAAGTAAGTTTGTCAAAGCTCAGTCCAGCCAGGTCTGCAATGCGTGGGATCATCAACAAAAAAGACTTGATTTCTTTCTTAAGATCATTTGTTGTTATAGCACTTCTATCTGAATCATATATGATGATCCTTGCATCTTTTATATGGAGGTCTCCAACAATCTAATGATCACACACGCAGATTGGAAAGTAAACATGACTACATTCAGTCCATGCTTTGCCAAACCACTCAACACCCTGATATCTTCCTCATTTATCCGTCGTACACTCTAACATACCTAATGATCCCTCGTTCATTTCCATTTGATTTTGACTTACAAAATGCGAATACTTGGTGGTCACTAGTATTTGAAATGACGAATCCATAATACACAGGTCATTTTGTCTTCCAAATGACACGTGATATGTTGACATTCTCATCCGCATAAGAACCAACACTAGATCCACATGCTGAAATTTTCAATAGTGCCAAGTTTTAGGATCACACAATAACTAAAAATAATCAAGTAATATTTGCAAGCAAGTAATTAATTAACTTACTTCGTCTGATAGATATGCTTTGGGTTTTGAAAAAACTTCAAACCATCTTTTGTTGCACTTAAATCCACGACGTATAACAAAATCGCTGTGGACAAAAATAAGTAATTAAGACGTTTAATAATGATAACAATAAATAAAAACTTTACTTAATAAATCTATTTGAATATTCTCACTTTCCATCCGTAACACTTAGCCAATCCATCATCAATTGTTCCTTTCCCGCATCAATCTCAAGGCAATCGTTTGGTATATCTCCATCTACAAATACCATTGCCAATCGTAGAGAATTAATGGGGTCAGGTAGCATCGTTGTGTATGGAGAAGACGCGTGGACTGATGGTTTTTTACCCATCTTCTCTCCCGTCTGCAACATATTTGCAAACTTGACTTCTTTTCTTTTTTGTACCCTTACCTTTTCCCCTCCGATAAACGAAATCAATGCCTTTGACCCTTGCCAACATCTTGGTCACACGTTCGGTAGTGGAGGGACAAGTATGGTAGTGGGAGACGAAGAGCAAATCGGAGGGGGAAGGGGAATGGAAAGTGTGCTAGTAGGAGAGGCAGTGGTAGTGGGAGGGACAAGTATGGTAGTGAGAGAGGAAGAGGTGGTGGGAGTGAGAATTATAGTAGTGGGAGATGGTGTGGTAGTGAGAGAGGCAAAAGTACTAGGAAGGGGAAGTGTGGCAATGGTAGTGGCATGAGAAAGTGTGGCAGTAATGGGAAAGGGAGAGGTAAGTGTGGTGGTGGCAGTGACAGGGAGAGGGGGGAAATAGAGTATGAGTAGGAGTCCACGTCCTATTTTCATCGCGGGAGAATGGTGCATGTTCCCTCAATTTATCTATCATTGTCATTGCATTACACTGCCATTTAAAACAAAATTAAGTAAGTAGGTAAAAACAAATAAATATCACAAATACTTACTCAAAACCATAACATAAAATTTTTTACCACTTTTTCATCCAAAGAGGAAACCTCATTCCTCAAACCACTTATTTGAATGCTTTGTTGATCAATCTTTTGGTTCGACTCCCGCAATGTATCAAGAATGGAAATAAGCATCACATTAGAAGAAGTGGTGGCATGAGTTTTGTTGCAATATACTTCTTGATAATTAACTTATCACCTTGCATATTCTATATATGTTGATTTGTTTGTTCTCATTACAGTGAGTCATCTCTAGTGGCTAAAAGGTATGCGTACCGATTAGTGTGGCAACTAGTGTGACATCACCTATGTCTTAGATTAGGTGCAACCTGATCAAATCCTACCTTCCTACATGATGATTAAACAAACCAACACTTCATATGCACTAGCATCAGCAGACTTGCTGTAGTGTCAAAGGTTCTCTAAAGACTCGTCACCAGCAGACTTGTCATATGCGCTAAAGGACACTTTGAAGACTCGTCACCAGCAGACGTGCTATAATGACAAAGTTTCTCAAAGGATTCATCATCAACAGACCCACCATGTGCATCACAGAATACCTTGAAGACCATCACCAGCAGACTTGCTATGGTTTGAATGTTCACAGTATAAACAGTAGTCTTTCTCTACAAAAGACTCATACATCAAAGTTGAACTTCTCACCAGCAGACTTGGTTCTGCACGTGCTACAAAGAGACAAGATTGCAGCTGACTAAAACAAGACAAACATGTTGAGCTTCAATCTTATTCAAATCTTTATGAAGCCTGACACTGCAAGACTTTCTCACCTTCCAAGTCACGTGGTCTGAAGCAGTCAAAAGAATCTACTTTATTAGGCACGATCACAACCGACAAGGCATCAATGGATAGCCGCTGTCAAGTTGGGTGGTCATGGGCGGGCAAAGCCAACCCGCCTAAAAGGTGTGTCGGGTCTAAGAAATGCCAACCCAACCCAACCTATCAGCATGGGTTGCGGGTCGAAAGGTAGCAGTCAACCCACCAATTTTCCCACAATTCTTAAAAATTAATTTAATTCTAACAATTGATAAAAAAAAAATAACACCAAACCCACCGATGGGTTTTTTTTGGGACTGTCCCCCTACGTGGACCGAACCACGTGATTCCAAATTTAGACTTGATCTCGTCCCACCAAGGGTCGGAAGACCATTCCCCGCCACCATCATCGACAATCACTAACCAACCGATTTAAATGCAAAGCGACCATAATCACCGAAGCACGATGACAACAATCATGAATCAAGCATGGTCGTGCGACCATATGGTCGAGGATCACCATGCCGGCATGACGCTCGGGATAAGACAAGCAGCCCGTAGCACATATAGCATCCGAGTGCCTTTCCCCACAAGAGCCGAGCAAGCCATGCAAGCCGCCATACCTTATCGGCTTACTCAACCGCCTACAATCCTCACCGCATACACAGCTGCGTCTGCCCAATCATTGACCACTCAGGCGCTTCAACCGCAGAAGCCGACTCGCCAGTGGAACAAGTCCCACCGGTTGGGACCCTCATACCAATCATGATCCCAAATCTAGGCTACTATAAAGGAAGCCTTTCCCTTCTTGAAAGGTAAGATAACTTGAGATTGCAAACTTATTATACTGCGGGTGATAGACAATACACAAAGAGATTACCTCTATACACCGACCGGAAGTTAAGGGAACGCCTAGCTCCCAGATACCATATACTACCTTGTTATCGACTCTCACACCTCGAGGGTCAGGGGAAACCCCCAAAGACCCTAACGGTAGTCTTGCTTTTCAGCCCACCAACAAAGATCATCAACCAAAGCCCGATATCTCTCAAGAAGTCGGTACCTCCCGGTATTCACTACACCGACGTGACCACCAAGCGGCCTGACACGCTGCCCAGTCCATTACGTGATCACAAAGACAACCACCCCGCTCTTCGGCGTGATCAAGTTGGTTCCATGCTCGAACGTTACAAGTAAAGTACTTAATACATAATCAATGGATCAATGCATTCTACCAAGCAAAAACCAATCAGAGTCGAACAAACTACCACCCTCACCAGAAGCAAATTAACTGGGTGGATATAGAACCGATGACCTCAAAAGCAAAGAAGTCACCAAGGCATGGGCACAATGTGTGATTTAAGAAACCTCGAAAGTGATCAACCTCGAATCCGAGGGAGATGGACCCACCGAACAAAGAAAAGCTCCTCATAGAGGTAAAATTCGGAACGCCGTAAATCTTACCTCCTCAGAATCCAGAAGAGGCCGAGCTCAAAATGTTCGAGCCCAAAAAAAGATACACCGGCCACGACAACCTCAAACGAGCGAACCCCGACTCATAAACGACGCTACCTCAAAAGAAGCGGAAAGGAGAAAGCTATATCCCGGCCCAAGCAAGGTCCAAATAGAAAGTCGGCGAAAGCAAACACCCAAGCCTAGTGTTCAAAGTTCTGCTAACATTTCCCAATGAACCAAGACGCCTCCCGCGAGCACGTGAGAGAAGCAGCGGGAATCTAGGCCGAGAGCAAGAAACGTAACTAGAACATGTGGGCATCGCACATTCCCAAAGAATCAAAGCAGTGGTACCCAGAGTGGTCGGAACGCGACCACCGAGGTACGTATATCGACAATAAACCTTCTTTGGCCGTCGAAAGGAGGTCAAATTCTTGAAAGGGCCGACAGGCCATGAGAAGGGAAAACCTATGTTATTGCTCCCTGCCAAGAATGGCCGGTCTGCCCAAGAAAAAGAACGAAAGCTCCCTCCCTGATAAAAAGATTCCTATTTTCGAGCCATACCAAGTGCCTCACCAATGTGAGATCATATGGCAAGCTTTGAGGTAAAATGAACGCAGCTTGTTCCCGGAAGAGGACGCCTGGGGAAAGATTTTTATGGAACATTGAAAGGGAAGGCTCGAAATGGTATACGTGCCCGCCATCGATTCTCGTGGAAAGCAACCTAATTTAGCGGTGATGTTTGTCAACCGGCTTGCCTAAGCAGACTCCAAAGAAGAAACCGAATTGTGGGATCCAATGTGAGGATTAATGAATCCAACCAACTCTACATGGACAGTTCATGGCCACGGTAGACCGTATAACGTATATTTCGGAGGAATCGATTAAATGTGCTTCATCTCCCGCCTACAACAAGCGATGACCGAGACAGAATGATGCCGCGCGATCAAACCTCGGTTGGGAAATATAATGCCTTCACGCAACTCGTAATCAATACCGAAGATGCGGCGAAGGAGGCAACGGAAGAAAGAGGGAAAGAAGAGAAACAGAGACCACTCGAACAAAGGTGGTCGAGGATCGAGTATGCTGGAGGAGGATAATCGAGGGAAAAATATGTGGGACGATGTTGACCGGACACCACTCAATGCTAGCCGTGAGCACATCACGAATGTCCTTCGATCGTGATAAAATTAGTAGACCTTACCCATCGAAAGAGACACCTGCACTCGCGAACCCCAACAAACGACGTGCCTACATAAAGATGTCGGCCATACGATCGGTGATTGCATCAATTTGAAAAAGGCCATCCGTAAATTGATAGATGGGCGAGCTCTGAGGTTTGGAGCGAAGGGAAATGACCAAAGAAGATAGCCGAGAGAGCCGAAGACATCAAAATCCCCTGCCGATAACTGAGGACCGAGGAACGTGATTAACACGATCGTGAGGCGACACCGTGGAACCCAAATTAAAAACATGATTTACAATTTGAAGCACGTGGTTCATGATGCCACGATCCGATGAAGCAGAGGAATTACTCTTCTCTCGGGCGAGCTCGCAGCCTAGCCGATCGCCGACAACAACCCTTGACTCTCATGGATGAGGATTCACAATAGTGAGGTGAAACGGGTCCTCATAGATACAGAGCAGAAGCGGATATCCCCAGATACGCATGCTTTAAGGAATGGGCCGGGAACGCCCCACCTCGCACCGAGCGGCGCATGCTAGAGGGTTTCACAGGCACAAAGTGGCGGTCAAAGGAATCATTACGTTATCGCTGATCCTCGGGGAAGAAACCAATACCCTCGAATCCGAGGAGATTGATTTTCTAGTGCTCGATCGCCATCCCCATATAACGCCATACTCTGGCTCACCCTCCCAAACAAAATTTCAAATGGTCGCATCCATGGCTCATCAAAGAGTCAAATACCCCGCCGAAAAAGGGATCGAATGGTTTGAATGATGCCTCGAGCACTTTGGAGTATATCTATAAGGGAAAACCCAAAAAGAAAAAGTGGTGATTTCCTTACCCGAGGGAGAGGTGGTCGAATCACAGTCGACCAAAAGAAGTCGAGAAACGTAGGAGGAAATAATACCGACATTTCGAACCAACCCAAGCATAGTAGTTAAAGCGAATGGAACGCCAACGCACAAAGTGGCCGGAGACACAACCGAACGCCAGCTTGTCGCTTCCATAGGAACCGAGCCGGGAACGCCACCGCTCAAGAAAGGGAAAACAGAGACCTCCTAGTCGGCACAATGGTCAAGAGCACACAAAAAGCCTCTAGTCACCAAAGTGATCACCATTGAAAGCTTGACATCGATCACCAACCGCCATCGAGCCAAATGACGATTTAGATGAAATTGTGATCAACCTCGATTTCCCGAGCGTAAAGTCCGAGTAGGAAGAGAAATCCCCAAGGAAGAGCGAGCAATGATCATCAAGCTATTAAAAGAAAGCTTGATGTGTTTCGCCTCGAGGATCGACGACAGGGAATTAGCGAGGACGCCGCTTACGCACTGCCTGAGCATCGACCCACTTCATCCCAATACAACAAAAGGCACTAATCTTTTCCATGGAAAACGCATGCCTATCAAGGAAGGTGTCAAGTTGTTGAAAGCCAAAATTATTAAAGAAGTCTTCAGATGCTACCTCGATAGAAATGTAGTTATGGTAAAAAGTAACGGGAAATGGCGAATGTGTAGATTTTACCGATCTAAATAAAGCTTGCCCGAAAGATTGGTACCCATTACCCGACCGACCAACTTGTGGACTCCATATCGGGGCACAAAATTCCGAAGTTTTGTAGATGCATATTCGTGGATATCGATCCGGATGTGGTTGGCCGACCGTGATACACACGGCATTTCGAAAGCAAATTCTGGCTGGTCAGATTACACAATGATGCCTTTGGCCTCA
>CM028382.1:98045057-98179970 GCA_013146195.2 Codonopsis lanceolata | reverse complement strand
AGTAATGATATGTACTTCCCACGGCCTTGAGGAAGAATGTATTTTCTTGGCCTTGAGAGCGTCAGGCGGAATTTATTTCCTCATGCATCGACCACAGAGTGTTGGATGTACTCGGGAACTTCACATCGAACATCCAGCCCACTTAAACCTCTTGGTCGTCATTCGACCATCCTCAACAAACTCGTCAACACTTATCGCATTCCAGTCAAAAACTCGAGCGAGGCCCCTTCCTCTTACTCCAAGGAAATCCTCGATAGCCTTCTGAGCAGACCTCATCCTCATATGCAGAATCGCGGTGAGGAGGGACTTGACCCCTTCATTTGAAGCGAGGCACTGGGAAATTCCACCGTATCTACCTACACTAACAGGTTCTTCTCGTCCCAATGACCGGTTTCGAGGAGGCTTGGCGAGCAGTTAATTCCCGGTTTATGGTGTTCTGATGAAGGCGCCTTCATCGACTTGGTCAGCGCAAAATAGGTCGAAGAGGCGAGGGAGGTCGCCTCGAATCCGAGCATCACGGAACATTAAAGCGGATCAAGTATCGATGAGGTTTAGCGAGAGGTCAAGGGGTGGTAGCACTTCCTCTAAAGGTCGCCTGAGGAGGGATCGAGTGGCAACGAGCCCGACATCAAGAATGAAATGTAAAACCCTACTTTATCAGTCATCGCTCATCATCCATGCATAACCAAATTATAGGCGAATCGGAAAATCTTCCGACTATGATTGAATTGATCATCGGTTGTCTACGTCGGGAGGATAGATATTATTCCTCCACTCCCCGTGTTCTTGACGAGGGACTTCGTCGGCCTCACCGAAATTCGGCCGGTGACGAGCTCTCCCTCGTTTTTCGGCGGCAGGCCTTGTTCGCCTCAACTATGTCTGGCGATCGCCTCGCTGGTATCGATTAAAAGATCTGGGAGGCCGAGGTCGTACTCGAACATACCAACATGTGCGCCCGATGTGGATGTCTCCGGCACATCCTTCGGAGAGTGGTGAGAGAGAAATCTTCCTCGCTATAGCCACTTGCGGCGACCGCGGTGTCACCGCCTGTGCTCGGTAGTATCGGCGACCAAGCACCATCCGCTCTGCGAGTATAACCTTTGGTCGTAGGAGATCGGGCATCTCGCTGGCTGCGGCTTTCTGTCCTGCGTGTTTTGTCACCATGTTCTGCACGGTGAAGAAGATCGGAGTTGACAGGGCTCATAAAAACCCAGCCAGAGGCCCTACCGAGGAATCGAGGGCGAGTAAAAGAAAGAGAGATACACGCTTGACAGGCAGGAAAAAGAAAAGCTCTCGGTGTTGAGCAGGAAGGATACTTGTGTAGGAAAAAAGCGAGCGGCTCAAAACTAAGTCAAAAACCCGAGGAAATTAGTATCAAAAAGAAAGAGGAGGAGAGATGGCGAACACCGAATACTAGGATTTTAGAGCAAAGCGGTTGGAAGTGTGTCGAAGCAGAGGAAAAAGTAGCGAGTTTTTCTTTGTTTGAGAATTCGAAGATAAGGAAGAGTGTAGAAGAAAGTGAATGAAAAACCGGGAAAAATCGGTGGTTTTATATCCCGATTTGGGTCAACCCGATAAAAACACGCGGATCCTCACCAAACCATCCTACGATCGACACGTGGCGGGCACTATGCACAAAAACAAGCAAACCGGCGTTTCGGTGAATGGACGCCGTCGCATTTGGAAAAAGACATTACAAATGATTACCTCGACTCCTCGAATCGTGCATTTAATGCATCTCGGCGGACCAATTTCCCGGGGAAAATTCCACTAATTACTTCCATCATCTTCGATGCTGAAAGTGGTCGACTACTTAAAAACCGAATAGCCAAATCAAAGTTAGCAATCAACGTAAACTAACATAGAATCAACGAAGCCTCGGCGAAGATCAAAGACTAACAAATCGAGCGTGATATTCAAATTAGACTTTCCAAGCTAAGGATAAATCCTCGCACCTGAAACTGAAACTCGGGGCTATTGATGGACCCGACTGGGTCCCCTACGTGACCGACCACGTGGATTCCATTTAGACTTGATCTCGTCCCACCAAGGGTCGAAGACCATTCCCCGGCCACCATCATCGACAATCACTAACCAATCGACGAAATGCAGGCGACCATAATCGGTACCGAGCACGATGAGCCAACCATGAATCAAGATTGCAGACCATATGGTCGAGGATCACCTATGCCTACGACGGATAAGACAAGTTTAGCCCGTAGCACTACATCCAGTGCCTTCCCACAAGGCCGAGAGCAAGCCATGCAAGCCGCCATACCTTACTCTGGGCTTACTCAACCGCCTACAATCCTCACCGCATACACAACTGTCGTTGACCACTCAGAATCGGCCAAAGAAGCCGACTGTGGAACAAGTCCCACCAGTTGGGACCCTCATACCAATCATGATCCCAAATCTAGGCTACTATAAAAGGAAGCCTTTCCCTTTCTTGAAAGGTAAGATAACTCGAGATTGCAAACTTATTATCTTACCGCGGTGATAGACAATACACAAAGAGATTACTCTATACACCGACCGACCTGAAGTTAAAGGAACGCCTAGCTCCTAGATACCATATACTACCTTGTTCCGACTCTCACACTCAGAAGAAACCCCCAAAGACCTCTAACTGTAGTCTTGCTTTCAGAGGTACCACCAACAAAGATCATCAACCAAAGCCCATTCAAGAAGCCCAGACCTCCCACTCCATCCACCGAAGTACCTCGGCATCCTCCCACCACGCACACCAAACGTGACCACCAAGGGCCTGACACGCCGCCGTCCATTGACATTACGATGACCGCCAGGTAAATCACCCACCCTTTGTTTTTTTTTTTCGTGTTGCCATTTCTATATGGATTTTGGGAACCTTAAAACTTCAACGATTAAGGCCTACTATAGTCTACATAATTGTTTTTATCACCTTAAATTGCTGCTTAAATTGATTATGGATTTGCCATTTTCCTAAACATGCAAAAGAGATCTCATAATTACAACCTGAAGATTCGAATTATAGAATGAAAAATGGAGACTCGTACAAGTAAATGGTAACAATAACAATAACAATAAAAAAAATTAAAAGATATATAAACAACAAGAATGAAAAATGGAGACTCGTACAGGTAAATGGTCAAATTCTAGTGGTAAGCCAAAGAATTATAGTAAAGATAACTTTTCATGCTTGCACCATATCTCCAAACTATTAACCACTAAAGTAGTTTCCAAGATATTCCCACGATAAATCATGTGAGGTGAATGGTGATAATTAACATCTTTCTTCCAGAACATTGGCTAACGATGTGTAATGCAAAAGACTTGGGGAAACATATTTGGCTGGGCAAGAACGAACTACATGTAACGAACATAATCAAAAACTCATATTCAGCTCGATATATTGCAGAAGTAGGCATCTGTATAGGAAACGCCATACTAAACAAGTAAACACTTTGAGAGAGAAAGAGGCGGTGGCCGGAGACAGGTAGACTGGTAGAGGGAGATCGAAAGATCGATGGTGGAAGTTTGGAAGAAGAGTGGTGAACCACTGAACGTCTGAACCTTCCTGCTTCTGCTTGGTGCCAATCTGCCATTGCTAAAGCCGCGGTGTAATTATCATGTCGTGTGTGAGTGTGAGACTGTGAGAGTCTGAGATCGAAATTGAAAGACGAAGGGTTGCCTTTGCCTAGGAGGACTCACACCGTCGCTTCTAGACTATGCGAATGCGAGACATGCGGACTAAGAAGTGATAATATGAGATGAGACAGACAACGAAGGGTTTGTGTTAGTTACTTTGTTTGACTGTTCCAGACTTCAGTAAACAGTAAGTCACTAACGTCTGTAATTACTAATTTGTATTTTGTCTTCACAAGTGATGGGTCGGCCGCTAACCCGTCCCGGCCATGACCCGTGGGCTCGACCCGTTGACCCGCCTCTAATTGGGTTCATATTTTCTCAACCCAACCCACCTTTTTTAGGTGGCGGGGTGGGCTGACCCGACGGCCCAACCCATTTTGACAGCTCTATCAATGGATCAGACTTATCCTTCAGTGACCTATCATTCAGTCTGACAGGGTAATAGTTCAAAGATCTAAAGAATGAAGTCTTTTATTCAACAGATAAAGATCTATTGAACAACATCTTTATCCATCAGCTCTTAAAACAAATCATTCAACGAATACAAAATCTATTGACAGATCTCAACGATTAAAGTTCTCCGGCCTATATAAGAAATCTACCCTCTTCTTCAAAACAACGTCTGAGACAAGAACGTGTCAAAAGGACACCTGCAACAAGAACTTCAATGAAGCTGTAAGATCTACAAGAGTTCGTCTTCATCAACGAATCTCAGATCTTTACAGAAGATTGCAGTGAGCTTACCCAGACCTTAGCAAAACACTCTCTGTGGATTGCTAGGAAAAAAAACTCAAAGAAGAGAGAGAGAGAGATCAGAAACTTCAAAAGACAGAGAACAACATCTTGGTCAAGAACCCAACTCTTGATTAGAGTTCTTCACACTTCTTCGAGGAACTCTGCCTTTAGCTAAGCTTCAGGATCTTACTCCTAAAGCTAAAGGTCAAGCTCTTGGATCGTTCCCTAGATAGATTTCAGATGATACCCAAGGAAGATGAAGAGCTGTCTGTAGATATTGCATTCATATCTTCAGATTTGTATTTCTATACAAATGATGTCGATTGTGCAATAATCATTCATCATGGAAGGACGAGTGCTCTGCACTCAATCGTTCAGATATTTCTTATCTGAACGATCTTGAAAATTCTATTCTCATATTAGTTTCTCGTTTTGGTCTCCTATTGCCCTCTTTGCTTAAGGATTCATTTATGAATATTTAAGTAAATATTATGGCTTGAAAGGACGAGGACAGAAACTGTAATACCCCGATAATTTTAGTAAAAATATTAATTTTTTATATAAATATTATGATTGTTTTGGACCTATATAATTAATGTTGTAATTATTGTGTTAAATTAATGCTTTGAACCTATTGAGTAACTAATTAAATTGGGTTGGGCTTGGCCCACTTGTGACTATGATTAATTACTATTCCCTAATAATATTACCCAATTAAAATATTGGTATTGACCCATTTAATGTTAGGGTTAGGAAACCTAATAGGGTTTTTGTATAAATAAAAGGTTAAAGGAGGAAAAAACCCTTTATCGGTTAACGGAGTAAAAAAAAAGATAAGCGGCCGAAGAGAAGAAGAGGCGGCGCTGGAACAGCAAGTGAAGGGTGAAATTGAGGTATCACAAACAATTATGTAAGTCAATTCGGCATAAGACCACAAAAGATGGATTATACATATTTTAGCATTTTGAAGTTTCTTTATCGAATGTGAGATTAGTACAGAGAGCTTAGTCATTTTGTGTAAGCATTGACTTTGCTTGCATGCTTGTTGAGTGTGTTTGTTTATACGGTTAGAATTTGATTTATTTTTTTTTTAAAAAAGTAACAAGAAACCATATTAAGTGGTGAGGGTAGTACACTGCTCCTATTTTATTTTGTGTGTGTACCGTGTGTGTAGACGGTGCGTGTTGGTTTAGTTTTATTATTTATTTATTTATTTATTTATTTTCAAAAGCCTAAAATAACTATGATTACTAACGATATATATTTTTTTTGAAAGACAACATTGTTAGTATGTAAGTTGGATTTTTTTTTTGTTAATGAAATTTACAATGTTTTAATAGGAGTATCTTATAGTATCAACAAGTTATATTTATAAAGAAAATCTATATTTTAATACATTTGGTGAGGTACTTGTTGGAAGTTTCAATTTAAGTTAGTATTAAGTGTACGTTTAGGATATGTTAATTGTTGAGGATTATGAATTGGTATGAACGTAAGAAATTAATTAGTAGAATAATATTAGTTAGTGACTTGCTACGTTGTAATTTTAGAATCGGACAAGCGGTCTTAGGACGACCAATTGTGTTGTGGGATTGTTTAGGTCTTTTGAATTATTCGTTCCATACTGTTAGGCTTCATTTATTTCTTTGATAAATGTCTTTATTTGAAACGTGTGTCGATTTTGTATCGGTGTTTGATTTTGAACTCCGTCGATTTCGTTCATTTGATTACTCATGATTATGCTCCTTCGTTTAATCTCACATACCTATCATGTTTTATGTGAGATATCTATTTGATACATAAGTGTGTTTGTAATTCATGTTGTAAAAAAATGTATTTGATTATTTAAAAGTTTCTACCTTGATCACTAAGTAAAACAACCTAGTCACGGGTAAATGTGACCTTTCGATTTACCTAGTCACGGGTTAATGTGACCTTTCGATTTACCTAGTCACGGGTTAATGTGACCTTTAGATTACCTAGTCACGGGTTAATGTGACCTTTCGATTTACCTAGTCACGGGTTAATGTGACATTTCGAAACCCTTTAACCACTTGACAAATGGTTAGTTATCCGGATATACCCTTTAGAAACCTTTACCCTTATGGGTCTTTACAATTTTTCGGAACATTGTTCGAACAGGTATTTGACCGCTTATGTGATCTTGGTATATGTGAGTCGTCCGTTGTTTCCAGCTGATATGGGACGGTTTGTGACAATTGGACTACTCGAATCGTCCTTTGCATTATTATCTTTCGTTTGGAATCCTAAATATTTATCTGTGAGTCGTCCGTTGTCGCCAGCTGGTATGGGACGGTTGGTGACAATTGGATTACTCGAGTCGTTTGTTGTATCTTTATCTTTCACTTGGAATCCTGAAAATATATTTGAAATCTGAATATTTAAACTTTGACTATTTGATTTTCGCATTTTAGATATTGGAACTTTCGATTTTGATTCCTTGATTATTTCGGTCAACTCCTCCTTAGTAACCGGAGGGGTTGTATATGAACTTGCTGAGCATTGTTCGCTCACTCTTCTAGGTGACATTTAGCTTGGCTAGATGAATTGTTTCGAGTAGATGAATGAAGATGGTCAAAAAGTTTTAGACATTTTTAGTTAATTTGTACTTTGGAAGTTTAATTAACTTTGATCAGTTTTATTTTGGATTTCGTTTCGGATATTTTGTGGTTGTATTTTAGTTACATTTTAAGGATATTAAATTTATTAATTATTACCTTTGGGAGTTATTATGAATTTTAGGTATTGATTGTTGGTGACGTGGCCAAATTGTGGGTCCAAATTGTCGGACCCGAGTTTGGGGCGTTACAGAAACTATACATAGAGTGTCTAGGCTGATGTAATCTGTAATTTATCCTTGAATAAATTCATATGTTCTTTTATATAATCTATCTTTCAGTCTTCACCTCTCTATGAGCTTTTATAAAATGATTTATTATTTGAAAAAGCAATTCTCTAATGATTCCTTAATTCAACATTTGGAAGAAGGATTAAGTGTATTGTTGTTCTGATCATATATTCGTGTACAACCACTTAAGACTTCTCTAAATCTAAGCCTAACTATTTCCGCTGCTTAAACTCTTTCAAACATGCTTTTGATTTATACGGCAGTTCACCAGCATGGTTGACAACTCTGCTTAGAACAAGTATGCTGTTCAGTACTACCGACAGACATGTTCAACACGTTAACTGTCTATGCCTTTAAGACCTATGTTTTAATCTTGCAAAAAGAAAGAAAAGTTTTAAATGGCAACATAGGCTATTCTCACCCCCCTCTAGTCTATTTGAGCATCATTGTGGACCAACAAGTTTCACCACGTCGTGGTGGGGAGTGGTCTGGCAATGAGTGGTCTCGTGGGGACCGGACTGGAGAGGAGTTGCGTGGTGGTGACCGTTGGGCTTCATCATTGCGTGGTGGAGAAGGTTGGACTTCATCATTTCTATAATTTTCAAGCTCAACATCAAATGATGTTGCCCAAACTTCACCAAAACGCTGCTGAAATTCAAGAACGTAAGGCTCATTTAGTTCGGCCGCCGTCGGGGTCAATGGAACAAGAACACCATCCTGGCAATTGATCAAAAACAACTTCATTAATCAACAACTATACAAACAAAATTAAATTTTAATCAACTATCACAAAAATTTAAAACATTTACCCAATTTACATCCATTTTTTTTATTATTTCATGGAACTTTGGATTTTTTTCGACTGCCATTTGCATATTCTTGGATGAATGGCCACATTATCATCAGATCTTCTGGTTGACAGTTGAAATAGATCTCCAAATCCATTCAATTCACTAAACATCTCAAATGCCCAAACCTACAAATAAGTTACATGTTAGAAACATCAAATAATTAGCTAATCAATATAAATTTTAGAATATTTCAAATTACAATTGTTTACATATAATGCATAACAGAAGCCATAGCATATATTCGTTGTTGTATGTCTTTTTTTCTCAGCAATGTTCTTAATCGAATTGATAAGGTAAGGATATGACCTTATCCCCCATGAATATTGCTTAAACAACTCCAAGTCATTCACAATATCCAAAACACTAAGGTCAATTGAAGTATTCCCTTCCTTAGCTCTCAATAAACACTCATATATAAGGGTTAAGCTCAATTTATATTTATCATCCTCATTAACTGCATTTTCAAATGCTTTTTTTCAAATCAGATTACTTCACAATGCTCCGTATCATTATATATTCATTGACCAACCTCTTCGTAGTGGGAATTCGTCCCCAACAGTCTTCTTCCAAACCAGCAGATAAGTCGATGATTAAGGTGTAGTCGGATAACGAAAATCTTACATTTTTCCCACCTATATGAAACCACAGCTCATCCTTTATGCCGGTGGGTGTCTCGATAAAAAACATTTCCAGTACATGGAACAACACATTGCTCCTCTTCATATTCATATTGATGCTACACAATTTTCCAAATGATGAATTCCTAAGCAATTCTTTGTGTACATCGTCAAGTTTTGAATAGACATCATCAACTACATTCAAATCTTCCCTACAAGTGATCTTTGAATTGTACATTCATCTTTTTTAGTCAAATACAATGTCATTTTGCATGTATTAGAAACATAAAACAATAAATATTAATTAAAACACAAACAAACAACCATTAACTAAAATTGAGTCTGTATTAGAAACATAAAACATTAAAGATTAATTACAACACAAACACAAAAATTAAGTAATGTTCGGTTCAGACCACCGAAAATTCTCAGGAATGTTCGGTTACCTTCCCCGAACATTACTATGAATGTTCGGTGGTCTGGAACAGAACATTACTATTCCATTGTTTTTTTTTAAACAATGTTCATCACTCCTATATTAAATTGACTGTTAGTTGAGTCAAATTAATAAAAAATGATATTATAATAGTCAAAGTATACATGGTTATGACTAATTTTCATCATAGTTGATCAAAAATTGAGTTGATCAACTAAGAATGATGAAAATAACCTTAAACCCTAAATCAAAAGAAAATTATAACAATGTAATGTAAGCTTACCTTGATGATGAGAAACTTAGGGTTGAGTTTGCCTTTGAAAATACCAATTCGATCAACGTGATTAGAAGGTCGAGTTTGTTTGCTATCAACGTCGAGTTAATCGACTTCTTGTTTGAAGGTAATGAATGCAGAAAGGCGGGAACCACCAACAACTTAAGGTGGTCGATCAAAGGGTCAATGGTATTTCAAAGGGTCAATAGTCGAGTAAGGTCGAGTTAATCGACCGTATTATATACATCGGTATTTCAAAGGGTCTATGGTCGAGTAAGGTCGAGTTGCTCGACCGTATTGATCAACCATATTATATACGCCATTTAAGGTATTTCAAATAGTCAATGGTCGAGTTGATCGACCAGACAGTCGAGTTGATCGATCATTGATCAACCTTAAATCCTGAGGGTATTTTTGCCCGTTTCTAAGTTGACCGTTCCAAAGGCCGTGAAAGTATAATGCATGAGCCATTAGATTGTACTTGATAATTATCACCAAAACAAGTGGATTGGTCAAATATGACCATTTGACCCGGTTGATGAACATATATGGCCTTTGATCATAAATCACTTGGTCGACCACTGGTCGACCTGATAAACCAGTTGTCGACCAAGTGATTTACACTGGTTTATCAATAAACCAGTGTACACCACTTGGTCGATATAAACCAATGTAAACCACTTGGTCGACAACTGGTCGATCTGTCGATCACTTGATAAACCAGTGATTTAAGATGTTGAGGAGTGCATTTTTACTGGTTTACCGATAAACCAGTCGTGGTTTATCAATAAACCAAGCCATAAAAGAGTATTTTTTTAAGTGTGACTACAAATGACCAAGTCATCTTTGACTTGACCATTTTTGTAAATCCCCCTTTGTTTTTGGTAATTACAAATAACCCCCCTAAATAATTGGTCAAAACTTGAATTTCCCCCTTCAACTATCAATTGAAAAATGTACCCTCCCCATGTATAACATTTTCTCAAATTACACCTTCTCTATAGGAAACATATTGGAATTGATGAAATTTTCTCATCTAAGACTCACATGATCATCTTAATACGTTATTTTTATTATAATATTCCAAAATAAAGATAAGCAGATATTTATATTGATTATTTTTAGGTACAAAGAGGGTTTTAGAGCATTAATGTTAAAATATTAAATTTAAACACCAAAAGGGCATAAATGGTAAATAAAACATAAATATGGTCACATAATTCTCAACTGAGAATTTACGTAAACATAAATGGTAGTGTTAATTGTTAACAGAAGTAGTGATTAAATAAAATGCTATAAATGAGGCAAGAACACTATTTTACTTGGTAGTTGAGGGGAGTATCTATATATATATATATATATATATATTTACAATCAATGTCCATTAACTTGTTTATTAAACACAAAATAAATGTAAAACTAAAACAAAAAGTGGCGCTTAGAGAATCATTTAACCAATCATATGAATGTATATATATATAGAGAGAGATTTAGATTAATTTATAAGAATAAGAATAACTAGGGTCAAACTAAATCTGCTTACTTTCTCTCCACGGTCACACTACGAATAAATAGGTTCCTCGATTATTTATTTACCAAGTACTTGTAGTATACATGTCCCATTGTCCCCTTCCCGCGTGTACCTTGCCTTCGACTCTCCACTGGCAATGGATTTCCATTCAATAATGTCCCCTCCTCTTCCTCCTCCCTCCCATACCCTTTAAAGTTTAACCCCAATCCCCCATACCCATTCCACCCACGACCCTACACTTCTCCCCCTTAGCCAAGGCCCAAGGTAAGGAATCCCACGCACTTCTCCCTTTTTCTTCTTTCTCTCTCTCTAAAAAGTCCAATCCAACCACCCAATCACTGCTTTCCGGTTTTGACCCTTCGTCTCCTCGTCATTATTTCTTCAACCTTCCAAAATATTTTGAATTCATTGTTTTTTTTTTTACTGAATCATTGAAAGACTAATTTTGCTCCAAACACCGATTCTTTGCTTTCTTCAGAGGAGCTTCTTCAAGTATTCTTCAGAGACCCAACCAAATATTTCTTCACAGCATTGAGAGAGAGGTATACGCCAATTCTCTTATGTCTGTTTTTTTTTTTGGGTATGTTTACCATCTGCCCTCCTTCCTATGCTGTTTGGGTCTGTGTTTTTTTGGGTTTAATTTTCAGTTGGGCTTTTTTACTATTTCGTAAGCAATTCTGCAGAGTAATGCTAGGAATCCTGGAACAGTCACAATTTTGACTTGTAACGTCAAACGGGCTCGGAGATTATCCAATAGCTTGTTTATCACATGAATTTGGAGTAAAAAATGGGACATTTTTCTAGATTTTCTAAATAGTAGAGGTTTAGCTGGGTTTCTTTTTATAGGTTTAGTTACTTTGTTTGACTTATTACTTTCTTTTTTCTTGCAGTTTGGATTGAAATTTCAAACCCCAAAAGAGGAATATGTTGGCTTTGGATTTTGCACTTGTATTAATTAGCATTATTGGGGGCAATGCAAGTCTAAGCAAAGAGTTGCATTGGGTTTTGTCCATCTTCGTGGGCATTTTTATGTGTAAAATTGTAAGTATAATTTGGATCATTCTTACATATTGTCTGCTAGCTGATGGATTTTTAAAAATGAATTTCTAGTTCTTAGCTAACTTGAGGTTGGATTTGACTTATTTAATGTATGACTTCTCTAGCGAATATTAATCATACTGCTTAATGTGATGCATCTGAGCTTAAATATGTCAACTGAGTATTAAACATGCTCCCCCAAACAACCCAGATATGGTACAAGTATATACCTGATTGATTGATTTGACTATGCACTAAGAATTAGTAACATCTATATTCTGAGGTAAGTTTTGCTTGTTATTTTCCCCCCACTTCTGCACAAGTGTCAATTGCTATCACCTGCCTTTGTGCCAAAGAAATAGTCCATCTCTTGATTTTGGTATGTCACAAAAAAAGTCCTTTATTTTGTTCCCACTAAAGTTTAGTATATCTCAGTTTATCCTTGTGCATAGAAGTGAAAGCAAACAACAACAGGATATATGTGCAATAAGGTATATTTAAGATGGGTAGTATATTGAGGTTAACTTCAGGGGAAACTTAATATGAGTTGGTAGCTTAAAGAGAGCAAAAAGAATTAGCTGTGTACATATAAAAAGACTTAAAATGAGCTGCAAAATGGGTTTCCTATTCTCTTTTGATTGATTTCTGCAGATTAATCTTGCTTTCTTAATGGAGAAAAGACAGTTAACTCAGCAGTTTAATTATCTGGCGCTTTTATAGTAATATTTTTTTTTGGTACTTCCGCAGAATTTTGTTCCAAGTAAATATGGAACCACATTCTCCAAAGGGAATTTTTTGTTTCCAACTTAGTCTACAATTGTTTTGATTGCAATAAATTATGTCACAGAAACTTTTTTGCTTCTGTTTGGCACGGGGAATAGATGTTTTATTGGAAGCTTAAATTTAGGTACTTATTATGGCTACTCCCACTGAGTATAGGAAATGGCAGTTTGTTGGTTGGGGGTGTCTGTGCAGTATATGCATTTTATTTACAAGCCCATGTATGAAGCTTGCTTTCAGCTCCTCCTTTTAATATAGTCCCTCTGTTCCACTCAGAATCTCAACATGGAAAATCAAATATTTAAGGGATTTAATTACCATTATAAGTAACTATATTAGCAATTAAACAAAAAATATATTGGTTAATTGTTCATAAAAAATATTAACGTCTTATCTTACTACCATTTGAAGATAATTTTGGACTAGAAAGAAAAAGTATGTTGGTTAATTCTGTTCTGAAGAGGATTTATTGAGGTGTATGTTTTAGGTTAGGCAAAATACAATGGTACTTTTTACCTGTTAGTTGTTTCCAGTAATATTTAGCTGACAGAGGTAGAGTAAGTTAGGTATCTACTTTTTTTGTGAATTTCCTCTTTAAGTTAATATATTGTTGAGAATTATTTAAAGACGTTAATATGGTCATATACAACGCATTCTGTCATGCTTTGCTATTGTGATTTGTGACAATGAAACCAAAATCCATTCGAACATATACTGCTGCTACACATTTTGTTTTTCCTTTCTATCTTTGATGCCATTTACGAGGGCTTCATTTTTCATTTTGAAGGTTTATGACCTCACAGGTCTAGTTAGCCTTTTGCTCTTCAAAGGTTATACTAGTTTGAACAAGGCACAGAAACTTGAATGGAACAACCGGTGATAATCTTGTTTACTTTTGTTTCTTATTAACATTAGTTGATGTTTACTGTTTCATGTGCTAAAGTAATAGTGGTTTTGGTGTCCAGGGGTTTCTCCACTTTCCATGCACTTGTTGTGGCAGTTGCTTCTCTCTATTTCTTGATTGCATCAGATCTCTTTAAGGAGGGTTCTGGAGAAGATTTGATTGTTAACCGAACATCTAGCTTATCTGATACCATCCTGGGGGTATGTTACCAACTTGTATTGAACTATTTATTGTTGTCTGATAAGTTGGCATCAACTGTTCTATGACTGCATATGATCATTTAGGAAGGTAATCCCAAATTTATAGTGCTTTTCTTGTTAGTGTCTTCAATATAATTTTTAAAGTGACCAACATAATTAATCCATTAACCTAAAGCGAAGAGATCGTTTTTGTCATTGATGATACATACAAGAGTTGCATGACAGGCTCTTGATGGCCAACGGAACAAGCATATCTCGGAAATCTATCTTGAATTCCATTTATTGCCACGGCCACCCCTAGGAATCCGACAAAGCCAGCTTTGTTTGGGGTAATTGAACTTTGTATTGATACATGGCTGATAACAAGTGGTTTTGTGCCAAATGTATGTTTGCAGCGCATATTCGTCACCTATTATTTCCCATTCCCTTTCCTTGGTATTTGAGTATAATTTAATGCAGATAGCCTGGGCTTCCCCCTCCCATCCCTCACTGCCGGAATTATTATGAATTTTCTACTTTTTTTTGTAATGTACTATGGTAGAGTTGGCAAGGGCACTCAGGCAAAGACCTTGAGGTCCTTGGTTCCAATCTTCAAATCAATGGACCACACCTACCTATATAAAAAAAGGGTACTATGGTAGCTTCTTTTTTCATATTATTTGCTTACTTGTGTCTTTTTGGTATTGTTACAGGTGTCCATTGGCTATTTTGTGTCAGACTTGGTGATGATTATCTGGACTTACCCAGCTTTAGGTGGTGTGGAGTATGTAAGTATTATGGGTTAGCTTAATGTTGCCGTTTAATCTTTAGTGATGATCCCAATGCTTCTGACCAATTCTTAGGGCATCTCTAATGGTAAGGTTCATAGAGGTATGAACCGGATCATCCAAAACCCCCATTGTGAAAGGTTCATAAGGACGGAGTGGTTCATAAGGAAGGAGTGGTTCGTAGAGAAAAAAAGAAGAAAAAATAATTAAAAATGGGATCCAACATTAAAACATCTTTGTTGTAAAAAGGATTTACCATTGTGTGTAGAGAAGTTCATGAAAAGATGAATATCTTGCTTTTGATGTGGCGGGTGATATGGCACATGAAAAACCTTTTTTAAAGGTTCACCCTTGGTGATGCCCTTGGTACACTCCCCCTCCCTCCTCCACACACCATATTTAAAGAAAGAAGTAAAGGGACCGAAGGAAGCCAGCTTTCCTGCCCCTAATTTCAACTCTTAACCTTCTTGAAGTTGGATGGGAAAGTCCTTAGCCGAGAAAATATGCTTATAAAGTGTATGAGATGAGAAAATAAAGACTGGCAAACTTGAGTTTTTTCTGTACATGTGTGCGGGGGCGGAGCTACATCCAAGGAAGTGGGGGGGGGAAGTGTCAAAGTCTAACCTTTAGTTCTTTGAAAATTAATAATTAGCACTAAAAGATGATTATTTTATAACTTTTACCCCCATTTATTTTAGAGAAAAAACTACACATCATGTTTTTTTTCTTTGTCCAAATTAGAGTAAAATTAATTTAATAAAATCGAACATTGTATTTTGATATTTTCTTGGCCGCCTTTTGGCCAAATCCTGGCTTCACTGCTGCATGTGTGTGTGTGGTTGTTGGAGTCCTTATCCAAACTTCTGGTTTTCTGAAGTGTGGTTGAAGCATTATTGTCAATTTCTAATAAATTTATTCACCTGTCTTTCTTCTAGGTGTTTCACCATGGGCTCTCTATGTTTTCTATTGTTCAAGCTCTTTTAACAGGGCAAGGGCAAATTTACATATTTATGGTTCTTTTTACTGAGAGCACAACTCCCTTTGTGAACTTAAGATGGTAAAGTGACCATGCAAAATAATATTTCATTTTGATGTATTGGCTTTGTAAGTATGAGCAATAACTGTGATACCTCTGCAGGTATTTGGATGTTGCTGGTAAGAAGAAATCTAATCTTTACACCTTCAATGGGATTGCATTGTTCTTTGGGTGGCTGGTAATGTTTTAGACCCCCTTATACTTTTCAATTAGTATGACAGTATTGTTCGTCTAGCCTCCTTAATGTGTAAATTGGAATCCACAATAACGACACTGTCCAACTGATTGGGTTTTGTTAGAATTTACTTGTTTGAAAACTATTCAAGACGCTTAACATATCAAATATATTTTCGATCAGGTGCATATGCCTCTGTTAGATATATATATATATGTGTGTGTGTGTGTGTGTGTGTGTGTGTATATATATATATGCCTTTGGAATGGAAATGTAAGATTTTATGGATTGACATCTGAGAGAGGATTGTATGTATTGTTTGAATATCTCACAGTTCTCATGTGTTAGAAAAGATGAACTGTTTGAATATCTCACAGTTCTCTCATATATTTAATTTCCTAGACTTTGAATATTGTACAGTTTTATCGTGTGCTTATTTCTTAGATAACTCACGTTTTGAATATCCTGCAGTCACTTTTTTGACTATCACTCACCGTCTAATTGTAATTATCATTCACTGTCTGATTGCATTGTTTTTAGTTTGGTAATGCCCCTCTTTCCTCCTGTGTTATATATGTTTCTAATACTCGCTAAAGTTGTAGTTCTGACTGGATTATGATCAGAGCTGTATCATATATCTTTTGTGTGACTGGAAGTCAATCTCATATTTGCATGCTGTTTCTTACGCGAATATGGTTTCATGTTCAGTTTTATTATTTGCTCCTTTGGTTGGCCTCATTACAGAAATTTCTAACGTTAAAATCTCTTATGCTTCAGATTGCAAGAATTGTCTTGTTCGTGTACTTTTTTATCACATGTTTGTCCATTTTGATCAGGTGAGTGGACCATCCTGTTTCCTTTTGTGTGTGTGTGCTGTGGTTCTTGAACTAGTTCTGGTCATGTTAATGAAATTTGGTTTTACTGAAAAATCTCGCTTGGTCGATTCTGCATAAGCATTTTTCTTTTCAATTGTGTTGACCACCCAAGAAAAAGAGTTGTTATTTCTGGCATATGATGTCCCTAAACAATAGTCCCTCGCGAAATTAAGCTACTAAATGAAGGAATATCCAAAATTTACCATTTACCTCACCATGTGGAGTCTGGTCTGCTTAATTTCTGATTTTATTTATCATGGAAATTACACTTTCTCTAAAAATGGTTTCTTTACAGGTCAAGGAAGTCTATCCCTTGGGCTTTTACACCTTGCTTACAGTTCCTCCCGTGTTGGCGATGATGAATTTGTTTTGGTTTTACAAAATAGCCCAAGGGTTGGTAAAAACTCTCTCTCGGGCTAGGCATAGCCACAGTATGTGATCCTTCGACAATCCTGAAGGTGAATACAACCCCTTTTAGTCTGTAGTTAGCTTGTAGTTGAAGAATGGTGTTGAAATATAATACTAAGTATACATCCGGGGAAACTGTATAGTTTCATCTTTTACCCTAGCTAACTTGTTCAATGGTGATACTGATGATGTGAAATGAATCATGAATGGATTGGATTCACGCGACTGGATTGTGTTGATCCATCCATAAAAAAATTGAATGGATCAACGAATTACAATTTTTTTTGGCTGATTTGAAACATGTTAAATGACAAAAACAAAACATTGTGTAAAATAAACAAGAACAAACTACATCAGTTACCAATTAATTTAAGTCAGAACACCAAACTAAACAAACGTAGTCCTAAATAACACTAACACACATTAAACGTTTTTTTTAAAAAGTCAATCTGGAGGAGCCCAGCACATCATCTGATTCATAATAATAGTTATTTAAGTAGTTATTACTCGAAATTCTCGAGCGAATCTTTAATCCTTCTCGAAAGCAAGCATCGAGTCTTGAAGAACATAGCTTTAAGCCTCCAAAGTTCAAACCCTCCACTCTCTTCGCTTGGAATGAATTGTAAATTTCAATGATTACCCAATAGTAGCTAGACAACTAACTCAAGGTGGGCTAACAGTAGAGCTGGCAATGGTCTGGCCCGAGATTTGATGGTCCTATCAAAGTTCCAGCATGGCCCGGCCCGAAATAAAATCAACTCTAAACATAAAGTCATAAAATGTTGGATTGCCAATATTTGAAACTCGACCCGTTAAAATGTTGGATGGACTGGGCTTTTTTTACCGGCTCTAGCTAACAATACAATTTTTTCCTAAAATAACCAAAATTCAATAACTCGTACATTGGTGTAGTAGAATTTTCTTAAAGGTCCCCAAGGGTAAATTTGACAAAAAAATTTCTTAAAGGTCCCCATAACCCTTTTAAGCATTAAGGTGCCTCCGCCATTGCATGTGAGAGGGTAAATTTGACAAAAAATATGGAGATTGTAGACACTATTTTTTATAATTGACTCTTTATATGAAACATCAAAAAATAGATAATTGACTTTTTGTCTAGAAAATACGGAATATAACTTTGCTACAAGAAAATATATTTTCTATGTGACAAAACACATTAATAAATTTAAGGGTTAACTTTACCAATAGTTATGCACTTTACATTTTTCTGTCAATAATAATTGTACTTTTAAGTAATTATTATTATTATTGTCGGGTGATTATGTAAAAACACTAATTATTTTTTTAGTCCTTAGACTTCTTATTTTAAAGGACCTGCGTTAGATTGTCTAAAAATACTTGCAACAAATAAATTTTATTTTTATATTTGAAAAGCTAACGACGCATTAATCTCTCTCTCTCTCTCTCTCTTCGATGTAATTTTAATCACTAACCTGACAAATCTTTTGGTGGTATCTTCTGGCTCGTTTGCCTAATCATTATGATGTTAATTTCTCTTTCAAAAAATGTTAGGTTTTCAACTATATTTATAATTATTGTTATCGGTTAATCTTGATGAAGACCAAATGTGTTTTGAAGAAAGACAATCTTATCTTATATTAAAGTTTATAGTTGTAAAAATAGTTGTAAACATAACAATATTTTTTCTTTTTAGATGATCTAGGAATTGAGTGACCATGTGTGTGCCTATATATATATATGGAGGAGTTTTCAATGGTTATTTGTCTCAGTAACGATCAATAGTTACTTCTATTTTAACCGTTGGATCAAAATTAAGTGATCAAGATTGATTAATTAGGTGGATATGTAATTAATTAACTTGATTATGACATGTCACTATTAGGATGATGTGTAATTTAATCTAAACTTTGAAATTTAAGATTAAACAAATTTAAAATTATATGTTTCATGTCCTTTATTGTCATTTTACAATGTCTTTGATTCTTGAGTCATATTAAAAATCATAATTAATATTATTGCTCCTTTTTTGAAAAGTTTTTCATAATTAACATCTCACGTATTTTTTGAAAAGTGCCTCATAAGTAATATCGCATGTTTTTTGAAAAGTTTTTCATAACTAACATCTCATGTTTTTTTTTTGAAAAGTGTCTCATAATTAATATTGCACGTTTTTTTATTTTTTTTCTTCATAATTTACATCTCACGTGTTTTTAAAAAGTGTCTTATAATTAATATTTCAAGTTTTTTTTTGAAAAGATCATAATTATATCTAGTGTAAAAATTTTACACTTCACTAGAATAGAGAGTAATATGGAGGAAATCCAAAAAAATGACTATATAGCAAGAATTAGCTTTCATAAAGAATGAATTGATTTCGATTAAAAGCTTGATTGTTGGAAAAGAGGTTTTAGATCGCAAGAAAATTGAAATTTCTTCTTCTTCAAATAGAATCAAGATGATGTTTTAAAAGCAAATCAAACTTGGGCTAGGCGTTCGATTCCAACAGAGATGTGTTCTTTCGAAAACTTTTAAGTTGGAAATATATTTGAAGATGTTGACAGAAAAATGTTGAAGTTCATCTTCTTTAGATCTCTAGATAAACGATATAAGAAATCGTACTTGGAGATTTTGATTTCAAGCCCTAGACATGGAAATCGGTACTTGTGCGAGAGAAAAAAAAAAGGAAAGATGAACATACTCGGGAAGAAGATCGAACTCGCCGATGAACAACCCATGGATTGGACTGAGAGAGGATTGGCCGGTGAACTGGATTGAGAGAGAGGACTTGGCTAGAGGGACGACGACGGAAGATTGGATTGTTTCGTTGAAGAAGAGAATAACTTGTAAAAAATTTGATCGGTTGAAAGTTTGAGAAACAAAATAACAATAATATCCCTTTAAATGGTTTATTTATAAGAAAATCTAAGGTGCCGTTTGGTAGTCAGGATTAAGGTTAGATATGATTAATAGTTGCCTGATGTTTGGTACGCAATAAGTGGTCGGGACTAATAGTACGAGTTATCCAGATAAAGTAATTATCCTCTCACTATTAATACGAACGGGGAGGGTGATATTATTAGCGCCCTCACTAAAAAAAATTAAGATCAACATGTTTAATCTTAAAACTATCCCCGATATACAAATGAGTATTAGTAGCGAGGACACTAATAGTATTGAGATTAATAATATTGCTTATCCTTATCCGACTACCAAACAAGTCCTAATAGTGTATAATTTATAAAGATAAAAAATAAAGAAATTGTCACTTCATTATGCCATGTCACTTTTAGTCATTTATTTCTACACATTTCTCTATGGTAACCATCAATGTTTATATAGAGAAATAAACATTAAAATCATATATATATATATATATATATATATATATAATAATATTAGTTGTGTTTTTTCACTAACCATTAATGATTATTAGAGTATTATATTATCGATTTGATTAAAAATAAAATCTAAAATTTACTGATTAGCTGGAGAATGCAATTAAAGAGAATGTCATATTTACGGTACATGCCCACATAGGAGTCATTTAAGGCAAAACCAAAAATATAGGAGCATGCGTGACACGTGTAGCGAGTAAAGTGGAATCAGGGAGATGGAAGTCTAACATATTCAAGTACGTTGCTTTGCGTGAATTGAAAAAAAAAAAAAATAAAATCACACTCTTTGTCTCGAACTTTCGATTGTCGTTTCCATTTCGTATTGCACAATTCAGTTCGTCACCGTAATTGCCATCTGTTTATTTAAATTCTTAGGTGCCATTTGCTAGTTACGATTAAGGTCATAATTAATAAGTCAAATTTCATGATATTTGATATATAATAGGTGGTACAGATTAATAGTATGAGTTATCAGGATGAAGTTATTATTTACTCGCTGATTATATCAAGGGAGATAGTGATATTATTAGCGTCCTTATTATTGTTTTTTTTAATTAATATTTTTAATCTTAAAACTACCACTGATATTCAAGTGAGAATTAATAACGAATGTATTAATAGTACTGTGATTAATAATATTACGCATTCCTGTCCAACCAGCAAATAAGCCCTTAGAGTTTAGGGTGTTTATGAGAAAATTATGTCAATACTTAATACTCTCTCTATCCCCGGCAAAAAGTATATTATTTCATTTTGAAATATTTCACTTGAAAAGTTTACTTAAAGCATAAAAGTATCATTTTATTTCTAATGAGCTATTAAAAATGTTATTTTTGTTAATTTTTTTGACTTTTAAATGAGAACTTTTTGCCTGTAGCGGAAGGAATATGTTTTTAATTTTTATGATGCTCAACTATGTCATTCAGATATTATATAAGTTTGTTGGACAATTATTTTGAATTTTGTAATAATAACAATGTTCAATTAATTAAAATATTTGATTTATCAATAAAGAGGATGTAAGGTGTGATACGAATTCAAAAGATAAAAGTTTCAAAGAAAATGAATGAAAGTATGAAATATAATATAGTAACAACACACAAGAAATAATGTATAATTGCCTACAAACCGTAGTTTGTTTCATTTACACATATTATGAATAAGTGTGACCACTACACTTTAAAATAAGAAAAAGAAAAAGAAAAAGATGTTAGTGTATTATTTTTCAGTAATACTCCATATAGGTACCCGCGGCTTGACGACTAAAGTAAAAATACATTTTCACTTTAGATCAATAAAAAGAGGGTTAATATTGCTTTTGATACCCTAACTTTATTTACCTTTTACTTTTGTTATCCTTTATATTGATTTCCTTAAATTTCATCATAATCGTTTTCAATTGTCATTAGATTACATACATTCCGTTAAATTTCTGTTAAAAACTAACGGCTAACGTTTTTAATTGTTATCATATTACATACCTTCATCCGTTAGCTTTTGACATGAATTTGACAAAAGATATATAATCTGATAACAATTGAAAATATTTATAATGAAATTTGATGAAATCAGTATAAAGAATACCAAAAACAAAAATAAAATTAAGGTACCAAAAGTGATATTAACCCATAAAAATATATACCTCTTCATGTCCTTTTTCAAATTTTATTTAATCAAAGAAACTAAGAAAGTGATCTCTCTATCTCTCTCTCTCTCTATTATAATAATAATAATAATAATAATAATAATAATAATAATAATAATAATAAAACAACTAGGTAATTGACTAGAACTATTCAGATGTTAAGATTGAATTATCTTAAAAAATTTAATGGTTGAGATTCACCCCCTATAATTAATATTATGAGCAGTCACCATTATACCGACACTGTGCCATAGATACGAACATGAAAATCTAGTGTGTGTATGTGTGTGTGTGTATATATATATATATATAATACAATATAGCTCAATGTTGCACGCTTACAATTGATTTGAGATACAAAGGGGTCATGATTTACTATTTCACGGTGATCCAACGGTCAGTATTTTCTTCAATTCTCACATGTGCGAAGGCCGTTACCAATATTTCCTTCTTCCACTGTGTACTGGTTTGTGATTTACTGATTTCCAGATTTTTATAATTTACTAATTTTTATAATTTACTGATTTCCTGATTTAATTTATAGATTTTTAATTTAGGTTTTTCTAATTAAACAAATATTTAATTTATATATTTACGGTTTTACAATTTTATGGTTGCGAAAATTTGTATTTGTATTTTTTTCTTTTTAATTTTTTTCGTATATAAATTTTAAAAATAAAAAAAAATCGTAAGTTTTGTAATTTGAAATATTTTTTTTTCTTTTTAATTGTTATCGTAGTTAACTTAATCAATTTAATTTTTGTCATGCACGTTTTTTTCGGCCCGCAATTTCGTATACAAATTATTAATTAATCCCTCCGTTCCGGGCAAAGAGACTCTATTTGAAAGTCAATTTTTTAAAGAAAATATTATTTTTAGTAGTTCATTTCCACAGTATCTGCTTCATTTATTGATAAATTTTCAAACAAGTGTCGTGCCATGACACGGGCAAAAGTACTAATATATATATATATATATATATATATATATATATATATATATATATATATATATATATATATATATATATATAAGATGGGTGGTACTGGTAAGGGTTAATGTAATAAATTCATTTAAAAGTGAAACTTTTATTTTTGGTTATAAATAAATGAGTAATATTTTGTTTAGGAAGAAAGAGAGTATTATTACTTTATTTTATCTATTTATCTACTATGTCTTGCCTTGTAATCTATTTTGGGGATGTCTTTTTATGAGTTTGTCGTGTAAGATTTAATAACTTAAGGTTTTTGGTCGTTTGTTTATCTTTCTCTTTCGCCCAATCTATTTTTCCATCTCTTTCTTACTCAACCATTATGACTTTAAGCAAGTCTTTTGTAAAATTATCTTACGGATCTTTATTCGTAAGACGGAGCTCCAATCTCTCACAGCTCAACCTACCAGCATACGGTAGGTCAGATAAGGATGATCTATCTTAAAAAAATATATGTAAAACCATATTACACAAATTTTGCCTATATCCTTCGGATGTATCTTGGGAGATTTGTATTCCAAGGATGTAATTTGGGCATACTCGCTATCAACGATACCTCCTCTTACCGTCAGGGGCGTCTCTACCTAAACTAAGGCCTAAAACAAGCATGAGTGCATGAAAAACAAAGTTAAGACCTATTTTCACTTAGCATTATAAATATTCAATTTGTTTAAAATATACACTTTTGGTCTTTTAAGATGCAAAATTATTAATAAAGTGTAGTGACTTAATTCAAAGACTAAAACAACTAGGATATAAAGAACGCAAGTGTGAGAGTTTCATCCTCAGTTGGTTAAGAGCTAGTAGATTTGGATATAAAACTAAAGATCGAGTCCTAGCAACCGCAGTGTGAGAGTTTCATCCGCTTGTGGGGGTGGCTCCTTGTAAGTACTAGGTACGGGTCCTCCTAGCTACTTAATCGCTGAGTCACCGTGATTTTCCCTCTCACATTCTCATGGGATTGGGGTGTGGGGGCTTTCGAGGGAAGAGTTTACCCTTTTGGATACAAAATTGTTTGGAAGTTGGAAAGTTTTGTTTTCCTAATTTGCAAAAGATGGAAACTTATCATCTATTACTGGTCGTTATAACTTAATCAAGGAAGGAGAACAATTTCCTTTTTTAAGGTCTAATAATGTAGAGTGAATATGTGATTAACTAAAAAACACTTCATCCGTCCTAAAATTATTGTCTTGTTTGATTCGACACACGAATTAAGAAAAAAAAAACAATTGACTTGGTTATTTATATTTATTTGATGTGTGATTTCTTTTAAAACTCAAGTATATGTGTTGTTTGACGTATGATTTCTTTTAAAACCCAAGTATATATAGTACATAATTAAAATAAGATGAAAAAGTAAGAGTGAAATGATAAAAACATATTCAAAAAAGGTCAAGATAATTATTTTAAAATAAACGAAAAAGAAAATATAACAATAATTTTAAGAGTATATTGTTACTACATATGCGATTGTTTAGTTATCTCTCTTTATATATAATTATGTATTGTTGCCCAAAATTATAGAGGCCTAAGAGCATGTACAACAAAGCTCCTCATTTGGGGAGCTTAAACTTTATGTTTTCCATTTTTATTACAAAAATACCATTAAGCTTCCCATTTTAGCTCACAAACAAAAATACTTTTTCAACAATGCACAAACTCCAACACTTTTATATACATCACCATCTTTATCTCAATAAATTTAATGTTTTGCTTATATCAACAAATAAAATAGCTAGAAACTTCAAAAAATCATAGAAATTTATTTTGATATCCAAATGAAACAAACCAAGTCTCTAGGTAAAAATGTGTACTTTAAATCAAGAAAAAAAGATAAAAAATAATAATAATGCCAATTTGGCTCAAAATTGGTTAAGAACAAGAAGGGAGGAAAATAAATTGTAGTCCACTAGTGTAATGACACATGGAAAGGTTTTTGGATCAAAGGCTGGCAGTACATGTGCACTGGAGGCACAGGCGGTGTCAGATTTATTTTGCCAAAACGTTGGAGTTTTGATGTAATTTTCAAAAAAACAAACATTGTTTTGAGTTAAAAAAAATTTCTAAGCACAGGAGCTAAAGAAGCTCCCCAAACCACTTTTTGGCTATTAAGCATTTTTTAAGCTTCTTTGTTATTTCAAATAATCTCAAAAGATCCTGCTAAGCTCCTCAAATAATCTTTCTTGTTTGTGGTCTAAGGCAACTTCCTCGGTTGCCATCATGTTGGAGTTGGAGCCGCCCATGCTCACCGTCATGACCGATGCTCGCCCAGTGGCTACGCCCCTTGCTACCTCTCCCGCCTTAACTCTTCACGCTGGCACGACTCTCACAGATCCGACAGAATTTCGAGCAATGGTCGGGAGTCTTCAGTATCTGTCTCTTACTCGGCCTGATGTTACCTTTGCTGTCAACAAACTCTCCCAGTTCATGCATCGACCGACCACTGAGCACTGGAATGCGGTCAAGAGAGTTCTTCGGTATCTC
Organism: Codonopsis lanceolata; assembly: GCA_013146195.2. NCBI lineage: Eukaryota > Viridiplantae > Streptophyta > Magnoliopsida > Asterales > Campanulaceae > Codonopsis > Codonopsis lanceolata. The sequence goes on along the minus strand of CM028382.1, from coordinate 98,154,350 downwards.
TGTGGTACTATCAATGCGGGCATCCTCCTTCATCGCCAGTCTCCTCCTGCTCTCCATGCCTTCACTGATGCGGACTGGGCTGGCAACAAGGATGACTACACGTCCACCAGTGCCTATATTGTCTATCTTGGAAGCAGCCCGATCTCTTGGAGCTCCAAGAAACAACGCACGGTGGCTCGTTCCTCGACTGAAGCTGAATACCGGGCAGTGGCTGCCACTGCTGCTGAGGTTCGATGGGTTGTGTCTCTTCTTGGCGAACTGGGTCTCACCTCCTCGACTCAACCGGTCATTTACTGTGACAATGTGGGTGCCACGAGTCTCTGCTCGAACCCGGTTTTTCATACTCGCATGAAGCATGTGGCTCTGGACTTTCACTTCATTCGGCAACAAGTTCAGGATGGGCTTCTGCGAGTATGTCATGTCTCCTCGGCTGATCAATTGGCTGATGCCTTGACCAAGCCTCTTGCTCGCCAGCGGTTTCATCAATTACTTCACAAGATTGGTCTCCTCTCTCGGACGTCCATCTTGCGGGGGCATATTAGAGAATAATATCTTTATATTATTCTTGTTTATTTGTAATTAGTAATTAGTGGTACTTACCTTGTAGAGTTCTTTCCTTATTATGTTCCTTCCTTGTATAGGTTTCTTGTACCCTACTCCAAGTGTAACTCTAATTGTATCTCTCCCTATAAATAGGTGATTTAATCAATGTATTGGCTATGCCTAGGTTTAGATTTAGACACTACTAGCACTCGTTCTCTTCATTGTAATGCTTGCCTTTCTAATAAAAGTCATAAACTTCCGTTTCATCAAAATACTATTGTGTCTACTATTCTCTCGCAACTGTTTATCTTGATGTTTGGACCTCGCCCTTCCATCCATTGATGGGTTCAAATACTATGTGATCTTTGTTGATCATTTTACTCATTACATCTGGCTATACCCGCTCAGACGCAAGTCTGAGGTCGCCACCATCTTTCCCAAATTTAAAGCCCTGGTCGAAAACTTTTTTAAAACCACCATTGTCACTCTTTACTCGGACAATGGAGGCGAGTACATGGGACTTGCCCGAGACTCTGGTCTGGCCGCCTACCTATCCGCCCACGGAATCTCCCATCTCACCTCGCCCCCTCACACCCCGGAACACAATGGGTTCTCCGAACGTCGCCACCGTCATATTGTTGAAACTGGCATCTCTCTTCTCTCTCGAGCATCACTTCCGCTGCCCTTCTGGTCGTTTGCCTTCCAAACAGCGACCTACCTCATAAATCATCTACCTACACCCACTCTTGCTCATCAGTCTCCATACCACAAACTCTTTGGCTCCCCGCCAAACTATTCCAAACTTCGGGCCTTTGGCTGCCTTTGCTACCCCTGGCTCCGCCCTTACTCCGCTCACAAACTTGATGCTCGCTCCACCCCATGTGTCTTCCTCGGCTACTCGCTCACTCAGAGTGCCTATCTCTGTTATGATCCGAGCACCGCTAAACTGTACACTTCTCGTCATGTCCGCTTTATCGAGTCTGTCTTTCCCATGTCCACCCCGGTCACTAGTCCTGCTCGGACAGAAACCTATGATAGTACATCTTGGCTACCCCCTCATGATCTGCTCGGTCACTCACACACACCGTCATTTGCTTTCGCTCTAGTGCCTCCCATGATGTCTCCTCGCACTAATCGAGAATGTGGTTGATCTCAGCTCTCCCATACCCCAGCCTTCCCACTCTGCTGCTACCCGATCTTGTGGTGCCCTCGGCCTTCCCGGCTTTCTGCCCAGAGGATGGCCCTACTCGCTTGCACCATGCTCGGCAGCGATCTGTTCCGTGCGGTACACCTGCTGCCCCGTTCATGTGGCCCGTGGCCGTTCGTGCCGTACATTACTGCTGACCACATTCACATGTGGCCGCACGGTCACGTTACTCGATCTAAAAACAATATCTACAAACCCATCAGCAAACTGAGTCTTTCAGCTCAACTGGCAGCGGACAGTGAACCAACAAGTGTCACCCAGGCTCTGAAAGATGGGAAGTGGCGTCAGGCCATGTCTGAGGAATTTGATGCACTTGCTCGATGGAACTTGGGAACTTGTGCTGCGGCCGATGCTGCAATATTGCCTTTGCAAGTGGATCTACCGTATTAAACGCCATCTTGATGGAACCATTGACCATTCTGGCTCGCCTTGTGGCGAGAGGATTTCACTAGCGACACGGATTGACTATCACGAGACTTTCGGCCCGATGATTAAACCAACTGCATTCGTCTTGTTACGTCTTTAGCGATCGATCAAAGGCGGGATACTCGCCAACCGGATGTTAACAATGCCTTTCTTGAGGCAATTTGTCGAGGAGGTCTTCATGGCTCAACCACACGGGTTCGTGAAAGACAAACCTCATCATGTGTGTAGGCTTCACAAAGCCATTTATGGTCTCAAACAGGCTCCCCGCGCATGGTACAATGAGCTGCGTCAGTTTCTTCTTACCTCCGGTTTCAAAAACTCGGTGGCTGACACATCGCTGTTCATCCTTCGTACTGCGAGCACCATCATCTATCTTCTTGTATATGTGGATGACATTATTGTCACGGAACCAACCCGCATTTGCAATTCGACCTTCATCTCTCTCGCTCGCTAATCGCTTCTCTCTCAAGGATCTTGGTGATCTTCACTACTTTCTTGGGGTTGAGGTTGTCAAGTGTCCAAGTGGTCTTCGCTTCTCCCAGCGTGGAGTACTGATCTCACTTGCTCGCACCGGCGTAGCCGATGCTCGCCCCGGATACGCCCCTTCGCTACCTCTCGCCTTAACTCTTTCACGCTGCACGACTCTCACATATCCAAGCCAATTTCGAGCAATGGTCGGGAGTCTTGATGTCTGTCTCTTACTCGGCCGATGTTACCTTTCTTTCAACAAACTCTCCCGGTTCATGCATCGACCGACCACCGAGCACGGAATGCGGTCAAGAGAGTTCTTCTGATCTCGTGGTACTATCAATGCGGCATCCTCCTTCATCGCCGGCCTCCTCCCGCTCTCCATGCCTTCACCGATGCGACGGGGGCGGCAACAAGGATGACTACACGCCCACCGCTGCTATATTGTCTATCTTGGAAGCGCCCGATCTCTTGGAGCTCCGAAACAACGCCACGGTGGCTCGTTCCTCGGCGGGCGAATAAGGCGGTGGCGCCATCGCCTGGCCGAGGTTCGATGGGTTGTGTCTCTTCTTGGCGAATCGGGTCTCACCTCACCGACTCAACCGGTCATTTCTTGTGACAATGTGGGTGCCACGAGTCTGCCGAACCCGGTTTTCATACTCGCATGAAGCATGTGGCTCGGACTTTCACTTCATTCGGCAACAAGTTCGGGATGGGCTTCTGCGAGTATGCCATGTCTCCTCGGCTGATCAATTGGCTGATGCCTTGACCAAGCCTCTTGCTCGCCAGCGGTTTCATCAATTACTTCACAAGATTGGTCTCCTCTCTCGGACGTCCATCTTGCGGGGGCATATTAGAGAATAATATCTTTATATTATTCTTGTTTATTTGTAACTAGTTTTACACCCGTGCGTTAAACGCACGTGTATATATATCTTTTAATTAAATTATACACAAATAAAATGAAGATAATAAACCAAATTAAAAAATAAAGAAAAAACATGATGAAGGGAACAAATTATATCAGTATAATTGATATCATTTAATCAAATATTTTATGAATTGTTTAAATCATTTTCCCGTTCATAATTTTATAGAGTTTAATAGTTAATATTTTTGTTATTAAAATTTAGGATTTTAAGTAGTATAAACAGTAATTCAGATGTATATTATTCTGTATATAACATATAGATTTATTAAATATTTAAAATTTGTGGTTGGTATCTACTACTATAATTTAATCGTATATATTCATATGATTTGCCAATAAGTTATAATTAAATTTGGTTACTTGCAAAAATAAATTTTGTTTTGATATTATAATTTCGGATATGATGAAAGAGACACAAAAGTTTCAAATACAGATAAGTCATTTATAAAGATTTTCATAGCAGACTTTTTATAATTAATTGTGGTTATATTTTATTTTGTAATCACATGTATTCAATGAATATGTTTTTTATCGCACATTTGTTCTTATTCCACTGTTATATTTGCTCATTTTAATTAATCAGTAAATTAAATATACACCAAAAGAGATTTGTATTTACAAATTTTCACATGAGTGGCTACTCATATTAAATACTATTACATAGAAACTTGATATTTTTTACAACATGTGCATATTTGCACATTTTCAATAAATCTTAAGAATTGTGTAATCAATTAATCAGATTTGTTTTCCCAATGCATGCTAACTACTATATAATAATACTCAAAGATGACTTTCTTTTTTTAGCAAGTGCATTTTGGCGGGATTTTACCTCTTTTAGACTATCTAGCTTTTATATATATATAGATTAGTAATTAGTGGTAATTACCTTGTAGAGTTCTTTCCTTATTATGTTCCTTCCTTGTATAGGTTTCTTGTACCCTACTCCAAGTGTAACTCTAATTGTATCTCTCCCTATAAATAGGTGATTTAATCAATGTATTGGTTATACCATTATTCCTAAACTTTGTCAGTTTCTACACTGGTTGACCCAGCGCACCGTTTAAGAAAACTTATTTGACTAGATTATTAATATTGGTTTAATGTGTAGTTTCCTTTAAAGCCCGTGTATACGTGGCTCATAATTAAAGTAGGGTGAAAAAGTAAGGGTAAAGTGGTAAAAGTGATGTTCTAAAAAAGTAAGTTTCAAAGTAGACAATTATTTTGGGACGGACGAAAAAAGAAAGGATGACGATAATTTAAGGCCGGGGGAGTATATATTTACTTGGTTTTCGTGCTTCTCATTGATTTCTATTAATAGTAGCAATAGATAAGATAATGATTGTTGAGACATTTAATATAAATTTTAAAACCGTAAACTTTTATTAAGGGAGGGAGTATTTGTATATGCTACGGCCTACGACTACGAGGCTGCACCACAACTTTCCTATACCCTTGCCCTTGCATTGCCTCCCATGGCTCAATTCTTTGTAGTATTTTTTTAAAAAAAACACATCACTTTTACTATTCTAATTTTACTTCTATTATGAGTCAAATGCACGTTTTTAAATGATATTACACATTATATCATTGTTTGTAATCAATTCAATTATTTTCCTTTAATTTATGTGTCAACTCTAACATGTATGAATATAGTACACTTGTACAAATCGATAATAAATTTTACATTTAAAATTTCGTTTAGTCCATTTTTTTCAATCCCAAAATAAAAATAAATTATGCTAGAAAAGAAACAACGGTATTAGCATCGAAATGCAAAGTTGAAGCATGAGAGAATAAAAAACAGCACGTGCATGGTGCATTCCTCCATAATGACACGACACGGACACCTTTTTAAATTGACATGATTCACTGTGTACGTTATTTATGAGCTTAATTTTATAATTTTATATTTGTAATGATTACAAAATAGAAATTAGAGAGAAAGCCAATAGTTTTTATGTTATTTTTTTCTCCATCTAAACTCCTTCATTATATGTATCATATCATTCAAATGCATATATTTTCTACATCAAATTTCAATGTTAATGAGGTATCTATTGCTGACATAAAAAAACTTCAATGATTATCTTTTCTATTCATTGTGTAGTAAATTGAGAAATCTAATTCATGTGCATCACCATTAATTATTAAATGATGAATACTAAAATGTGATAGTAAATATAAATTTAGTAAATCTTAACAAAATTAGACGTCACAAATCACAATAACAACAAACACTATTATGATTTATGGATTCACGCAACTTTATCCTTCAAAAAGTACATTACAATTGTATGTTTTCATAAATTAAGAAAAATAAAATCAAATACTATTATTTTTAAAATATTAAATGATATACCCGGCCCAAACCGGGTCACGAGCAAGGCACGAGTTAGCACCACGTGCCAATCACGAGCACCATACCCCGGGGCCTACTCAACGAGCAAATGAGAGAGCGAAAGCACCGAGCAAAGCATGACCCTCACGTAAACCTGGGCGGGCAAAGGCCTTGCCTACCCGACCAGAGGTCATGACCGGGAATCATACTTGCGTAACAAAGGAATCAGACTCACTTCACCCGGCACAGTCGCCTTGCCTCGGGGGCCGATCTTCGCGACGAAGTTCGGAGATCAACACAAACACAAATTCGAGCACACCTGCTTGGGGGGCAGCGACTTGCTTCCTATGGCAAGTCAAAGGATTCCCTATTTAGGCAGAACACTTGCCTTATCAACTCCTATATCTACGCGGTCAACCGCCTGTTTCGCCTAAAATCAAGGGATCTCCCCCTTGATTATCTCGGATTATGGGCGAATCCTAGGCATTCAATCACCTTGAGGCCTATAAATACCTCTCCATAATCATCAACAAAGTACACACTTTCTTGAGCCTCGTTACTCTGTCAATTTGCTTCTTGACAATCACTGATACTTACTCTCGCCGAGGGTTTCGCGAGGCCTTGCCTTGCACTTCAACTCAGGTGTTCTTGTGATCTTAACAGGCTCAGGGAAGGCGCTCACAAGCCCAGATATCCTACCCATTTCAAGGACGGCCCAAGCTGTGCACTTTTGCCACATCATTAAATAATATTATTTTCGTTCCGAACAAAGAGTCTATTATACTATTTTATGATGTTTCACTTTCAAAGAATAATGTTTACCATGATAATTGTACCCTTACATTTGTTATTAACATATTGATTATCCTCAAGCATTTTTGTAATTATGATCAACTTTATTGCTAACTATATATCCCTTAATAATTAGATTTTCTTTGAGCGGAACGGATAGTAAAGTAAAATGTTACTTAATTCTTGTAAGTCCTTTGGTTCATGCCATTGAACTCATAAGAGAAAAGAGTATTATTGTCACACAAAGTATAAATATATTTTCTTATATAAATGTAGTAGATAAGAGATATTTGTGGTAAAAATAAATTCGCTCAATTTCATATTGTGAATCAATACTAATATATTAAGGACTTTTCTTAATGCATTAATGATGATTTTTAATAACAAACTAGATTTTGTGTCCATGTCTATGATACGGTATGCGTTTCAGACTTTATCAAAGTATGGAGCAAGCAGTATTCGAATAAATAAATACATGTTTGGATTTTGTAAGAGTGTGATCAATGTATATTGTACAAAGAAAAAATATATTTTACTAGCTACAAACTTTGTGATTCGTCATGTATAAAAAAGAGTCTCACTTGTTTATGATTAATACATGATACTCCAGCCCCAAGCCTTTCTGCATATGTTCAATAAAGGAAACTCAAATAAAGAAACTCACGAAATAGCTAATTTAACTCAAAGGCATGATAACAAACAAAATTAACACAAATAATACTCCAAATGTTTTTACCCATATTTCTCAAAAAGTATTCCACACCATGATGTCAACTTTAGACCGTATTTCCACTGTTTTGGGTAAAGAGTTATCGTTTGAAAGTCAAAATTTTAAAGAAAATAACACTTTTAGTAGTCTATTAATAATAAAATGACATTTTTATTTCATAATTTTTAAAAAAGGACATGAGAAAGAGTATATACTCCCTCTGTTCCACCTAAAAAACATGTTTGAAAAATCTAATTATTAAAAATATATAATTAATAATTAAATTTGTCATAATTACAAAAGTCTTTGAATATAATCAATATGTTAATAGAGAATATAAGAGTAAAGTTGAAATGTTATTAAAATGATGAACATTTTTTTTAAAGGGGACTCTTAAACTAAAGTATCTCAAATTAATATGAAAAACTCTTTGTCTGGAACAGATAGAGTATTAATTAACGATGTTAATACTCCCTCCATTCCGAGCGCAAAAGGGTTTATATTATTAAATAAACCCTTTGGTAGATGGGTCCAATGTTAAACTTTGGGAAGATCGGTGGTGTGGTAACAATATCATTTCTTCTTATAATAATTTAAACCCTTTTGACAAAGTATCGATGTCATTGTGGATAGAAGGATAGATACCTTTATGATCTCATCCTTAGTTACCCATGTATGTTCGTTTCATGGATACCCCTAGTTGGGGTCTCACTAGCAATGGAAAATTTACCATAAGTAGTGCGTATAATTTGATTGCTGGAAACATGTATAGGATTAACAATGGTGATTGGGGTTGGATTTGAAAATTACAAATTCCTTTCAAACATATACATTTTGTCCAGCCACTTTTCCATGAAAAAAATAATGTCAAATAAGCTTCATTTCCATAGAAACTTGGGGGATTCCCCAACATGTAACAGATGCATCAATGAAGAAAGAAGCGGATGTTGATCATATTTTTCGCAAATGTTATAAAGCGAGAAATGCGTGGAATCTTGTCAAGAGATACGGCGACCCAAATACCAAGTGAGGAAAATCATCATCTCGTGGCTCTTTTGGAAGACGTCAGAGCACTGATTGCACGCTACAACACACTTTGAGTAAGAAAATGCTTGCGCGGACTACTTAGCTAACATAGGAACAAACCAAGAAGTTAATTTGGAGCAATTGTTAAAGCCTACAAGTGAAGTTAGAATTTTGTTAGATATTGATAGTAGGGGAGTGGCTTTCCCCGTATTCTAGTTATATTTTTTCTTTCTTTCTTTTCCGTGTTCCCTTCACAATGCATAAGGGATTCTATTTTTGGGCAGAGAAGTACTGAGATATGAGATGAATGGGAACAAATTATGGCATCTGAGTTCTGAGACGTCCCAAAAATTTAAGCCTAAAAAAAAAACAATAGGAAAAGGTCGGCACGTTAACACCAATATAGGACTCAAAATTGGGGATAGTTATGACGGCCTCCTTCGAGGTTTGGCCAGATTGCACTGCCCTCCCAAATGTTTGGAAATTTAACTGAGAGTTAACCATCTACATCTTGATATTCGCCTACCTTCTTATGCTTTCAAAAATGAAGGAAAAAAGGGGTTTTTTTTTTTTTTTTACGCTAATGATATTTGAATTGAGGGAATTAGCTTATGTCCAAGGCTTGGTTGACTTTTTTGGGGAACTATTTTTATATATTGGACCCTCGAGATTGGAAAACGGATGTTGGTGGAGATTCGGGAAAAAAGAATTTGGGTTTGACTGCAATCTAGGATATTGTTTGTAGTTTCTTTGGTCAAGCCGGTCAAAGACGGAAAGTTTTGTAGTCTTCCTGGACATAAATAATTGGAGTCTGTCTACCTATTTCCCAAACATTTTGGGAAGCACCGCAATTTGGCTAAACCTGAGGGGAAGGCGATATAATTAATCCCTGAAAATTGCAAATAAAATAGAAACTAAATAAAGAGAAAAGCGTGATCTACTGCCTCTGTTATTGAACTAGATCTTTGTGTCCGTGCCTATAACACGGTGCCAGTAAATCTGAAATAACAGTGCTTAAATAAAATGTGTAATTTTAAAAAATGTTATAGTTGAGGGGTACATTGTTTGAAGTGATAGTTGAGGAATTGATGTTTTATAAAAATGTTACTGTTCAGAAGATTAATCGCAGAGTGTGACTTTGTAATATAAAGATAAAATATAAGGAGAAGAAAAAAGAGTGACTGCTCATAATATTAATTGTAGGAGGTGACTTGAAATAGGAAAAAAATAGCAAGTTAAAAATAGATAACTACTCACACGTGTGAATATTGTGAGGGTGAGGGTGAATCTCAACCGTTAAATTTTTGAAGATAATTTAATCTCAACCTCTAAATAACCGTAGTCTACGTAGTTGTTTTATAATATAGATTATTATTCTGTCTATTTTTTAAGTCAAATGTCGTTTTTAAATAAAATTTTGAAGCACTCCCTCCATTTTTAAATTATTGTCTCATATTATCTGGTATATTGATTAAGAAAAATTAATTGACTGTATTATAAAGTGAAATGTGTGGTTTTTTTTAAATGACCTTAAAGATATGATTATTATTAAAGTATGTAGAAAAAGTAAGGATAAAGTAGTAAAAATATTTTCTAAAAATTTTTTTTTGAAAAAGAATAATTATTTTAGAACAGACAAAATTGTTAATAAAGACAATAATTTGAAAACGGAGAGAATATATCTTTTATTTTTATCCAAATTATAAAATGCGTAATTGGTATTACTCTTTTGATATTACGAATTACATGTTTAAAAAAATAATTTTTAAAAATATTAAAAAGTAAAAATAAAATTTTGAGAGGACTAATTTATGTTGGACACGATGGAAAGGACAATATCTCTAAAACTTCAACCCTTTTATAGCACACGCATCGCCCTACCCGTACACCTGTTGTGACGAGTAAACAAAGACCGCGTCCGTTGCCCTCTCGGCTCTCGCCCCCACTCTCAAACAAAAACTCCCGTTTTAACGATCCTAACGGACCCGTCTCCCCCCGATCTCCTCGCCCAATCCCACCATCCCTCCGCACCCTCCCTCCTCCCTTCCCTCTTTTAACTACTCCACACACACACACGCACGCACACAGAGAGAATCGATTAATAACACAAAGTCCGAGATCTAACCGAATGCTGACCCCCCCCAATGTATACATCCATACTAGTATTATAGAAACAGGGTGCAGAATTTCACAGATACAATACATATACATTTATATATAGAGGCAGAGAAAATGTGGCGGTCTTCGATTACAGTGTTGAAGCAGGGGGTGACATCGGCGATTAGGGGCCAACCCAATTCGTATTTGCTATCAAGACCGTATCTGCAGGCTAATAGACACTGTAGGTGCTTGCTTTCTAGCGCTGCTGCCGGCTTCGGCGGCGGCGGAGATAAGAAGGAAGGAGGAGATGGGAATGGGAATGGGAATGGGGATGGGGTGGATAGTATAACGTTTACGGAGGCTAAGAAGTTGATGAGGCTGGTGAATGTGGAAGAGGCGTTGAAGATGAAGTTGGGGGCTGAAGGGAAAGAGGTGATTGGGTATTCGGAGCTTCTAGAAGCCTGTACGCATATGGGTATTGCTACATCTGTTGATGAAGCCCGTTCCTTTGCTAAAGTTCTTGATGAGGCTGGTGTTGTCCTTCTTTTCAGAGATAAAGTTTACCTTCATCCTGATAAGGTATACATATTACTAGTAGTACATGATTCTGTTTGTGTGTTTGATTTGATTTGGAGTTGGAGTTGGAGTTGGATTTGGGGAATGTTTGTTAGGAACAAAAAAAAATTAATGGGTCAATTCTTTCTTGGTTTTGACTATTTGTACTGCTTAATGGGTTTTGAGGTGTTTACTTTGATCTGGTGGGGACCGAGAGATCAAATAACATTGGTTATCTGGGATGAATTCTAATTTTTTTTTATATATTTTATGTGTTGCTTTAATGTTGTTAGAATTGTAGTAGAGAGAAAGGTATATTTCTATCCAGAAGCCGGGATTAGACCATTTGATTTCCCGGAACTTTGAGCAAAGCAGAAAGGAGTACTCTGTTACCAAATAGTGGGTAATTGACGTCGAGTGATCATTGCTTTGATGGGGAATTTCATTGTGATCCCCTTTTTGGATATTGATGATCAGAAAAACCAAAGTTGTTGGGAGGAACTCGTTAGTTTCTCTTTATTGATCTTGGCATATTGACCTTGTGAATGATATGTATTTGTTAGGTTAGGTTGTACTGAAGGTGAGTTCGTTATCAGAGAGCCCACCAATGTAGAAGCTCTATGGTAGATCAAACGGTTGTTGGTATTAGAAGGATCTGAGATATTAGGTAGGCAAATGTCGCCCCTAGGCATGTAAAATTTGGCTCTAAGCCTGAAGTCTTGTGAGCCCAGCCCAGAAAAGGCTTGGCATGGGCTCTTACTAGGGGTTTAATGTCCAGTCTGGCCTGAATCGTTGAATTATTGATTTTTAATTAGTTGGAGCTAAAACAAGTAAAAAATAATCAATCCAAAGAAATAACCATAATTAAGGCAATCTTAATTAGTTGCTCACATTCTTTTGATATTAACTGATTGATCAAGTGTTGGAACATTACTTGTACTTAATTGTTTTACGCATTTATTTTTTGTTAAACCAAAAACTTTATTTTCATGGGTGTGCTTAGGAATTAATAATAAAAATAAGAGTATAATGAGCCTCTTATCAGAAATTTGATCAAAAATTAAATCAAATTTTAATATTAGGTTGGCTAATTTTTAATAATTTTAGTAAAAGTTAACGAAAAAGGATAAACTTTAAAATGAAACTATATTTCCTTTTAAAAAATTCAAAAATTATGAAAGACTACGAGCAAATAGAATGATTTTTTTCCTCAAAATTTCAAATTCTATGTTTGTTGATCGTTTCTGTGGGAGGGGAAATTTATCATATGCCAAAAAGTGATTGTGAGGCAGATAATTAATAACCAACCTTAGCTTTCCACAATCCTCAAACCATCCCCTCAATCAATGTTGACTATATAAAGTATAAGTATATAATAATAATAATAAAATCAGTTGGCCCTGAGCCCTAAACCTAGACAAGGGCTTCAATCGGCCCATCCCGGTTCCTTTTTTTTTTTTTGCGGGAGCCCTGTCAGTCCGGCAGAAAAAGCCCTGCTTTGGAGGAAAAAGGGCTTGGCAGGTCGGCCCTGTCCAACCCAGCATGCCTAGTCTCCCCTAATCAACCCAGCATTTCAAGCTTGGAAATGTGAAGTGTGCTTTGCTGATGTGCTTAATCAAACATTGAAGTCTACAAATTGCCATATTGAAGTAACTCGCAAGTTTACCCTGAACTAAGATGCAATGTGTACTTCAAATCTTCAATGTTCTAGGTGTGCTTGGGTCATGTCTCTTAGACATTTGAAAACATTGTCTCTTGGGGTTTGTTCATGGCACACTTAAGTTCGCCTTTGCATTATGCTATCGGTGTTCCTAATTATGTGAGGATTGTGTCTCCTCAATTTAGGATCTTCTGGGATGGATTATATCTTTGCCATCTTGCCTTTAGCTTAACAGTAGATCTCTTTCTCCATGAGCAATGTTCAAAATGGATAGCTTTTGGTAAATGTCTTGATCAAATTATTGTTGATTGTGGCTGATAGCGCCACTGTCAAAATTAGATTCTGTAATGAAAGCAAAACAATTATATGGAAGGGGATAAAGAGGTACTACTTCCTTGTGCCCGATGGAGCAATTTATAATAATGGAGAATGTGGAGAAGCTTAATTGATAAGATCAACCATCTCAGTTGGAAGATAAGTTGCCGACTTTTTCTTCTTTTTGGTGCAATGCATTTACTTCAAACAAGTCCTAGGTTCTAATCAGTAGGTTTATATCTTTTTGCATTTGCTTTGGTTCGCCCTATTACGAATTCTAATTTGCTATCCAATAAGATCCTTTTAGCCAACCCCAAGTAATTGGGACAAAAGCCAAGTCGAGTTGAATACGTGGAATAAAATGATTGTTGGTTGTCAAAGTTTCATGATTGAGATTTCCATTTGACTTGATTATTTGTTTTCGCTGTATCCAGGTGGTGGATCTTGTGAGAAGGGCGGTGCCTCTTGCCCTGACACCTGAAGATGATCCGAGGAGGGAGGAGCTGAAACAGCTACAAGAGAAGAAGGAAGAAATTGACACGCTGGCACATAAGCAGGTGCGGCGCATTCTCTGGACCGGCCTTCTGGTCTCCGTCGCACAGGTTGGACTCTTCTTTCGTCTCACTTTCTGGGAGTTCTCATGGGATGTTATGGAGCCAATAGCATTTTTCACCACAGCGACAGGCCTAGTCGTAGGTTATGCTTACTTCCTTTACACTTCAAGGGACCCAACATACCAAGACCTGATGAAGAGGCTCTTTCTCTCGAGGCAGAGGAAGCTCATTAAAAAGCAAAATTTTGACTTCACAAGATTCATGGAGTTACAAAAGAAATGCAAATCACCTTTTGATGCTCACCCTTCTGCCAAACATCATATAAGAGGGGTAGAATTGGAAACCCGGGATCTTCTACATGAGCATTAACAAACTTTTTTTATCTTTGACAGTTACTTTAGAATCGCCCGAAGTATTTTGTTCGAGGCAGGGCATATATGTTTCTTATTTCTTACTAGCTACCTTGTGAATCTGGCGATAGAACTAGGAAAAATGAAGTGATGCTGACTGTCTTTTTTGCTTGTGTCTCCCAACTTTTGGCTGTTACATCCAATTTGACAAGGATGTCATAGTTTAATGCTGATGATTGTGGAAATTCTCACACAAATATATAGCAATTGGTGGGACTTTGTTTACTTGCTGCAAAACGATTGAGATTGTTAGTACACTTATTCTGTGCTGAATGTTGAGAATGCTGCTTTGATGATGCTATTTGAAGCAAATTCATCAATGTGAATGTAGTCCATGACCGGAGAGAAGAGTAATGCTTCATCGGAGGGGTTGGGGTGGGAGTTATGCCCACCAAACTGGTGGTGGCTAATGTGAGTAGGGTCTATAGATGGGGAGTTATGTAATGAGGCTCTGGCATCGGATAGTCGGGCTTTTAGTGCCATGGTTTCTGCAAGAGCCATATTTAGGTCAGACTGCAAATTGAAAACTTGGGGTTGGAGAGAGGCTATGAGGCCTACACATCCATAAACAGGGTCAGCAACTTTGGCTTTAGCTTCATTAACCATGCTAGTGACAGCATCTTCTCTGTCACTGGAGGGAATATCCTATGGAAATATGAGGAGAATACATAATTACCCAAGGTTGAAAAGGAAATATGAAATTGTTACTGTTTTCTTGTATTATTTCCTAGTGGAGAGGATGGAATTAAATTGATACTATCTCTTAATGAGTAGGTGATGTTGATTACTCCTATTTCCTAGTGCAGACTGCAGAGGGTGCCATTAAAGTACCAATTACCTCTACTATCTTCTAGTGAAAAGAGAGTGACATTTACCGCAACTTTACCAAGGGGTAGATTGATATTTAATTGTAATGTTTATGGAGATGCCTTATTTGAGTATATGGTCGTTTCCAGAATGCCTTTAACGTTTGCTACACACTAGTAAAAACCGACTTTTGTTTAAATTCAAACATAATACTAGTTTCAAAATTATTGTCTGATTTGACCACCCGATACACATATGAAGGAAAAATAATTGACTTTCTTTCAAGTCTATGTGTAAATGACACATAATTAAAGTACGATGAAAAAGTCGGATAAAGTGATAAAAGTATTATTATGAAAAAGAAAAGTTTATTTAATGGATGAAGAAAAAAAACAGGATAATAATTTTGGGGTGGAGCCTGGAGGGAGTAATATGAATTTTGAGTTGACGAGATTTGGAAAATAAGCCTGCGCCACGATTTGATTAACGTCCCTAATCACCCTACTCTCATCTTTTGACAATTGTTGGTCGCGTAAGCTCACAACATTTTGCTGATGTTACTGGCACCGAAGATCCTATGGACAGCCACGAAAGTGAGGCAAGAAGATACAATCAGCCGTACACCGCCGCAGCAGCACATGGCTGGTTAGTGGACATGGTCTCTATTTGGACTGAACTTGCTAGAAAAATATGAGCATCTTTGGAGATGCAACAAAATCTAGGTAATTAATCCCATTTGTTAAACGTTAATCTGTCAATTTTGGCAATTATTTTCTGAAAAAGTTTTTTCTTGGCTGTTCTAACATAAGCAAGTATTGGTTTTTCTTCAACTATTGAACTACATACTATTTCAAGGTTTGTAGTACAAACATCTTCAATTTACTAGGCGCAATAAAACGGTAAAATTATTCTATTATGACCTCGATTTCAAGAGTTGTAAGTACAAAAATTAGACATTCATCTCATCTCGAGCCCGACTGGACTTTATTTATTTATTTTATTATTATCTTTGTGGAAGAGAATCCATTACAGTCACAGTCACAGTCACAGTCACAGACAAGAAAGAGAAACAAACAAACAAACAAACAATATTAAAGGACAAAGAAACTGCTGATGTCACTTTCAAAATATGTTCCATAAACCTGAGGAAATTGCCAGAACCCAAGAAAACGACTTTCTTGACTACGGTTGGCTAAATATAACAGAAGAAAGCAGACTATAACACTTAAAAGTAAGACAACTAATGGAAATTGCATTAGCTCTACTACACACACACACATACTGCAGGATTCCAACTTCAACCAGACCATATTACCAATCAAAAGGCGCCTATAACTGTTCAAAATTTCTGTTTACCCAACAACTAATGCACATCAAATTACTTGGGGAGATGAAAAAGATTCAAATGAAAGGTAGTATATTCACAAAATGGACCTTCATGATCATGGAAGTAACATTCATTTCTGATAGTGAATACTGATCTGAATTTACAGACTTGCTACTACTTGTACATTACTATATTACAAAAGCCTATAAAAATCATTCTTCTTATATATCAAGAACTCACTTTCAAGACAGCTGACAAGATCGATAACTGACTCCTCTGTGGATCCATTGAAGTGCTTCACCATATCAGACAGAGTGACCTGCAAATTATCCGCACGTTAGCATCCATTGGCTTCTGTACACAATTGAAAAATTTTACACTCCAGCTCGAAAGATGAGATTTTTAGGCTTAGTCTGGATCTAGGTCCCACAAGTGTAAATGGGAGGGAACGGAAAAATTCACGATGAATGATTTTTTCACTTTTTTGAATATTGCCAGTAATAGGGAAAAGAAACAGAACTTGTATGCAATACTAAATTTTCTCTCCTGCTTTGTATCCTTGTCTATTACTCCTGTTTCATATTCCATGCTAATCAAAATCAACAACCATGGTATTTGCTACTTAATCTAATAGACTCTAATTTCTAGAAAATGGCCAAAGGGCTCTCAAAATAAACGAAGGGGAATGAAAATGATAAGTTATGCTCTTAATGATGGTACAAAATGTACATAACTGTGACATGAGTGCATAAAGAGGCTAGAATCACAACCATCTAATGCATTGGTTGTAGCAGAGAACCATTTGATGCACTTTTCTACATATTTATGCGCACATGCTCCGCAAACGTGTCTTTCGCTTATGCTTTTAATTGATACTGAGGGTTAAACACTCACCCCATGCTCAAAGCTCTTAAGCAGGTCCAACAGGGAACTCTCTCTTGCCACCTGTAAGGTCGGATTTTCAGCTTCTGGTGCCTCAACTTTTTGGCGCTTCGTCGGAGACAGCAGATTGTCAATAGAGGTTATGGCTTGCATTGTATAGCAGCTTTCTACTACCGGAGCAGAAACTGCTGCTTCACTTTTCACTAGAACTGGTACCGTGGATATTTCTTTTAATTCGGCTGTTCCATTAGGATTTTTATCAGCTGTGCAGCTATGCTGCTGATTTGACAGAAGCGTTTCTGCTGACATCCCAAGATCTTGCATCGTTAAACAGGCCTTGATATGGGCATAATTTATCTGTTATCGTTAAGCCAATATCAATCAGTTTTGAAAGTGAACAATTGGAATTATAGTTTGCAAATGAGGTCCTAGTATAGATGCTTGAATCTTGATTCATAGTATCACCTCTTCTGGTAGTTCATCTTTGATGGGTTTCAATTTCTCTTTCGAGCCAACTTTCAAGATAGCAGCCTGGATATTAGCAAATATCTCTTGTGTCAATCCGACTTCCTTGCACAATCTAGGCCAATCAACTGCATATCCCACTTGCGCGGCGTCAAGAAGATACCCAAGGACAGTTGTTTCCTTGATTGGAGCTGATCGACCAGGAAAATTCTACAGAACTTAAGCCAATGAGAAACAGTAGGATGAGGTTATATATATGAGCCATTTATAGACAAGAAATGTGTACTGACAGCAATTTTCTCAGCTGAAAGACCATCCTCTTGCCACATTTTCCACGCTTCAAACTTCGAAGGACTCAAGTCACTATGATGTTTTGGTACTGTATTAACCTTGCGGTTAGCAGTTGCTTCTACAACTGCACTCCCGTCCAAAGCAAGTTCAAGTTTTCTTGATTGCTGCTCAATAGTTGTAAGAATATGATCTCCATACGCTGTTACAAGATGCTGCAATACAACATCACTGGAGCTTCAGTTTTGGAAATGAACACATACACAACTGAATAAACATACTGCTCATGTGGTACGAAAGTTGATTCCTTTCCACATCAATTTAACTGTCATGGAATGAAATTTACACTAATTAGGCATGGAATGGAATAATTATGTTGCATACCAAACGAGTACTAGTAATCTTGTTTCTTAAAACCTATGAAAGGACCAACGAACTTGTACAAGTGTTACAGCTACCAGTGACAATTTATGCCATGCCCAATATGTTGGCCCAGCTGCCCACAACAATCGGGCATGTGTATCAACATTTTCCCAATGGGCTGTAATGGCCTTGCCCATCAAAGCTGAACGTAGTAAGGGGAGTAATTGGCATGTGCATAATGCGCATTTCTATTATGGAATGCTTCTTTACCTCTTGACTTCTACAACCCAATGAAGGAAAGTGTGTCTATACACACAGAATTACATATATATATATATATATATAGCTTAATGTGTATTTCTATTATGGAATGCTTCTTTACCTCTCGACTTCTACAACCCAATGAAGGAAAGTGTGTCTATACACACAGAATTACATATATATACATATATATATATATATACATATATATATATATATATATATATACATATATATATATATATATATATACATATATATATATATACACACACACATACATATATATACACACATATATAAACACACACATATATATATATCACTACTCTTCCATCACAGCATGACATCCACCACAAAACCATCACTACCTCCCTCACCATGGTCATCCCCTCACTCACCAATACTGCTCAACCACCATCATTATAACACCACAACTCCACAGACATCTCAGTATCTCACCACTAGCAGAACAACCACTGCCACCAGCATTCCACACAATGCCACCACCTCCGGCTACAGCACCACAACCAACTCTCGGCTACCATTAAGGCACCACTGCCGGCGCCACTGCGACTGAAACTGCTCCACTAACCGTGACAGCAAAGTTAATTAGAATTAATTAAATTTGCTGCATAGCACAATGATCGCTTAAACAAGATGTCAGGGTGGTGGTTCTGCAACTTAGAATTATGTAAAGCCTAAAAATAGGGAATCAATAGACCTTAAGGGCTAAAAAGAAAGTTCAGTGTTATTTGGACGTGTGATTTGAAAGCTAGTAATGGGAAATAATTTTTTTTGCTTACTTTCTGCACTAGAGACTGCATTGAATTAACCTTCTGCCAGAGTACCCAGACCAAATAACTCCACTTTAAATACCAACCCCTCCCCGCCAACAAAAAAAAAAAGTTGGCTACCATTGGTCACCCTGCCCATTATAGCGCATAATTTTAGCTGAGAACTAAGCAGGCCATCCAGTTCCACCCACTGCTCACCTAAGCTTTGCTCGTATCCACCCTTTTCCCTCACTTCCCCAAGTTATAACACGAGTACCATGGCAGGCAAACTAAATACATACAACTTTCTGAAGCTGTATCATGGCATCTCTTAGATAAATTATTTTCTCTCTTTTATATGTAGAAGAAGGTTCCTTAAACATACAGATTCAAAAGAAACAGATAATTACTTGCACATCGAAGTCATAATGCATGAGCTTATACACTAGTTATAGCTTGGCCCTAAAATAGGTGAAGATAGTGAGAACACCCAGACATACTAAATTAGCATTTTTAAAGCAACTTAGCATGGAAGCAGTAGACGCAAAATGTTGATAGTTGACGTAGCAAAAGTGAAGGACAACAATAACTAGCTGAGATGTGAATATCATCATCCTATTTGCATTACAAAACTAACAAACATAACCGTGTAACAAGATAATGAGAATATAAACAGCAATGCACACATGGGTAGACCCTACCAAAAGCAAATAATTTCTGAGAAGCAACTATTAGCATCTCAACAACGGAACATACCTGGTTGACACCATGGATGTTTGCAAGTCTTGCTTTAGTAGATGGCCTTGTCAATACTATCTTCTTCAATGTCAAATCACCACATATAGCATATCTGCAACAGAGCAAAGAGGAAATTAATCAAAACAAATCATGATTTACTTATGCATCAAAAATACAATTGCTGAAGTTAGAAAGTTCATACCAATTAAGTTATATACTGTTAAAGAACATAACAAAATCTTACGGAGCAGTTCTAGCAGCTCTAGCAAGTTTCATTCGCTCCTCTAAAAGCAATTTATAGAGTTCTGTCTCGGCCTGAATCAAGAAATAATGAAACATTTCAAGGGAAAGTTCCACTCAATAGATTGACCAAAAAGTTGCAGCGGAAAGAGTGCAATCAGAATAATCAGCTGAGTGGCTAAATGATCAGCAGCAAATCACAATTTCCTAATTTAATCTTCACCAGCAACAACGATATGACCATAATGGCTAGGCACAGTTGAAATCTACAATATGCAATCATCAAATAGAAAATGTAAGAAAGAACATAGGACATATATGGCTTTGAAAGGTAAAAACCCTTCCATTATATAAGGTTATTTGTCAGGCAAAACAAAAGCACATACTCAATAATTAATGGACAAAACAGAACACTTCAAAGTGGCTCGCTTGATAAGAATTGGAGAGCAAGAAAGAAGGAAATGAGCAGTGATGGCCAGAAAGGTGTAAGGAAACATATACGTCCATTAAATCACATCTCTACATTCTTCCATGGCATGTGAAAAACAACCACCTGAGACAATCCCTCATTTTCTGGATGGGCTATACTGCTGTGTTCTCTATGTTCACCTAATGTGCTTTTATCGTCCTCACCGCCAACCAGTTCACTTGTCACTGGCAAAAGTAAAGGAGGTTGATAATCTGGGCTACAGGAGTTTAGAAACTTCAGTCCTTTCGGACTCACTCTGATGCAAGGAGAAAGTATGTTTCATCAGTCTCACAAAAGAAAAGTAAATATTCCAGCTGGTAGCAACCTAATTTGCTGCAATTCAAAATCAAATAAAAGAATAAATAAGGAAAGGACTACCTCACAAATCGGTATATGTCTTTAACAGTCTCAGTCAAATAACCTGCATCAGATTGAAGTTCGGTTGAGTAGCAGCCCAATCATCAAAGTGCAGTTGATATGTGTGAATAGTTAACTCACCAATTAAAGATGAGAGATGTAAGTACCAGCTGGTAAATAATTAAGTTCAACGTAATTTACCAAAAAAAAAAAAAGCAACACTTATTGTTGGCACCCTCTCTAGTAGCTTAAGCTTTTAGAACAGTTGGTAACTTAACACATGGTTATCCCCATTTTCATGGGGATTGGTAGACTAAAGGCGAATTTTATAAACTGATTTAGCCAAGCAATAGTTCTACTTCTGAAAGCAATGTCAAAGTTGTTAGAATTATTCATCCAACTGATGTTTCTTTGAGACACAATAGACTGGATATGCTTTTTGAGAGAGAGAGAGAAGAGACACAAAGACCAAAGATACTTTCTTTTCCTGTTTCAAATATTCTTTCTTCCTATCTTTTCTGGTAAACAATCTAGATACCAAATCCTAAAAATTATTGTTGGACATATTTAAGTTAACGCGGTCTGCTCACCTAGAGGCATATGATGTGTAAGATAATAGGCTCAACCTACGGTTAAATCAAACAGTTGCCTGAAGTAAATTCCATCAGCATCAATCAACAAAACCTGAACCACTAATTAGGTTGCAGGCAACTATAGCACTTTTCTCAATTTAAACAGTTTTTTTTACCAAAGATATCTTCTCCTGAATGGTCTGAAATGCAGCCAAAACTGTATATCTGGTTAGCATAAAATTGTTCAAATATTCAGTTAACATACCAAGAGAAATTAGTTGGCAACCAAGTGTCTTCCACCAATTTGCTGAAAACTCTTTCCCAAGGCCATGGAATGAGGACTTGTCTAACTGGGACTCCGTAACTCTTTTTGCCTATTAGCCACAAAGAAGGGTAAATATTAGGAACCAAACTGTTTCAGCATCAAGAAAACACTAAGACTTGAGAGCAGTGGCGGATCCAAGAACTTTGTTCAGTGGTGTCACAATTCATTTCAACTGCTACAGGTGGAATTTTTCTGTGGGGGCGAAGCATATCCAGAAATTTTTCTTAGTGGGGCAAAGGCAAAAGGACAGATAATAAAAATGGTCTCGCAAATGGAGAAAAACATCTTTTAGAAAGAAAAAAGCATCAACAATGAACAGGAAAATATTTTTTCAACTACAAAATAATGAATAATGTTTTTTTAATCAAAAAAATGTTGACAATAGGATTTGATCCCACGTCCTTTAGTAGGGGGAACCTCAACTTCACATGTTAAACCAACTCAACCGAGACAACTTTATATACATGTGATAAAAAAAACTACATATATTAAGTTAAGTGGTGTCACGTGACATCGCGGTGGATGCATAGATCCGCCCCTGCTTGAGAGCAATAAACAAAAGAAGAAATAAGCGAGCATATGACTGACAAAAATTTAACTTGATAACCATTTTAGAACTAGTGTAGACTTTGGACATAAAACATTACCCGAGAACCTCGAAGAACTTCTACAGGCATATTGAGGCCCCAATTACCCCCACATGATTGGATGCAGGCCATGATGAGGAATGCTTCTCTAGACATATCATGCTCATTTTTAGAGCTAGTGCAATTATCACAAGTTCCTGCAAAAATAAAGAGTTGACAAAGTATAGATAAATTACAGAATGTGTACCGTCAATAAATATCTTTTAACTCGAAATCCATGTGCTTCAAACGTAATGGGTAGTGGAAAACCAAGATAACCATAGTGGAAATTAAAAGACAAAGAACTGTAAGAGACTGATGAGGGCTTATATCATTTTCTCAAACAAATAAAAAAAAACTAAACAGGAATTTGAAAGAAAAAAAAAGGGCAGAAAAAGTATCGTTCAACTGGACCCTCACCAAACGTGGAGATATTAGATTTTGGGTACTTGAAATAAACAAATGGAAGCAGCCTGCAAAGAGATTACAACTAAACAAGAAGTAAACCCAATGAACGCAAAAGCATTGTCCTTGTTCAAAGGCAGATTCTAAGTTCTGCTAAAAAAAACCTCTCGACTAGCAACAGCCTTCTTCTAGAGGGACATATTATTTGTTATGTCAAAAGCAATTTCACTCAGAAGCTACAAAACTGTGCAAACTGAACTCTAAAGTTCTTCCTAGCCACAGGTTATGTACATCTTAGTGAAACTTAGTCTGGGATCAATGGCATGCAGAGTTGTCACTTCAAATTCATCCCCATCGATTAGAGCTATATCAGTTCAACCTAGCCACTTTAAGTCAAATGACCACACCTGATTGCTATTAATTCTACAAGTCTGAATAGGAGCATCAAAGTAACAACAGGTTCGGACTCCACCTGCATAACAACTGGTCCGGACTCCACCTGCATAACTCATTGCCTGTTTGTAACAACAATGTAAGAAAGAAGTTTGTGCCTGTCTGGAACAAAAATTCAAGAGAAGTTTGTCTAAAGTTAATGACCTTTCTCAGTCCAAGCAACAGAGTGAAGCTATGCCTAGAGATAAACATGTCACACTAGCTTATTATAAGGAATAACTGATTAATTTTATCTTTCGTTTCAGGAATAATCAGCAGAAATTTGCAAGCTCCAACCCCAAAGTAGACTAAAAGAATTTTGTACACTTTGATGGATGCAGTTCAATCGTCAACATAGCACCTGAGTCATTAAAAAAAAAGGGTCAACTTTATTCACCACTGCCGCTAAAAGAGCTCTACTTATCAACTAAAGGCCACACGATGTGCCAATGGTCAACCTAAGGTATATATTATCCAGATTACAGTTTTCCTTTGAAACTGGATTTAAGATATGCTTTGATCCTAAAAGATTTCCTCAAAGCAAATCACACTAGACTTTTTGTCTCCTGAGCTATGAGGTGTGGGTACGGTTTAGAGGCTTTACTGCTTGAAATAGTCAGAAAAAGAAAAACTTTGAGGACCCCTTGCTTCATCTCAGTAATCACTTTAATTCAAGAACGTAGTATAGTTAGGTTGTTACTACTGATTACTATTCCGATTCGCAGTTTCTACTAATAACAAAGCACATCATTTGGCAATCAAATTTCTTTGTTACCCAACGCCACTAGGCAAGCAATATTTTTATTCTTTTCCTCAAGGCCTTTTATCCCATGCAGAGATGATTTTGGTGCTCAAAAATCTTTGTCCTATTGAACTAGGTTCACCAGAAGAGCAATAACAAAGGGCTCCTTTTCAAGCAGCAACACTTGAATAGTAATAGCAAGTACATCTTTGGGAACTCAGCCGTATTATTTCACCCATGATAAAATCACTGAATTCACCGTGCTTCAAGATACTTGTTTTGATTTCACCACCAGGCAACAACAAGCCCAGGTTCAAAATTAGTGGCTACGTTAACCTAAAGCCTCAGGTCTGCCCTCCCCATTTCCCTTGGGCACCATAACCTTTGCTCAACTCAGCCTTGCCCACCTACTTACAAAAACCATTTTGCTGTTCAAATCTGTCCACTGCAACATTCCTCCTAAACGACAAGCTAAGATATCTTTCCTTGTTATCTTCATCCATTTTATTTTTGTTCATCTCCTACATTTACCACTACTGTTAATATTGATTACATCAAACCTTATTACTGGCACAAGAATCGCCCTTCATTAAATGTGCCTAAGCCACCTTAATGATTCTCTCAATTTACCTCCTAATTGGGATACTTTTCTATTTTCATGAACCAGTTCATAATTGAACTCTCTTCCTCCTTATAACTCTGTGTCAAAAATGATTACTTCATATAGGAAACAAAAGACTTGGAGTTTTTTCCCCACTGCATGGAACTACAAACTAAAAAGAATAAAAATTAGACAAAGGCCATACAGATTAGAATAAATCCAAAGGAATCCTAGGTCAGCCAAATTGCTATCCAGAAGGCCTGTGACATCTCAAATGGGGGGATTTTAGCCATGACCTCTCCCAAATCAAATCTAACCACTAAATCTCCTGATTGAGCATCCATTATCATTTGTATGTCAAATTCGATGAATTGGCCAAACGTTTGACCATAAAATCCTCGACCCAATCCCTGAAAGGACATAAGCTCATCAATTGACTCCCCCATTGCATCTCTATTCAAGAGAAATAGATCCTGTCAACGGCCCATGTAATGCTATAATATAAGGTTGTCATATATAATTTTAAAACCCTGAACGAAAACACAGTAACTTATTGGTGGGATAATCTGAACAAGCTAAGGGTTACCTTTTCTCCCTCATTCTACTCAAAAGTTCCCCCATTTGAAAAAAAGAAAAAAGTAGTATTTAAGGGATACATAACTACCCTTGAAAGTAACCACACCCCTAAGCTTACACTACAAGTCTACAATAGGGTCTTCTTCATATACTTAGTTTTTGCTAAGCTTTTGCGAAGTGTTAATTCTAGCCTTCGGCAAGCTTGAAGATCTGCAACTATTGCTCCTAGGCAAAAGTTGCTTGCTTTCTCTCTACAAGAAGCTGCCGATAGTGAAAGACTTAAAGACGTTGCTGAAATCCATAAGCAGGATAAAAAAATCTCAAGAATCTGACTTTTAGCCTTATCTCCAAAGTCCTTTCCCCTTCTAGCTAAAACATCTTTTCTGCAGCCCACACTGAAGACAAATCGAAGATTGTCATTTCAGCTAACTTGTTCATGCAGTTAATGTGTTTCAGGAAGCCAATAGCCAAGTCTCAACAATGCATTAGATTTGAAAATCAAAGTTGAAGACCTCACCTTCTCCAACATCTCCAACAATTTTCTCTATATGGTCAAGCAGGTAGGCCAAGGCGTTGACGCATAAAGAACACAGTTATAGAAAGAATCATTCAAGTCAAGTCAAACATTCTCTCTACACCTCACCAACCACTTAGCCTTAGCACTTCACAGATCATTGATAGCTCTCACAACTCATAGTTATTGAGAGCTTTGTTGATTGCACATACACACACACACACACGAGTGAAGTCAATTCTTGTTTGAAGAACATCATCACTCACACCGGTCAAAATAGTTTTTGTACACGATCCATTAGTGATCGAGAAGGAATGTCACATAAATCTTCATAAAAGATTAAGGATGGTGTAATCTTGCTTTGTAATAGACTAGTGGATAAATAGTGCACTTTTGAAATCCAGTGCTGGCCCCCTAGGTAGTGAACGACTGAACGTACCAACTTTTAATTTGTGAATCACATCAAAATGGTGTCTCCTTTAAATTCCTGCAGATTATCTATCACATACTTTTGTTGCTGATCTATTTGTGTTAAGTAATTGTTTTGATCAGCAGCCTTAGTAATCTATCTGAACGGCAATGTTGTGATCTTCCTATGTGACTATTTTAAATTGTGTCATTTTTGACACTAGCCAATTTATAAGAGTAACTGATTTAGACTTAAAACCAACTAATTTGTTTTATTCCGCTGCCTTGCTGATTAATCAGTATATAATCTGCTAAGATTGAGTCGTTTGCAAAAAGTTTGAAAAATTGGTTAGAAGGAGTTCACCCCCCCGCCCTCCTAGCCTATTTCATGCCACTTGGGCCTAACAGTCTCTTTGACTAGAAAGAAGAAGGCATTACAACTTACATTTCTATTGTTTATCTTATAAGTTCAATTATTGATGCAGCTCAGAATGGTTAAGATCTCTTGAGCTTCCACCTTAAATAGCTCATCCACACAATTTATTGTTTATGGATGTCGGTCTTTCAGTCATCTGCACAGTAACATTTCTTGCCAAAAAAAAAAATCCAGAAATTGCAAAGCCCTCACATAGATGAAGCCCTAAAAAAAATGTCTGTGGGAGAATAATAATACAAACTCATGAATTAGATGCAAAACAAAGGAAACGTCACAATCATAAGTTACTGAATACAACCAGATAGAGCTTAGCTTGTTAATGGTTGATATTCATTTTTTCATGTGGACAAGTCACTATGTATGGACAAAGGAACAACTACTATTATCTGGTTTAACTAAGACACTATGATACATTACATTTTGAACAAACATGATTATCTGGCTTAACTAAGCAACTCATAGAAGAAGCTAACTAAACAAACTTCACAAAGACTCAAAAGAAGTAGATTTTAAGTATGTCCGCACCACAGTTTTCAGATGTATATGTCTCTCCAAAGTACTCCAGCAGATATTTTCTTCTGCAAGTTGTCAGCATGCAATAATACTGAGCAGACATGAATGACTCCATAATAGCTTTCCTCTGGCTTGCCTGTTCATTTAACACATTCATTCCCAAGTAAGCTACATTAGATAGTAAGAAACACACCTGAAGCATACATGGTAACACAAATATATGTAAAGTTTTCAGAAAGTAAGCATACTGAGGTTGCTTCTCCACAGTAAAATTCAGCTTTGCCAAAGTCACTTCTTGTGTAATAAAGCCAGCAATCCGAAGCAATACCATCTCTACCACATCGTCCACTTTCCTGGTAATAAGATTCTAAACTTTTGGGGCATCCATAGTGTATCACATGCCTTATGTCTGGCTTATCAATACCCATGCCAAAAGCAATAGTAGCAACCATGACTTGGAGTTCATCTCTTATAAATGATCTGAAACAAGTACAGGTATATGGATGGCTCAATACTTAAACTGCCATAACTACAGCAGAGAAGTATCAGATACAGGGATAAGAACCTGTGCGAGTCTTCACGAGCTTTCCTAGTCATCTGACTATGATACTTTCCAGAATTTAATCCTGCTTCACAAAGTGACTTGGAAATCTAAGGAGCACAGGCGATTTGAAAAACTGATTACTCAACCTGATTGGTAGGAAAATATCTCACGAAAAAGATGGTAAAAAAATACACTTCACGCATGAACAACCAAATATATCATCAAGAGTTTGATAAAAACCAATACATGTTTACTGTGAGTGCGAAAAAGAAACATGACAACGCAACATCGCAACCGAGTTACTGCAAATATTCTTTTTCATTTTGGCTTAGGACTGAAATAGGTAAGCTTTCACAAGGAAAATCCTGTCAACTAAAGAGAACTTTTCTATCTGCATGTTGCATTAACAACACATTTATTCACATAAATTATATTCTTCCTAGTGATGTCTCCAATTACAAACTAATACCATTGTCAGAGCATGATATTGAATTTTGGGCCCTCTCTAACACAAGCTTTTGATGAGTTGGTAACCTAACACGGCAACAAGGATCGGGTTATGCAAAGTATTGAGTTCGAGTCATACCACTTGCATTTTGTTAATCCCCCTAAAATTGTTGGTACACAACTCGGTGATAGGAGTAATTTTAGTGTAATATTTCCTTAGAATTATTGCTAAATATTGGGATAAATAGTAATGTAATGGTAGTGTTTTCGTGACTTTTAATGATTTAAAGTACAATGGAAGAAATTGAAATATGGACCATGGAGCCAAATTGGCACGTGAGTTATAGAGTTGTCAAAAGCGAGCCCGGCCTAGCCCACCTGACTTTTTTAAGGGCATTGGCTTCAAATCAAGAAGGCCTGGGAAAAATCAGGCATCATTGGCCCGGACCGGCAGGCCCATGGGTTGTGAGGAACGTGAACATATAAAACCCGCAAAGACTGGCCCGGCCCAAAGTGTCTATTGAGTGAATGAGTGTTGACTGTTGACAAAGTCAGTGACTAAACTTAATTATTAAAAAAGCCAAAAACTTAAAAAAAAAAAAACCTATCACTAATCTACTTTACTTTCGGTCTCTCATATTCTTTCCAAAAAGGCAAAAACAGCTCTCAGTCTCTCTCTCTAATCTCTCCGCCCGTCCGCCGTCTCTCGTCTTCGTATCGTCTTCGTCTCTTAGTCCTCGAGGCTCGATCTCTCTGTTCTTGCCGCTGCCGCCCTCTGCTGGACCGCCGCCGCCGCCTCTACAGCCATGGCGTCACACACAGGTACTCTCTGTCTCTATGGCTCTCTCTCTGTAGTCTGTACTGATCTGATAGTGTCGGATATCAATAGACTAAGCTAGGAGATTTGTGTAATTTTGAGTGTGCATGATAGATTGATTATTGATAGGAATATAGAATTCTTTATGTAAACAGTAGATATCGTTTATGAATTATGATGTTAAAGTAATATCATGGTTGTCGAAAAGTGGAATCTTGATGCACAATGTAGCATTATAGCTTTCAATGTCCATTTTACTCCTACTTCTGTATGAAATTTCAATGTTGTGGTCCCTGTGGAGTCTTCAATGATATTTTGTGTGCCAATGTTATTTCATTGTTTATTCCCCCTTGTGGTGTAGATCAGTAGATGAGACAATTTTCGTTTAAGGAGAAATTTGTGATGTGGAATGTGGATACTGAATCACTGATTACTGGATATACTGAGGCTAAAATTAATGCCCCATATTCTATTTTGCGATGTTCCAAAATAATCACTTCGTATCCTTTTTTTATTGTTTTGATTTTTTTAAATTTAGTGTCTATTGTGTCATTCTTGTTTGTAAATTATGAAAATAAGAGAACCTCGTTGATTTGACATCGCTAGTGATAAAATGAAGGATATTATAGAAAAAATAGATAAATGCAAAGAGTTTTTAAAAACTCTTATATATTTAATCAAAACAGTGCTAAATTAAGGATGAAGTGAGTGCTATTTTTTATGAAATACATGGATTATGTATTTAAAGCACAATTGGCCAATTTTGGGGGTGGGTTTCAAATTATGTGCTTCTATTCGCATTGCACAAGTCCCACTATTTCATGGGTTGGTTGTTTAGTACTCGGTACTGATAGTCTGATATAGTGTATACATGAAGTTGAGTTTGGTGAGATTTCAATTAATTAGGCACATGGTTTCATTGGTTTGATTAGAAATTCTTCTAAAACATCTTTGTTGGCAAACATTTAATTTTAGTTATTGATTTTACTTTTCTTCCATATTTATTTATCTATATTTTTTCTTGCAGATTCAATTGCACAAGAAGTTGAAGAGATACAATTGTCAAAGGAAGATTCCAATGTTCTTGATGTTGAGTGAAGATTGATGAGTGAATGACATTTAATTTTAGACTATTTGTAATTGTGTTTGATAAACTATTTACTTTTTAGTATTTAAAAAAATTGTGTTAAAAACTATTTAGTTAATTTCTTTTGGTTAAGATTCAAGAACTATTTAGCAGATTTGTGGTTAAGAACATATATGTTCTTGAATTTTTGATGTGTTTTTTGTACTTTTGCTTTGTAATTGTGTAAGCTAGATTAGTAAGTAAGTGTGTGTTTGAAGTTTTAATGTGTTATATATTTTTTATTAGTTAATTTGTGAGTTTTTTGAATTAAAATAAATAGTTTGTTTTGGCCCATAGGCCCGAAGTACACATGGGCAGAGCTTGACTTTACCAGGCCTGTTCATGTTTAGGCCCGGCCCACCGCCAAGTGAAGCCCGACGGGCCTAGCCCATCTGACAGCTCTAGTGAGTTAGCACGTGGACACGTGATAATCAGTGAGCAAGTCTAAAAGACGTGCTAGAAGGGTTCGCAATGCTGCTAACGTGGGCACGTGAGCACGTGGAAATGACCGATGGAATTTAAAGCTCAAACATTAATATCTTTAGGATTTAAGTTTTTGTGAGCTCAAGACTCCTATACATATTTTGTTTTTATTATTTTTGGATTTTATTTTTATTTCTTTCTTTTTGGGCACTCTTCGAGTAGTTGCTTGAGGCCTTAGTCTTTAGGAACATGGGTTAGTGGGGAAGGTTAGCCTCTAGAAATTCCCCTATAAATAAAGGGAAAATCTTCAAGGGAGGACACACATTTTCTCAATAAAAATTCACTCCAATTCCCACATCATATCAAGTATACGCCACCCCCATATTGTGCTTCTAAATTTCCATTTCTAGTTGAAGGGTTGTTGAAGCTTTGATTCAATACAATTGTGAATTCTAACTGCTTGTCTCTACTCAATTGTTAATAAGTATTTGTTTATTTTCTACATTTCAAGTTTATGATTATTTCGTTTGATTAAGTGATAGGGCCCGTTGTTTGATTAGACTTGGTAATGTACTACCAATTAAAACGGCAAATTTGTAATTGTTTGTTTGTTTTAATAAAGTTGCAAATGACATGATTTCAATTAGCTTCACAAGCATTTGATTTATAGCATGAAAGTAAGCAAACTAATTTAAATGAAACCGCTTGTATGTTTGTTAATTAGAATTGGGACTCTTTAGTTCTTAGTGTTGTCAAAACACTAAATCCTACAAGCGTTTCTAGGGTTGTCTTTTGATTAGAGTAGTGATTAATTGATCCCAAGGGATGGAAGAGATGGCAAGGGCACTTGGGCAAAGAAAGGACATGCTAAAATACCATCTATTTAGAGAATTAGGTAATGATATACTCCTTCCGTTTTCAAATTATCTTCCTCCTTACCTTTTTCGTCCATTATAAAATAATTGTCTTCTTTCAAAACTTTCCATTTTAAGAAAACATTTTTACCACTTTACCCTTACTTTTTCCACCTACTTTAATTATGGTCACATGCTCAAGGGCATTAAAAGAAACCACCCATCTCACCAATATTTATAATATTGTCAATTACTATTTCTTAAACGGTGTGTCGGGTCAAAGAAAACGATAATTTGAAAACGGAGGGAGTAATAAACTCATTGTAGACATTCATAGTTTCTTACTTATCTCCTCTAACCCACATGCTAGTTGTTTAACCATTATAAATAGTCCCTTAGTCCTTTTCAGAAAAGTGAATCACTTACTGACTTTCAAAGTAATTTGATAAGTTGGATGCGTATTTACTTGTTTAAATCACAATAATTTGTTCTTGTCTCAGTAAACTTTAAAATATTTTTTGACCTTGGCAAAATATAGGTTAACCTTAGTTGTATTTGTAAGGAAAAAAACTGAAAGATATTTGGCCCCCACGAAGACTAAATTCTGACTTCGTCCCCGGCCATGTAGAGGACAATATTGTTTCTTTTCTTTTCCTTCCCTTTCCAGCTAATGCCAAATGCTTTAACTGAATCAACAATAGCATGCAAAATATAGGCACAAATTAAACGAAAAGAAAATATGAAAATCACCTCTTCGACATCTTTGATGGTTGTACAGTAAATAATAGTTGAACCAGCAGCGGCTGCATACTTAGAGACTTGTGTCACAAGCTCATTCACAAATAAAGATCCACGATTGAAAGATTTGACAGCATATGAGAGGTTTTTACGATCAAATGAGCCTATAGCTACATGAGGATTTCTCATTTTAAGGGAATTTATAATGTCAACCCGAACCCTGAAACATCAAGAGAATTTGGTCTATCTCATATGCATTATTTTTCCATCAAATATTATCAAAATTTCTACCAAAGCATAAGTGATGACACCCAAAAAAAGCACAAATAAGGTCCAACTTGCAGAATACCTACCTTTCTGTAGCAGTTGCTGTCAGGCCAACAAATGGAACATTTGATAGAATATCGCGCAATTTGTCCAACTGTTTGTACTCCACCCTGTGAAGATAATAAATCTTCAGGAGCACCTTCTAGGTAATTAAAGTACTCCCTCCTTTCAAATAAAATCGTCTTAATGAAAAAAGTCTAATAATCAAGTAATATATTACATATTTACAAAAATGCTTGAGCACATACCAAGATCTTCAAATCACTTGTGGAGGGTGAGTTGAAACATTAATGAAAATTGAAATTTTAACTTTTGAAAGTGGAATCTTTAAGTCAATTGTTTTTTCTTAGTCCGTGTGCCGGATCAAACACGACAATAATTTTGGGACGGATGGAGTAACATCTTTCAACCCCCCCCATACATTTATTTTAGAAAAAAATATCACTTATTCTATAATCTTGTCCTCCATTGCAGCAAAAATTCAGATGCTAACATCGAAATTTCCCCACCAATATGATCTTGCTCCCCTTCAAACCAAATCCTGGCCCATGGTTGTAGCCCACAAGTAAAAAGGTAAGGTAAAACAAATAACAACTAGCAAATCGAACCTGAAATCATGACCCCACTCTGAAATGCAATGGGCTTCATCAACGGCTAATAGGCAAATGCCTGTATTTAGCAAACTCGACCAAAAGCTGCACCAGAGATATGAAGAGTGAAGGAAGTTCACCACATTAGTTGAATACACAAACCATGAGATACTGAGATGGATAAGTGGTAAAACTAGGAAAGATGAAATTAGTAATGAACAAATTTGTGAGACAACAGAAGTCACCCAAAAAGGAGATAAAATGAGAGAAAATCGCCTAAGATGGTTTGGAGACATTGTAGACCAATTAGTGCACCCATTAAGAAGGTGCAAGTGTATCAATATCAACCAGACTAGAAACAAGGCAAGGGGAAGACCAAATTTAACATGGACATCCGTAATAAAGAAAGATATAAGTGAGTGTGGTGCGTGTCATCGCCTTGCTTTGACCCGAATTGAATGGCGGAAAAGGATTCATGTAGCCGACCCCAAGTGGTTGGGAAAAGGTTGAGTTGAGCTTGAGTTGTAGTAACCATGAGATCTACTACTATTAAGTGAAGACTGAAACAAGAAGTTAGCATTTCTATGCATAATCAAATAACCTGTCTCACATGTGATAATAATGTGCATCTAGAGTCCAGGGTTGATAACAGACAAAAAGTCAGCTTCAGTTTGGATCAACAATATGACTACAGAAAACAAAGAGACAGTGTACAAAATACTACTATGAAAATTTCAAAAAGCACCTCTTCTTGCACACAGTTGGTCAAACACAGAGCTGGCACGACCCCCCCTCAAGAGCTGAAGTGCGAGATGCAAGTACACAAAATATTTTCTCAAGTTACGCTGATGCTATTGGGGACCAAACATTATAGAGTAAATCTAGCCACAGTGAGAAGGCTAGCACATACCACACCAATTTGAGAAATGAAAGCGGCAATTGTCTTCCTAGCTCACAGTAGAATCAAATGCTCATGAGAAGTGGTCGCAAGGCAACGTGAACAAACAACAGATCATCTCAAAACCCAAGCAACCAGATAGAGGCTCATTACACAAATTACAAATGATATATCACAACTCTGATGCATGTTTCCTGGCATCTTACAGCATTAGAGTTTAGATCAATCCAGAAACCATCAACCAAAAACAACCACAGTTCAAATTACCAGCAAAACAGAGATAAACAAACTCTCCATGCAACATGTGAACACAAAATTAGGTAAATTACAGATTTCTTTAGAACATTTCAACAATGGTTACCTTGTAGGAACATAACATGCCTTCTCTGGGGTCATATAAAGAATGTTATATTTACCACTTGCTGCATTGCTCTGGACACTGGTATCAGTCTGAGCACTAGATAGATACTCAGCTCTAATCCCCCTCTCTTTCAATGCCATCACCTATTCATAACAGCATATGCCATATGGTAGATACCCATTAGTGTAGGTTACCTTACTAGAACGGCCCAGTTAAGACAGTGCAAACAAATCAACAGTACCTGATCTTGCATCAAAGAAATGAGAGGGCTTATGATAACAGCAGTCTTTTTCGTAATCAATGGAGGAACCTGATAGCTTCATAACATCATTTGAAAGGGTTAGAGGCAAAACAGTGTCAACATCTTTAACCCCCTACAATCACTAAGCGTACTGCTGACAAATGCCACAAGGGTTTTGAAAACTATAGGAAACACTCAAGCCCCAGGTAAAACATATGCTTGAGTTTTGAAACGAGGTCATATAAATGGAATATTTTTTAGCATAAAACGGTCGATAAAACCGATAAAGAAAGCAAGGGATAAAGGTTCACAATACCATAATGATTTGCCACTACCAGTAGCCATAACAACTAAACTATCTCTTCCATCCAAAACATTCTCAATAACCTCCTTTTGATGCCGTCGAAATGTTGAATACCCGAAATATTGCTGCAACCGTACAAAGAAAAGCCGCCAGAAGAGTTCAACGAATTTAACAAATACGAAGACAATTGAAGAAGTTAAAAATAAAAAACGCAAGTGGAGTAAAGAGTTTTGGTTTGCCCTAAACAAGGAACCATTTCAAATTGGGGTTTTTTTAAGAAAAAAAGCAAAGAAAATAAAAATTACTAACCTTGAGAACGGACTCCATTTCTACTTCCGTCTCCGGTCGATCACCGGGGGAGTGTCGTCGGCCCAGGTTTGTACAAAGGAACAAATAATAGAGTAACAGGGAGCGCTTTAACTTTAGATTTACTTATCAAAAAAAAAAAAAACGTAACAGGGAGCTGTGGTTTCCCGCTCTTTTCTTCAGAAGCGAGGTACGTTATCGACTTATCGTGGTGCACGGGCGTACGCACGTGTGATCTGGCACGTGTATTGGAAATGTACGAAGAAATTATACCATACAAACTAGGGGTGTCAATCTGAGTCACCAAACTACCAAGTCGAGTCGAACCATGCGGTTTGGTTCGGTTTCGGGTGCTATATGGTTCGACTCGGTTTAAAAATTTTGGAAGTTGAATGGTTTGGTTTGCGGCTTGACATGTCGAGTCGAGTCAAACCATAAATTCTTTAGAATTTCTAACCTTTATACTTTAATACTCTTATACTATCAATATTTTTATACTATGTAAACTATAAGGCTAATATTTAGGAATTTGCCTTTAAACTTTTTGAATTTACATAAACGTTTTAAATATCATGTAAATTATTGTATTTTTATTATATTGGATTCAATTTATTGATTATAAGAATTAAAAATATTAATACTTTTATCTGAAAGTTTGTGCAATTTTTTTAAAGTGAGTTTATGAATATAATTGTATTATATTTAATTTTTTAGTATTTTGTTTAGCGTGTTTTTATAATATTTTCTTGGTTTATTTAAATTTTTAATGATTATAACTCTTTCTAAATTCAGACCAAACTATGAAACCAAACCACAGAACCGAACCATGAAACTGAACCACAGAACCGAGTCGAACCATCGTGGTTCGGTTCGGTTCATCTCAAGACTTTAAACAATTTAGTTCTGGTTTGATTTTTCCCAAACCGATGACATGCAGTTCAGCTCATAATTTGTTCAAAGTCGAACCAAATCGAATCATTTACACCCTTAATACCTTTTTCCATTAAAGTGACGCTAACTCGTCCTAATTTCCTACAAATAAAAACTTTACTTAAATATTCGTAAAAGATCATGTGACCATTAAGAAATGGTCATGAACTGCATGGCCCAAAAGGCCCAAGCCTAGGTCACGTCTAGCACACTTCCTGTCATCACAAGTAGAGCACGTGTACTCAAACTCAATTGTGAAGCGGGCAACGGCCAGACAATGATCATTATAATGAGGATTTGGGAGCAAAATACAAAGTCAGCAGGTGCATAGCGAGCTGGGGAGTTTGATACCCAATGGGCAAGTTCATAACGAGCTGGGGGCTCACTTTCCAAGCAGTCAAAAGTTCAGCGAGCAGATTTACCATGCTCGGTTATGCAAGTAACGATCATCTCGAGCGTGGGCAGTTATTCCCATGAAGATTGCGTCCACATTCATGATCAAACCGTTAGAATAGACGTGGCAGTTAATGTGCCCGCCTAGCACGCATTGACATTTAATGGGGAGTTATCCAACTTCCCCAAAGACTATAAAAATCCATCAAAATAAATGAGGGAGGTACGTGATTCATATACTAAGGCTAAATTCTGTCAATTTGCTTACTCAATAGAGGGTTAGCTAATTTTCACGCCGGAGGGCTTTTGCAGGAAAGCCCCTGCCTAGTTTATGATTGTTGTTTCCATTTCAAGATTGGGCCTTGAAGATTTTGGATAGATTGAAAGCCAGATATCCGAGATATAAAGCCCAGTGCGCCCTTGAATTATTTTGGACGCATCAGTTGGTTCCGTTGTCGGGAAATGATTTTTTCCTAAGTGAAATTTTGTTTCTTAATCACAAGTTTTGGTTATGGTAGAAAATGGTGTTAATGGCAATAACCAGGAAGAGGTACACACGGCTACCCCTAGTCTTAACCTCATGATGCCCGTCATCAGCTCAATCAACGGCGAGGTTTGGATTCCTTGGCTAGGAGTGTTGTGGTTGTTGTTGGATTGGCCAACGAGTTTCGGGAGGAAGCTTTACGCTAGAGGGCGATATATTTGGGGCAAATGCACCAGCTGAATTTGCAGCTAATTACGATGGGCAAGCCCCCATTACCTATTGAGCTGGAACCCATACCGGGTCTGCCCGCACCAAGTCAAGCAGCAAGTAGCTCTAGGACCGGGGGAAATCCACAACATCTTGTGCAAGTTCCCTCGCAACCTCATGTACGAGAATCCAACAAGGGCCGAAGCCGGCAGGAGGGGTGAGCCAATCACAGAGTCGTTCCGAGTGTACATTCTCGATTGGGACCCAGGGCGGGAGAGGATTCCGCACAGTCTCGCCGTCGTCGAAGATCGCCTTCACCACGAAGTTCGCATCCCCGTCGCCCTCGTTCGCCATCTCCGCACAGATCAGATGCACAATCATCGTACTCCATCTCCCAGGAGGTCTCATGCTCGCCGTCATTGGGCACCTTCTCCTAGAAGGTCACAAATCCATATGTCACATCAGTCTAGAGAAAGGAGGGAATTGCATCAACCAAATGTACAGAAACGTTTAGTGGCTAATGAGTCAGTGCTTCAGCTCGCAGGTGTAGCTCAGGCACAGGTGGCGCAGGCCGTGGGTGTTGCTCAAGCTATGGGAGCTATGGGACCCTCATAGGCCCCTCTTGTGTTAGGGATGCAGCCTCAGCTCGCGGGTGGTTTGCCTACAACCTTTAATATGCAAGAGTTTAAGGACTTGAAGTGTCGAATTGAAGCATGGGAATAGGGCAAGGCCTTGGATGGGAATTTTTGGGAACGTCAGCTTGTCCTTTGGCCCCTTGGATTAAGAATGCCCTTCCAGCACAATGACTCATCTTTCCAAATGTTAAGGAGTACACAGGGAAGACAAAGGCGAGAGATTGGTTTATGTCATTCGAGTCCCAGATTGGTCTAGTGACATCAGATGAGGCATTAAAAATCCGAGCTTTTGTGGGCTCATTACAAGGAAAAGCATTGGCCTGGATGAGAGCTTTACCTCGCAGATCCATCAATAATTGGGCAGATTTGAGGGCAAAATTCTTAGCAGATTTTGGAACTTCCGAGGCAATTGCAAAGACAAGAGCTGACTTGTCTAAAGTTAAGCAGGGAGCTCATGAATCAACGGCCAGTTATTTGGAGCAGTTTACGAAAATGCTCGAGCAAGTTCCTGAACTGTCCGAGCAGGAGGTTACTTTGTGCTTTGAAACAGGTTTGCTCGAGGGAGAAGTCGGTTTGAGGTCTGAGTTGAGCATGCGAGAGCCCAAGACGCAGGCTGAGATGTTGATGCGGGCTCAAGTGGTGCGCTGGGAGACCCGCGAAAAGAAGAAAGAAAAGTGCCGAGATTGGGAGCCGGCTAACCCATGGTACGGCGGCGGCGGTTACAATAGAAGCAAGTCACGATATGATCGCCCAAGAGAATTTCTTCGAGAGAGTGATCTCACCCCGCTTAACACATTGCGGGAAGATATAATGTACGAGGTTCGAGATGAGCTTCCCCGGCCAGCACGCATGAATCCCGAGACAGCAGATTCCCGGGATCGAACTAAGAGGTGTGTCTATCATGATGATTATGGGCATACAACGGAGGAATGTTGGCCGTTGAAAAAGACCATTCAAAAGTTAATAAACGAAGGCCGATTGGACCGGTTCAAGAGAGATGGCAACAATAGGGGGAATGCCCCCCGAAGAGACGCACCCCCGATTCGAGGGGTAATAAATGTAATTATGGACGAGGAGCCCACACCCACTCAGCTCGGCAAGCAGATATACTCTTTGTCGAAAGTGGTAGATCGCCCAACTACTTTGCACGCAGGCGAGGAATCAATACAGTTTACTCGCAGTGAATTGGCGAGTAATGTGGCGGGGGAACAGTCTTTGATTATTTCTGCTCTGGTCGATGGCTGGGTGGTGCATAGAATTTTGGTGAATACTGGAGCTTGTAAATATGTGATGTATTATTCTTGCTTCCAAGGCTTAGAATTGAAGGATGAATGCCTCAAGCCTTATGCAGGGACTTTGGAGGGTTTCACTAATCACAAGGCACCGGTGAAGGGCACAGTCGAGCTCGAAGTTTTCATCGGTAAGGGCAGTCGCACTTGGGCAGAAAAGGTCACCTTTATGGTGATCGACTTGAAATCTCCCTATAATATTATTTTAGTGGTGTCGAGCATGACTAAGTTCCAAAGGGTCGCTTATATTCCTCACCAGCAAGCCAAGTTCTACACCGATCAAGGAGTGGGGGTATTGAAGAGTCAGCCCCGGGCGGTGCTGGAGTATGCACGGGATAGTCAGAGGAAAAAGCAGAAGTTGACTCTGGAGGATGGCGAGCAGAAGGTCACCATTAGCACCAAGGAAAAGTCTCATGTAGTTGTAGGTTCTTCGACGATTGCAATGGTCAGCGAAGGCTTGGAACAAGACGAGCAGCATGGTCTAGAGGAGGACACTTGTCCTTTGCCGACGTTGGGGTCGGGGGGACAAGTCGAGCAGGTTGTGGATATGGAGCTAGACCAGCTTGACACGGTGGAAACTCAGGCTGAAGAAGAAGAAATAGTGGAATATGATACACTCCAAATGCGGGATGAACTATAATTTACAGCTCAAGACGAGATTGAAGAGGTTGTTATTAACTCTGCTTATCCCGAGCAAAAAATAAAGATTGGCAGAGCGTTATCGGTAGAAGCTCGCGCTAACCTGGTCAAGCAACTCCAAAGTAGCCTGGATGTGTTCGCATAGAGACCAGAGGATATGCAAGGGGTTAGTGAGGACGTTGCAGTTCACTGCCTAAGTATGGACCCAGCTTTCAGGCCAATTTAACAAAGGCCTAGAGTGCACTATGCATAAAAGGACAAGGCGATCAAGGAGGAGGTGTAAAAGTTGCTCAGTGCAGATATTATTGAGGAGATATACTATCCGACTTGACTGGCTAATGTAGTCATGGTTAAAAAGTCGAATAGGAAATGGAGGATGTGTGTGGACTTCACAGACCTTAATAAAGCTTGTCCGAAGGATTGCTATCCTCTTCCTCGCATTGATAAGTTGGTGGATGCTATAGCGGGTTTTGAGTTCCTGAGCTTCATTGATGCATATTCGGGGTATCACCAGGTGAAGATGAATGAAAAAGATAAAGCTTTGACTGCCTTCCAGGCAGCGGGCGGGCTCTACTGTTATAAGATGATGTCATTCGGCTTAAAGAATGCAGGAACTACTTATCAGCGGATGGTGAACAAGATCTTCAGCTCGCAGATCGGCAGAAATGTGGAGGCCTACATTGATGATATGGTGGTAAAGACCAAAGAGCATGATCATATTGTTGATTTGGAAGAAACCTTTGACAATCTCAAGAAGAACAACATGAAGCTTAACTCGAGCAAGTGTGTGTTCGGGGTGAAGGCGGGCAAATTCATGGGATTCATGGTGAATGAAAGAGGTATTGAGACCAACCCGGAAAAAATTAAGGTGTTGGTCACAATGAAGCCTCCTTGTTGCATCAAGGACGTCCAGAAGCTTAATGGTCGAGTTGTAGCTCTTGGTCGCTTTATTTCCAAGTCGGCAGAAAGGTGCCTGCCATTTTTCAAAGTGCTTCGAGGAAACAAAGGGTTTGAATGGACAAAAGAATGTCAAGAAGCTTTCAAGCAGCTGGTAGAATATTTGGGACAGCCTCCATTGCTAAGCAGCCCGGTCCTTGGAAAAAATTTGTTTGTGTATCTCGCTCTGAGCGAGTATGGCCGTATAGTTAGGGAAGAATGTAATCTTCAAAAGCCTGTGTACTATGTTTCTAAGGCCCTCACCGCGACGGAGGGGCGTTATTTTAATGCAGAAAAATTGGCTTATTCGCTTGTTGTAGCTGCTCGGAAACTTCGAGCTTATTTTTCTACACACCCCATCATTGTGTATACAGACACACCTCTCAGGAAAATTCTGCATAAGCCAAACTCTTCTGGTCGCTTGCTCACCTGGTTAATTGAATTGACCGAGTTTGAGATCTATTATCAGCCTCGGCGAGCTATTAAGGCACAAGCTTTGGCAGACTTTGTGACTGAGACTAGTTTCAAGAATTCATGCGAGGAAGAAGTTTCTACCCAGACCGCGTCAACGAATGTTCCTATCCAGCAGCCTCGTCCAGATTATTGCTGGGAGTTACATGTGGATGGCTCGGTTAGCAGGTTTGGAAGTGGAGCAGGTCTTTTATTAGTTCCACCCGAGCAAGATGTGGAGTTTGAAAAGGCTTTGCGTTTCAAGTTTCCAACATCAAATAACCAAGCAGAATATGAGGCTTTGATCGCGGGGCTAAAGCTCGCGCAAGACGTAGGAGTGCGCGAGATAATAATCTACTGTGATTCGCAATTGGTCGTGAACCAAGTCAAGGGTGATTATGTTGTCCATCATCCAGTCCTGGTTCGCTAGTGTACCTTGGTGAAGGAGGTTTTGAAGGATTTTGATTACTGGGAGTTGGTTCGAATTGGCCGTGAGGATAATATGCGCGCAGATTACCTTTCCAAGATGGCCGAAGACGAAATTCAATCTTTGCTTCCAGGGGTTATGATTGAGTATTTGGAGGTCCCAGTGATAGAGAAAGAGGTGATCATGGACATTGAGCTTGCTGCGAAGTGTTGGATAGATGATCTGAAAGCTTATATCGAGCAGGGGACGTTGTCCGAGGACAAGTCGGAAGCTCGAACTATTCAGAAGCGAACATGCCGGTATATTATTTTGGATAAAATTCTCTACAGGCGGTCAGTCATATACTAGGCCTTTGCTTAGGTGTGTGCGGCCAGAGATGACCGAGGGCATACTGGGTGAAATTCATGAGGGAAAATGTGGAGGGCACTCGGGTCAACGGTCGTTGGCAGAAAAGGTTTTGGCTACATGGTTTTATTGGATTACTTTGAGGCGAGATGCAGAAATGTATGTTCGACAATGTGATAAATGTCAATGTTACGCCGATATACCTCGGTTACCTTCTACCGAGCAGACTCTTGTGGTGGCATCATGGCCGTTCGATATGTGGGGTATATATTTAATTGGACCTTTCCCGTTAGCCCGCTTAAAGTTTAAGTACGCGATAATTGCTGTAGATTACTTCACCAAATGGGTAGAGGCTAAGCCTTTGGCAACCATCAGTGAGGTTAATGTGATAGACTTTGTACACAAGCATATTTGGTGCCGTTTTGGGGTGCCCCGGGCTATAGTTTTTTTTATCATGGAACGCAGTTCTCGGAGAAATTCACAAAGGCATGTGAGCAGATGCGTGTGAAGCATTGGCAGTTTTCTGTGGCGTATCCTCAAGGCAATGGGCAAGCTGAGGCTGTTAACAAACAAGTCCTGCACGCCCTTAAGCAAAATCTTGACGACAAAGCAGGAAGATGGGTGGATGAGTTGCCATCAGCTTTGTGGGCGGTTAGAACAACAGTTAGAGGGCCCACGGGTAAAACGACATTTTCTCTTGCTTTTGGATCTGAGGCCATGGCATCGGTGGAGATGTACTTGCCAAATCATAGAGTGTCTCACTATGATATAGAATCCAATACTGTAGCTCGGGCGGTTGATCTTGATTTGGTGGAGGAGAAACGGTTGGAATCTAAGATGCGAATGGCCAATTATAAACAGCGAGCAAAGGCCCACCACGATAAAAGGGTTCGTGGTCGGTCATTTACTGCGGGC
This sequence comes from Codonopsis lanceolata, assembly GCA_013146195.2. NCBI lineage: Eukaryota > Viridiplantae > Streptophyta > Magnoliopsida > Asterales > Campanulaceae > Codonopsis > Codonopsis lanceolata. Next base: position 98,111,564 of record CM028382.1, on the reverse strand, counting down.
GAGTGGGTTCTCCGAAAAATTGAGACAGCCGGCCATCGAGCAGAATGGGGGAAGTTTTCCCCTAATTGGGAGGGTCCTTTTCAAATAGCCAGAATTGTCAAGGAGGGGATCTATATGTTGCGAACAGAGGAAGGCTTCGAGCTTAAACATCCATGGCATGCAGATCACTTAAAGAAGTATTACCGTTAATTGGTATTGTGCGGGTTATGTTTTCTTTTGCTTTGATGTAATTGGGACGAAATGAATGAGCATACATTGGGTCTCATTATGTATGTTGTTTTTTGAGTGTCCCGTTTGTGACATTGAGCACGGACTTGATCATGCTTTTAGCGGGCATGGGTTTTTCCTGTTCGGTTTAAAAGTTGATGATCGAGTGTGGTCTGAGGTTATCTCGATTATTCCCTTTTTCGCGAGTACAAAGTATCTTTGCTCGTGAAAAGGGGTTGGTGTTCGAGCTTGTTATTTCGATTATTCTTCTTCACAATTGCGAGCTATCTCAGCTCGGGTGAAGGGGTTGGTGTTCGAAGGCTATGCATTTTTTATTTCTCGTCAAGCCCGGAATGAGCTTGCTCGATTTAAAAGATAGGTTTTTAAAAAGTTGAAGCATTTTTTAGAAAATACAAGCGTTGATATTAGGTGCAGAAATGTTAATATTACAGGCCCAAGGATGGTGTAAGTTGTCTTGCAGGGAAAAAGTAATGAAAAGTTCAGTTTTGGCACGCAGGCCAGAAGAAATTTAAGGATCGGCAGGAGCGTCTTGAGCGGTGCTTTGGCCAGGGTCAGCCATTTCACTTGGGGTGGTCTCTTCAATCACGATCACGTCCCCATCATCACCAGCAGCATGAGCAGCCAAGGTTGAAGCCTCCTGCGACTTAGCCATCCAGATATGGGTCATCAGATCTGTAATGGTCACTTCGGTAATTTGTGGAGGGGTCCAAGCAGCGACGAGCCCTTTTTGAGCGTCTGATTGAGCCAGGGAAATCAACTCATCTTCGGTGAAGGGCACCAAGGCATGGCCCGGGCAAGCAGAAGGGAAAAAGGGGGTGTTAGTTCCCCATTCCGCAAGTTACTCTGGCCGGACATCCATCTCGCTGCACGTCGGTTGCCTAAGGACATGGTTCACTCCTTGAAGAAATAATGGATAGGCTTCCTCCTCAACACTCGCATGGAAATCTTCAGAGCTTTTATAGTCAGTAATGATGGCTTGTTTTTGCTCCTCGTCCGGTTGGGATAGCTCTTCCCTTAATCGCCTCTCTTTCTCGGCTGCTTCCTCCTTGTTTTTCTCCAGCTAGTTGAGCGCCTCCTTAAGCTCCTTCCTCACTTGACCGATGTTTTTGAGAGCGGTCTCCTCAGATTTCTTGGAAAAGCTAAGATGAGCTTCCAAGGTCTTCTTTTCATCCTCTAGCTTGGAGAGCTCGATAACTTTTATAGTCACGGCTTCTTCGCTCTCTTTCAGCTCAGCTCAGCTCGGAGGCAGTTGATTTGTTCTTCAAGATTATTTTTTTCCGAGGACAGGGAGCTGGAGGATTTGATGTTTTCAAGCAGTCGGTCGTACAAAAGTTCCGTTTTGGTGGCCGCCTGAAAGTACAATATAAAGTTACACAGAGAACATAGTATTTGGTTACTTTCATTGATAAGCATGTAGTTACTTACCTCGGCCATGCACATTCCTATCTCGCCAATAAGAACCGAGCTGGAATGTTCAGTACTCCTCTTCCGAATGCCAGTGTGGCGGAGCCTCTTCATGATACCTAGTCCAACGGTGGCAGCATGCCCGCCCCGTCTGTTGGTGTTGAGGTTAGCTAGGTCAGGCACATTGGCTACCTCAGCAATTATCTTGGCAGCGAGCTCCCGAGTTTTTGGCATCACAAAGTTGTTCCTTTGCCATAAGGGTGCATGCTTGAGAGCTCGATGTTTCAACCTGATCGCCTTGTTCTGTTCCCGATCTGGTTCTTCTGTCGGTAGGAAGTTCAGGGGCAGGCCGCTTTGATGTTTGAATGGCGGGAATAGTTGGATTGGAAGCAACAGTTGTAGTGGAAGGAGCAGCTGTAGGGATAGGAGTGGCGGCTCGACCCGACTCGGAGTGTCCTCGGCTCCTTCCCTGTCCGGTGCTTGCAGCAGGGACGGTGGGAAGACGGGCAGGCTCCAGGGGGGCCATCTGGGTATTCCTCCTCGTGGTATTCCTCTTCATAACTTGAAGGAATCTGTTGGAATCTTCTAGTTGCTTCATATCTGCAAAAAAGAGTTACAAAGAGTTTATAAAAATTTGGGGGTTGAAGTAAAATGCAAAGGAAAGCTAGATTGAAAAATTAATATGTAAACCATTCAATGAGAAAGAGGGGGTGCAGTATGTCTCAGCCTGCTCACAGTCGGGACACTCGCTAGGGAATCTCCCTCCGTGACAATCTCCCCAGTAAGGGTGGGGTTCCTCAGCGTCAATGGTCATCCTAGGTTCCACTCCTTCTACCGGCTAGCTCAATATAACAGCCAAGTGAAGTAGGGGAAGTTCAGAAGTAAGGGCCACCCAATCGAGTACCCAGTCTTGTCAGTTTTTCCCTTCCCTGACATTAAGCAGCTTTCGAAAGACCTTAGCAAGTTGGGGTTCTCCTGCTCGAAAGGCGTCTTTGTCATACTTAGTGATCTCCAAATCTTCCAAATACGGAGCAAAGGGCCATCAGACCCGAGATTCAACGAGCAGAGCCTTTCCATCCCAGGCATCAACTTTGTTGGGTCCATCGGTGAGGAGTTTGAAGTAGTTGGGGTTCGATCGGCCAGTTATACAACCACTCTTCTTGTCCAAGGAAAACAGAAAGAATTTTCTGAATAGGGCCATGCTGGGTTCAAACCCGAGCAACCGACAGGTAACGGTATAGGCGACCAAGAATCTTATAGTTGTGAGGGTCAGATCACAAGGAAAAGCGTGGTTTTGGTTCAGGAATTCTGAAAAAAAAAGGGTCTAGGGGAAGCCTTAGGCCGACGAGGAAAAAATCAAAATAGAAGACCATGCGGTCTCATTGGAAATTATGCCCGTCTTTCTTGATGTCCAGGTCGAAGGCCTTGACACGGTAGTTTTTGGGGTCTATACCCAGCGAATAGAACCACGCGGATACGTTGTCTTCATAAGTCAAATCATCCTATTTAATTTGGGCAGGAGCATTGGTCGCGACTTGTTTGCCTTTATGAGTGTCAAGTTTTTTCTTTTTGGATCCCGGGCTGCTCGTGCTCGGAAGGATACTTTCAGGTCGATCATCTTCCTTAAAATTGGCTTGCTCGTTCTCGGTTAGTTTATCTTCTAGCTCAGTCGGGAATTTTAAAGTTTCTTCTGCGAGGGTGATGGGTCTTCGTGGGCTTAATGAAGGATCTTCCTACTCGGATCCCTTGGAGCTCGAAGATTCAGTCTCGAGGCTCTCTTCGGTTTCAGTTGAGGCACCTTGGTCGTAGCTACGGCCTTCGATTTCAGAATGTGTTTCGTCATTGGAAGACATCCTACAGGAAATAGGAATCGAGGAATGCATGTTAGTCTTTGCTTGTGAAAGTTAGCAAAGAGCGGGCAAGCAAGAACTCTTGATAAAGGATTATTTCAAAACCGATGAACAAGGCACCAGTCTGGTATTCCTCGATTCCCATTTATAGGTGGGTTTCTTATGAAACGGTTAGACCTTTAGAAATGATCATGACATTGTGTGAATATTTGGGAGCAGGCAATTCAAGATGGCTAGAAGGGAAACATAATATCAGACGTCCTAGTTTACGACAGATTAGTTATTCAGATCATAACAGAACTTATCATGTACCCAAACGACATCATCGAACCCTAAAATGCGGGTTCTAGCAGCGAAGAAATGAAATTACAGCAAGAATTACAGTAAGGATTGAGGAATACCTGTCAATGATGAAGGGTTGCTTGGAGGAAAAATATGGGGAATCCTATTTGCGCGGTTGAATGCAGGGATGAGTGGCTCCGGCTTTGATTTTGCACCAAGATTGAGAAAGTTCAAAATGAAGGTGAACCTATGCTTTTATACCAAGAGAAGCCGTCGTTTGGAAGCGGTCTCGAGAACTGTCATCATTAAGGCCCGGAAGCCGAGGCATTGCATTTAATGATACCTTGGGTAATGAGCCCGTGTGAGGGTATAAGGCGGCTATTGACGGCCCGTCCATTCAAAAAATCCTTTGGGCTGGCATCCACTCTTAACATTTAGCTGAAGACAATCCTTGATGAATTCGTGAAATGATTCATCTTATAAACGATCAGGCTTAGGGAATTCAAGATACTTCTCCTCGCTCCGAGCATAGACACTCGACAGACAAGGATCATGGGGCTACTGAACTGCCTGGCCCAAAAGGCCCAAGCCTAGGTCACGTGCCTGGCACACTTCCTGTCATCACGAGCAGAGCACGTGTACTCAAACTCGATTGTGAAGCGGGCAGCGGCCAGACAATGATCATTATAATGAGGATTTGGGGGCGAAATACCAAGTCAGCAGTGCATAGCGAGTTGGGGAGTTTGATACCCAGTGGGCAAGATCATAGCGAGCTGGGGGCTCACTTTCCAAGTAGTCAAAAGTTCAGCGAGCAGATTTACCATGCTCGGTTATGCAAGTAACGGTCATCTCGAGCATGGGCAGTTATTCCCGTGAAGATCGCTTCCACATTCATGATCAAACCGTTAGAATAGACGTGGCAGTTAATGTGTCCGCCCAGCACGCATTGACATTTAATGGGAAGTTATCCAACTTCCCAAAAAGCTATAAAACCCCTCAAAATAAAGGAGGGGGGTACATGATTCATATACTAAGGCTAATTCTGTCAGTTTGCTTACTCATTAGAGGGTTAGCTAATTTTCACACCGGATGGCTTTTGCAGGGAAAGCCCTCTGCCTAGTTTACGATTGTTGTTTCCATTTGAAATTAAAAAAAAGTATTAAGTTGTTTTGAAAACTTTTTGGAGGGAAGCCAGACATGCGTGGCAATTCTCCTGCATTTCCACATCAGTCGCCAACTAGGCAGCCATGTCAACCTCCCATTATGAAGCTAACCTCCCTTTAACGTAAGGTTTTAATTGTAAAAAAAATTATAGGTGGACAAAGGATATGACAAAAAAATAACACGCCATTTAATTTGCAAAACGTGAAAATAGGTTAGGTTTTTGTTGTTGCAATTATCTCATATTTTCGCTACTTAATCATTTCTTACAACAAATTTGAACTAAAAGACAACAATGAAACAATCAAAGGTACATGAATCTCTTTGAAGTAAGAAATATAGGGACCAATTACGCAACGGTCCTTAGTACAGGCTATAACAATGAGCTTCATAAGCACATGAACTCCATTCGAGTTTGACCAGAAGAACCGTAAAAATGCCCTGGAAACACTTCTGAAGAGATTTCAAACCAAACTTCTATAAGCTGCACGCCTGCACCACTGGTATAATGGAACTTATGAGAAAAGCTTCCGATATTCATCTGCTTCTTGAGCCATCTCCTCCAGGCTTCTATCCTTCCTTTCCTTGTCCAAGTCAAGAGTCTGCTTTAGTTCCCTTTCCTTCTCGTCAATCTACATCAAATATGCAAGCAATTGATAATTCATTGTAATCTCAAATGATCTTTCCGAGCACAAGCATTGATATGAATAACCAAACAGATACCGTGAGACATGGGTTTAGAACTTACAGCATCATAGATCTTGTCATTTTCCTCGAAGTCCCCTCCTTTTCGTGGGAGAATGTGGATGTGAACATGAGGAACCGTCTGTCCTGCTTGTGGCCCATCCTGAAATAATGCAGACATCAGAAAGTTAAGATCTAAGTAAACAAAACATACATAATTTTGGTGCAGCTGTAGTTAGATTGAGTTTTTTTTTTTTTGGGTAAAAAAGTTAAGTGGAGAAGCCTAATCTCCCGTTGGGTAGAACCATAAATGCGGTAAAGCTCCCTCTCCCAAGTTTTAAAGCAGCTGCATTTTCATAGCTTGAACCTCAGACCTATGGTTAAGCTAGAGTATCCCGATTCCCCCCAGCTGATATACGCACTTGGTGGTAGTTAGATTAAGTTGTATGGCAAACTAGATATTGACTCCACCCCCAAGTATTAACTTGAAAGCCTGATAGTCTACCATTCCACTGAGCAATGGCAGTTCCAAGGAACAACTAAATGGTTGACAATTTGAAATTCCAAATACATTCATTTACATTCATGTTCCGTGATTTAAAGATTGCCATCTTCCATCATCTTCAATTTTAGCAACAGTTTAACCCTTCAGGCACTTCAAAAGCCAGCAAACTGTTGAACATGTCGGAATAGCCAAAGATGCATATTCTCAAGACGTCTAACTAGGGGTGGCAATGACTGACACGACACGATAGTACGAACCAACATGATACGATTATAAAACATGATTACAGAGACAAATGACACGATAAGACCAACACGACATGACACGAAACACGACACGTAAGGCACGGAATTGTTAATATATTCAAAATAATAGTTATTGTTATATTTATGATCAAATTAGATATATAACATGAAAACACGATAATGAGGCACAAACACGACAGGTAGCACAAATTGCCACCCCTACGTTTTACTTACTCTCTACTTACATGTCAACTTATAACATTCATATATTGCCTCCAATAACATGATGGGACCTCATGTAAAAATTAAGACAAGCAAAACGGATTCAACAATTTTTTTTTAAAAAAATACCTTACATAATGTCATTCAAACTACATGCTAGGCTTGATTTACATTGTTGGGCCCTCAGAAGAGCCAGCAACTTAACATGGTATCAGAGCCAGCAGTATATTGAATGCACAACAGCACAAGTTGGCACCTGTTTGGTGTGTGATTCCCTGGTTATGCATCTTTGTTTCTCTCACAGGAATCTCTCCGCATGTGAGCGGCTAACCTGTAGGGGGGAGTATTAGGTTTGATATGCATTGTTGGACACCCCCACCCCCAAGCTCTAACAATTTAAGTTTTCAAATGAGTTGGTAACTTAACACTACATTTTGTAAAGAAATGGGACTGAGTATTATATTTTAATACAATCACCAACATTCCTCCAAATAAAATTATGTTCACATCACCTGCTCTATTCTAAGAATTCAGTTTGTCACCTAAAACAAAGAAAGATAACAATACCACATAAAACAAGATGGGGTTAAGAGGGGAAACATCATGTTCAGAATGTATCCAAAGTCTAGGTGCATCAGCAAATAAAAAGTTTTACAACATAAAGAAGATCTCAAATCCAGATAGTACAACATGCTTGCTTACTTGGATTGCAAATGTGAGTGAAGATGCTTTGTGGTGGCACTCGAGCTGACGACCAATCTTTTGAGCTGTGATCCACAAGTCACTAGTCTCATTTGTGGTGAGGTCAACAAAACGCTTCACTTCACGCCTTGGGCAGACAAGCACGTGTACATATTGTCAAGTTAACAAAGAAATAATAGAATTTCCCAGTAGCTTAATTAAACTTTCCGAAGATGAATCTGAGCAAAGGAGCATATGATCGACTACATCCACAAATCAGGTATTTAATGGTGTGAGCCAACAAAAGTAATAAATGGTGCAATTTGTGCATGCCCATACAGTACTTAGCATCTACAACAGGTCTGATCGTCTTTTAAAATGAACTGAAGCGTTCAATCTCCGGAACCAGTAAGCATATACAGTACCATCGTATTTTGAATGAAAACAGAGTGCATTGAATAACTAGTTTAAATGGGGACACAGTATGATGGGGATTGCAAGTCCCTCTTTTTGACTGCATCAGAATTCTGTCGCTGGTATCCACCACTCACAAAGGCAACCACTTTCATCATGTAAAGACTTGCAAGTTATTAACAGAGTATTTAAGTGCAGTAAGTTGAAATAAATCCCTATACATCACTCTAACAATCAGAGAAAAGGATATGACCTGCAAAAGGAAACAAACATGATTAGAATCACATGAATTATGAGCAAGAGATTGCAGTTGATAAAAGATAGATAAAACATGTTAACAAGGGAAAACTATTTGTAAATGGATGAGTGAATCAACCAAAATTAAAAAGAGAAGGAAAAAAATGGAGGAAAAGTAGAACCGTGTTGGATTCCTTGATACACGGAGTAAAAATGAGTTAATATACAAACAAAGTTTTGCATGTCAGGATGTCCAAAGCACAAGCATACAGTATTTAGGCATTGTACAAGCATGTATAGCTACGATGCATGTGTAATTAGAGATATAATTTCCAATAGCATAAATCAAACAAGAAACGAAGATTGAATTTGATAACCAGGCTAACCAGCAGAAGCATAAGAAGATCAATTTTCATACATTTAACATAAACTATAACGGACAGGAACTGAAGTAACACGTATGGTACCTCTATACGAAATTAATTAATTATAATCTGCTCCAACAGAAGCAGCAGATACAGTATTTATAAATGAATCTAGGTTGACATAAATGAGTAAGGAAATTAAACATATCAAAAGAATAAATAATAACAAACGACTTCCGACAATTTCATCACTCTGGGAATGCATTATTAGAGTGAGTGAGTGTGTGTAGCCTAGCTGTCATACAAAAGGTCACCCAGACTAGTAAAATCTGGTGTACACTCTCTTCCAAACAGAGACTTAATACATAATGAAATAATGAGCAAACTCAGTCATAGATGTCTGAGTTTACTTTCAGACTTCAAATGAATCATTTAACTCTAAATGAGAAATGCTCAACACATCAAGTACACGTGGAAAATGATGATATTTTAACTAGGAAAAGCCTGGGGTGCTGTATCACTAAAGCTTTTTGTGAGGGCCAATGAGAGTGAACACACGAGACCTGCTTTTCATCGTATAAAAATGAAATGGAATCATGTAAACTTGGAAATGTACCTCTTGCTTTCACTAATATTTTCTTTCTTTATACCATCTTCCTAAGTAACCAGACAAAGACGCACAGAGTTTTATTTGCATTTTGTTACCGATTCTCCACAGAATCCATTGACCAACACTTACAACTAGGTTAATCCAATCTCAACTACAAAGCTCTAATCTCCCAAGCGGCAAAAGGAAGGCAAGTGAAAATGTACCACCTCAACAGCACACCCAATTCAATTTAGGCATAGTAGAACATGCGAGCGAATCCTAAATGTGATGATTCCTATGCAAAGATACACTAGTAACATAATCTACAACAAACCCAAAAAACGTAATCCCCTCTTTTCCCAAAATGAGAGTCTGATTAAGATCATGAAAAACAACAGAGTGAGTAAAAAAGTAAGACATAGGCATACCAGGAAGAAGGGGGCGGAGGTTGACCATAGCATATGAAAGATCAGTAGAATAGAACACTTCTTTGTTGTCAATTTTGTATGGTCCAAATCTATAATACCCCACAGCCTCCATCTGCGTTCAGTCAATTTGCACCGAGTAAACCTAATGAGAATTTTAAAAGATAACAGAAATGGAATTTAATTATAAAATTTAAATTTTAGTGAATAAGAACTTGCCTTGGGGTATTGTCTGTGATTGGATGAAGACGACACTCTGGCTATGTAGAGACGGTGGCTAGCGGCCGGTCGGAGTGTTGTTGATGAATATAATGCGAACAACCTTGTTGAAGAGGAGAGACAAGGCGGTACCAGGTTTAGCATGAATTCACAAACCTCGCTTAAAACCTAAAGAAAAAATCAATAGTTGTTGAATAATTAGTACTATAACCAAATCAAATTCAGATTGAATTGAACAATATTTCCGGTTCATATAAATGGTGTTACGGTTCCATGTAGTGAAAAATGTGTTATGGGTTTGGGTGACTCTTAAACATAAATGGTTCTTACTAATATGTGAACCCCAAATACTAAGTATACCCAAAAAAATATCAAATTTCCAATTTTACCCATACTCACCGACTATACCTAGGGGTGGAATCGGGACGGACCCGTCCTGATTAGCCTTGTCCCGATCCCATCCCGATAGAATTTAGGATTCCAATTTCCTTCTCGATCCCGTTCCAAGTGTCGGGATCTCGACAGTTCGAGAGATACAAATCATGTAATCCCGACTATAATATTTATGAACAATATCTTTGACACTAAAATATTTTTAAAATGTCTTCATCGTGATTAAGATTTCAGACTGTATATTTACAAGTGTACTTGAATATTTACTTAATGGTGGGTATTGATGAATCTATCATTATGAGCAAAATGCACCCCTCATTCGCAGCCGCAGGAAAAGAGTTGCACTAAGTGCAGAAATTTGATAGACAAAAAAAAACCACAACATTGTGAAAATAAATTTAACAAATACAATTAAGTAATTTTAGAAAACACAAAATAGACATTGTTTGAAAGATAATCTCTTGGCTTGGTAACCGTACACACTCACAATATTAAAAAAAAAAAATAATAGTTAGACGGGTCGGGAATCCCGACGGGATTGATATATTTTCCGAATCCCGTCCCGAAATAAGTCGGGATCGGGATTATGTCGGGTCGGTAAATGTCGGGATCGGGAAAATTGGGACTTTTGCCAGCCTTAACTATACCCTTCTCATCCTCTATTCTTCTTCTTTTTTTCTTGGCAAAACTCTTATTTGAGCCAGTCAACTTTTCAAAAACTTGCAATGCGGTCACCAAAAGTTTAAAATTTTCATTCTTGCCACAGTACATTAGTAAGGCTACAAGCAAGCTCATTTTTTGGATGAACGTTAGATTTAACCATTAAATTATGTCATATATATATATATATATATATATATATATATTTTGTCCCTTCTCAATACTAAAACTTCGTATAATATTATAAATCTAGAGTGGTCCAATTGTTAAACACTTAGAAGATCTATTCTCTCTCGGTCTCTTCGTTGCCAACGACGACATCGTAGTTGCAGAGCTCTGCGCCAGAATGTCTTTAGAACCCGGCTACTTCTTGGTGGCCCCAATTCAAAGACCTTGAAGAGAGAGAGAATTACAGATCGAGGATGGCGTCTTCACCGCCAAACACTACCAACATCTGAACCCCACTTGATGGATTTTTTGTGAGTTATTTCTTGAGCTCGTCATCATCATCATCAACATCAACATCAAGCTTGAAGATCAAAATCTAGATCTGAATCTCTCCTTCAACCACCACCATCTGCCGTACTCCGCCTTCCTTAAACGCACATACATAAACTAAATGATTCAAAATTTTAATTACTTGAAATAAAAATTCAATGGAAACGCCGGATAACGAATGTGTACCCTTCCAAACAGCGGAACAGATCATCCTCAGTTGGGGCTTGACGGCTTCTGAAGACGCTAGAGTCCGCACGATCTTTGACGGCGATAGTCACAAGATCGATCGATACCCTGCACCTATGAACGAAATCCAATGCTTCATGAAGTCAACCACGGTGTCCGATGACGACGATAACCAGTCAAGCAAAGACAACACCGCGCTCCGGATCGCCATGGCTCGTCTCGAGGACGATTTTCGTAGTATCCTGATTTCGCAATCGACTCCGATCGAAACCGACTCGCTCGTTGACCTTAACTTGTCGGTTCATTCCATCTACACCACTAGAACGAATAGTATCATCAGCAAAGCACCGGACGATGACTACAGAGACAACGATTCCTTCACCAAGTTTTGGAACTGGCGAGTCTAGTACTACCATCGCTAGCTACAAATCTACGAATAGTATTTGCGAGATCGATCTAATGCTGTCGGAAAGCATCTATGATCTAGTACTACCATCGCCAGCTACAGAGACAACGATTCCTTCACCAAGTTTTTATGAATGATAGCTCCAAAATGTTTAATGTCTATAAATTGAAGGACCGTGACAAGCTCTGGTGCAAACAGATTAAGTATGAACATATGCTAGAATGAAGAAGATGCCTAACCGGGCACAACCTCCTACATGAAGAAAAAGAAGATTGCTGAACCTTGCCAAACAACCCCAACCCAGCCAAAATAGACCACCGACCAACATCCTAATGCCACCCTGTGAAGTCCATAAAACCAACTGACGGACCTGGATGCACCTCCTTAAGTCACGGAAGTAAGAGACTTGGCAGCATAAGCCAATTCCTACTCTAAATAAGCACCACTCCTTGAAGCAAGTCCAATTCCTCTCCTTCCATATAGTCCAACAAGGCAAAGACATCTCGTTTGCCATCACTTTCTGGCCACTGCAACTGTTAAAAGGTAGCCAATTACCTATTAAATACCCCCTAAATACTGATAGCAAACACTATACTATTAGGAGTCCTACTTTTAATTTTACTTTGTCCCAAAAACATATTCTCGCCTTTGCCGGTAATGCTCATTCTGATCCATACGGATGCACTTAATTAAGTAAACACAAGTCACTACCACAATCTGTACCTTGAAAATACTAACCCGAAGGGCTTCACTTGAGGGCCACAACCTATCTTACTCCCAAAACTGAATAATAAGTACAAGGTAAATTCCTCAAAAGATTTTAGAAATTCATTAAGGAACAACATGTCTTCATTTTATTTTTATTTTTTTGATAAGTAAAGAGTATATATATATATATAAAGAGGGCACCAAAAAAGGTAATGCGTCCTATTTACAGAAGTAGGAAAAGACCATGAACTCCATGTACTTTCAGTCTATTCCGTAAGCAATAAAATATGAGTGCATACATCCACACCTATACATATTTCACATTACTGTTGCTTATGCAGAAATAGGATGAAGTATAACATACAACTATTGGGGAGAGAGAGAGAGAGGTTATCATTCAGTTGATGGCACACAATTCCTGCAAGTATAGAAACAAAATTTCAAAAAACATACTTGGATCAGATTCTATGGTGCACCACGACATGAAGGCAAATCAGAATGCTGCAACAATAAACACAACTTCATTAATCCAATAATCATAATGCATCGGGTAATTATGCTTCCCAAGGGATAAGAATGGACAGATGTTCTAAACTTCTAATGGACATGAAGCCGCAAAACTTAACTTTTCTTCATGGGGATTGTAGGACAAATGGAGAATATGTAAATAAATTATACTTTTACTACATAACTGAATTAAGTTAGCAAGTGTAATTGAAACATAAAATTTGAGCATACAGATTTACAAACCATGGTGAACTGGACCACTGCTTCAAGCAAAACTTAACTGTCAATTGAAGGCCCTTTTGGCAACTATTTCGTTCTGTGTTTCATGGTTCTTTTTCTTAGTTTCTTTCTCGCTCATTATTCCCACCATTTTCCTCTCTATCTCTCTCTTACTTTTTAATACAATACCAAAACTAAGAATAGAAAACAAGGAAACAAAAACGAAATGTCTATCCTAACAGGTTCAGAATTACACAGTCCCAGTCAAAAGATTGGCATTTAGACTTTTCAAAGTCAATGTAATTCTTTCAAATAAAATTTGCATGTGCAATTGTTTGGGTTTGCAAAAACTATAAAACATTATAATTGTAGTACTTATAGTGAAGTTTAGAATGGTTATAGTTTTATTTTCTGCAAGTAAAAAATACGTTAGATATCAATCAGATATAGTGGTCAAATTGACTTTAAAAAGTCAAAATGCAACTCTTTTTTCTGGGACGGATAGAGTATTTATCATCCCTAAAAAGGACCCAAAAGGAAACAATTGAAGATAATCAGTATATTTAAACAGACAAGTGAGTGTAGTGGTGTGACTGGTGTCAGTTGTCACTGCTCAATTTGAAAGTGAAATAAAATAAACCACATTTGCCCGTGTAAATTAGCTAACAACGATTGTAAGTTTAGAAAAACATGGTGGCATAAATTATAGTATCGTAAAATTAATGGGAAAACCAAGTAAATTACACTATTAGGCTCAAATAAACAAAATTTACCAGAAGTTTGGTGCTTGGAGGCAGATTGTTGCCGACGGCGACTTGGTTGCAGAGCAGTGGTCGGACTGAGAGTAGAAAAGCGAGAAAGTGGTGAGGTTTTAGCGGGGGAGGGAGAGAGAGAAGGGCCCTAATTTTTCCCCCAAAATTTACTTCGTTCGAACCGGGTGGGTGGGTCAACCCAATTTATCCGGTTTTGGTCTTGAGTCTTGACATTATTTTGGGTAAATTACAAATAACCCCCCTAAATAATTGTTCAAAGCTTGAATTTCCCCCTTCAACTATCAATCGAAAAATGTACCCTCCCCATCTATAACATTTTCTCATATTGCACCTTCTCTATAGGCAACACCATTGGAATTGATGGAATTTTCTCATCTAAGACTCACATAACCATCTTAATACGTTATTTTTATTATAATATTCCTAAATAAAGATAAGCAAATATTTATATTGATTATTTTTAGGTACAAAAAGGGTTTTAGAGCATTAATGCTAAGATAATAAATTTAAACACCAAAAGGGCATAAATGGTAAATAACACGTAAATATAATCACATAATTCTTAGGTGAGAATTTACGTAAACTCAAATGGTAGTGTTAATTGTTAACAGAAGTAGTGATTAAAGAAAATGCTATAAATGAGACAAGTACATTGTTTCACTTGGTAGTTGAGGGGAGTAATTCGAACTCAACCCATTGTTGAGGGGAATTATTTGTAATTTACCCTTATGCTTTTATTACTCTTATATATATATATATATTAAGTTAGTGAGGAGCACTATGGTTGTGCCACCTCACTGCCTTTTGATAAATCTTCATTGTAAAGCATTCATGTGGAGGCTTTAAAAACTTTTGGCTTTTTAATTATTAACTAATAATAATACATAATAATAATAATCAATATTATAAGGGGTATTAGTATTAACATATATAACTTTTTATACTGTCAATAGTAGAAAAATTATATTTAAAAACTTTTACAACTAATATTACTTCTAACCAATGTCGTGAGATAAAAAAAAAACTCTTCAAAGTGAGACATTATTTCAAATGACTCACTTCTAACACCATACTTTAAGTCTTCATATATTATTCATCCAAAACTTGATTTAGACAAATAAATATATCATTTTGATGCTCTTGTCGAGTATAACGCATTTGCACAATTTCTTTCACTAAAAACACTAATTTTTAAACAAGTATTATACTTTATGTTTTGATATATTATTACCAATAGAAAATAACACATTTCACTAATATTTTGGTGTGCTAACCACATTTGTCATAATATATATATAATGTAACAAAACAAAGTGTTTCACCTTCCGATACATAGCTATAAATGTCATATTCGAGTTTCCATTTATAGAAAGCATTTTAGGCGAGAAAATCACGATTGTTATTAGAGTGAGTGTGTGTAGCCTAGTTGTCATACAAAAGGTCACCGACACTAGTAAAATCTGGTGTATATGCTCTTCTAAACATAGACTTAATACATAATGAAATAATGAGTAAACACAGTCATAGATGTCTAGGTTTACTTTCAGACTTAAAATGAATCATTTAACTCTAAATGATAAATGCTCAACACATCAAGTACATGTGGAAAATGATGATAGTTTAACTCTTAAGGAAACACATGGGGTGTTGTTTCACTAAAGCTTTTTGTGAGGGCCAAGGAGAGTGAACACACGAGACCTGCTTTTCATCGTATAAAAATGAAATGGAATCATGTAAACTTGGAAATGTATCTCTTGTTTTCACTAATATTTTCTTTCTTTATACCATCTTCCTAGGTAATCAGACAAAGACGCACAGAGTTTTATTTGCATTTTGTTACCGATTCTCCACATAATCCATTGACCCACACTTATAACTAGGTTAATCCAATCTCAACTACAAAGCTCTCATCTCCCAAGCGTCAAAAGGAAAGCAAGTGAAAATGCACCACCTCAACAGCACACCCAATTCAATTTAGGCATAGTAGAACATACAAGTGAATCCTAAATGTGATGATCCCTATTCAAAGATACACTAGTAACATATTCTACAACAAACCCAAAAAACGTAATCCACTCATTTCCCAAAATAAGAGTTTGATTAAGATCATGCAAAACAACGAAGCGAGTAAAAAAGTAAGACATAGGCATACCAGGAAGAAGGGGGCGGAGGTTGACCATAGCATATGAAAGATTAGTAGAATATAACACTTCTTTGTTGTCAATTTTGTACGGTCCAAATCTATAATACCCCGCAGCCTCCATCTGCATTCAGTCAATTTGCACCGAGTAAACCTAATGAGAATTTTAAAAGATAATAGAAATGGAAATTAATTATAAAATTTAAATTTTAGTGAATAAGAACTTGCCTTGGGGTATTGTTTGTGATTGGATGAAGACGACGTTCTGGCTATGTAGAGACGGTGGCTAGCGGCCGGTCGAAGTGTTGTTGATGAATGTAATGCGAACAACCTTGTTGAAGATGAGAGACAAGGCAATACCAGGTTTAACATGAATTCACAAACCTCGCTTAAAACCTAAAGAAAAAATCAATGGTTGTTGAATATTTAGTACTATAACCAAATCAAACTCAGATTTAACTGAACAATATTTCCGGTTCATTTAAATGGTGTTACGGTTCCATGTAGTGAAAAATATGTTGCGGTTTTGGGTGACTTTTAAACATAAATGGCTCTTACAAATATGTGAACCCCAAATACTATAAGTACTAGTCTTGTGTCCGTGCCTATGGCACGGTGTCAAAACGAGATTGAATCAAGAGGGTTCTATAGATTTCGCACTCCATAGTGACTATATCAATGAATGACATTTCATTCTATAGAAGGGCTCAACGATATACAATATGCTTGACGATTTTGCAATCCACATTAGGGAGCTAAATACACATTGCATACTTAAACACACAATCAATTGTTCAACATGTTTTAGAACGTTAATAATTTTGCCTGCCAACTACCAACTTTGAAGAAATGTTAGAATCTCATCCCAGCCACCTTTGTCCACCATTTGCCATACTTCACTCCTGACATGTCACAACATATAAAAGCTAATGAGAATGGGCAAAGAGTTTTCGCTAAAGAAACAAAGTCATGGTAATATGAGTTAAAATTTGAAGGAATCCAAAGTCATTATTTATATGTCTAATCACAGAAGGAAGCAAAACCTTTTAACATTAAAATTGAACAAGGAAAGATAGAGGGGAATTGTGGACTTATGAGATCCTTAATCTAGATTTTATGCTCGTGACTATAGCACGGTGACAGTATGTGACTTGATTAATCTATAGAGCAGACAATTTGCGAATGAATTAATATTTACTTGGAATTTAATTATAATTTTTAATTTAATTTCGAAATTGAACAAAGGGCAAGCCCAATCCTCCCCCCTCGCCCCGGCCCACCCTCCCACTCCACCTGGGCCAAGCCCAGTCCCTCCCCCCAGCCCCAACTCTAGTCCTTCCCTCAAGCCCTCCCATTCCTTTGGGCAAGCCCAATCCCTCCCCCCCGGCCCACCAAGCCTGCTCGACCCCCTCCCCGCCCCACCGGCGGGCCTCCCCGGTCCCTCCCCCCCCCTCCCCCACCTCAGCCAAAAAAAATATTTTTTTTTTCATTTAATTAAAAACCAACTCCCGCCCACCTCTACCACCAATCTTCTTCTTTTTTTCAATCTAATTATAATTTTTTAATTTAATTTTGAAATTGAACAAAGAGTAAATTGGTAAACTTTTTTTTTTTCAAAAAGTGATGTATTAAGAATTTTATAAGTGCTGTATTAAGTACCTATGAAATAAAATTGACATGTAAAAAGAATATTTTAGGTTTCTCAATAACAACAACTTTGAACACATGAGATACAATTGATAGAGATTTTAAAAAAATTAGTATTCAACAAAAGCAATATATAATTTTTACAAAAAACATGATGGACATATAAAACTGAACCAACAAACACCAAATATTCAGAATACACATCAAAAAAATAACATAACTAGTAAGAAATAACATAGAATCCATCTAAGGGGGTTCACAAATAGCAAAATAACATAAATGAGATCTATAATTATGATAGAAAAAATGGAAGAAGATCAACTCAAGCAAGTTGATTAAATTCAATTACAAAGAAGAACTCAACGTACAGATGAAAACGCATACAAAGAAGAATTCAAAGTACAGAAAGACGTTGACAAATTGATTAGTCAATAACATTTATCAAGACAAATACTCCTAATAAGATTTAAAAAAATCGAAAACCTCCTGCATCAGAAAAAAAACCCATGCCCTATCATGAAATCATGTATTCCAAATATCTTTACTATCTATATTGATTAGCCAAGAACATTTATCAAGACAAATACTCCTAATAAGGTTGAAAACCTTCAAAAACTTACCATAATCAAAAGCATGGGCGAAGAGGAAACCTTAAAGATTAGTGAGGTTAATGAAGGGGAGAAACACATTGTATACAAATTTTTCCTCTCCTTGGAAACCAAAAGCATAGGTACAAAACAATGTCCCAGTGCCCCTAAGAAACCCTTCAGTCATTGTGCCCCCATAGTAATTAGTAAATAGATTAAAAAAGTCTTAACCAGAAGACATGATAGGGCCTATGACAGCTTTAGCTCCTTCTTTATGGATAGCTCTTTAAATATTCATACCACCACTCTTCTGGTGTGCTAACACAGTACTCGTACGGAAGAAATGGAAGAGAGAGAAAGGGTAGGTTGAGGGAAAGCAAAATCAAAAAATAAATTGAACTGCACCTAAAGCAAAATCGAAATAATAAATTAAATTGTACCTCAATCTTGAAGAATTCGCATGCTGAGAACAACATAGGAAAAGGAAGAGAGATAAATGGTAGATTAAGGGAAGCAAAATAAAAAAAATTAAATTAAATTGTACCTAAAACAAAATCGAAAAATAAATTAAATTGTACCTCAATCTTGAACAACGGAAGACGGAGGTAGCCTGAAGGTGTTGGTAAGGGTTGAAGAGAGAGAAGTAGGAAGGGCTTAACAGAGGAAGGGAAGAAGGCACGCATTAAACAATTTTTTTTTGGGTTTGATGGGTCATCAAAGTCTTAAGAGGGTGAGAAGAGAGGTTAGGGTTTATGTGAGGGGAGGGAAGGGAAAGGAAGGCATGAATGGAGGATAGAGCCAAAAGGTGGGTTTGGAAAAAGAAAAGGAAGTAGTTGGAGGTGAGGAGTCAGAGTACCGGGTATAAATCGCCTTTACACATGTGAAATCTGGAAGAAATTAGGACCGCGGGATATTGGTAAAAAAGTAAATCTTGACATCTGATTAACCTTTATCAATTGTACATGTATTTTGGGATCTCTAATGTAATATAGATACCCAAAAAAATATCAAATTTCCTATTTTACCATACTCACTGACTATACCCCGCTCATCTTCCATTCTTCATCTTTTTTTCTTGGCAAAATTCCTATTTGAGCCCCTCAACTTTTAAAATACTTGCAATGCGGTCACCGAAAATTTAAAATTTTCATTTTTGCCACTGTACATTAGTAAGGCTGCAAGCAAGCTTATTTTTTGGATGAACATTAGATTTAACCATTAAATTATGTCAAATATATATTTTGCCCCTTGTCAATGCTAAAACTTCATATAATATTATAAATCTAAAGGGGTCCAATTGTTAAACACTTAGAAGATCTCTTCTCTCTCAGTCTCTTCATTGCCAACGACGACATCATAGTTGTAGAGCTCTGCGTCGGAATGTCTTTAATACCCAGCTACTTCTTGGTGGCCCTAATTCGAAGACCTTGAGAGAATTACAAATCGAGGATGACGTCTTCACCGCCAAACACCACCGGCATTTGAAACCCACTTGATGGATTTTTATGTGAGTTATTTATTGAGCTCGTCATCACCATCATCAACATCAACATCGAGCTTGAAGATTAAAATCTATATTTGAATCTCTCTTCAACCACCACCATCTGCCGCACTCCACCGCCTTCCTTAAACGCACATACATAAACTAAACGATTCAAAATTTTAATTACTTGAAATAAAAATTCAATGGAAACGCAGGAGAACGAATGTGTACCCTTCCAAACAGCGGAACAGATCATCCTCCGTTGGGACTTGACGGCTTCCAAAGACGCTAAATTCTGCACGGTCTTTGACGGTGATCATCACGAGATCGATCGATACCTTGCAAGCTATGGACGAAATCCAACGCTCCATGGAGTCAACCACGGTCCGACGATGATGATAGCCAGTCAAGCAAAGTCAACAACGCGTTCCGGATCACCATGGCTCGTATCGAGGACAATTTTCGTAGTATCCTAATTTCACAATCGACTCCGATCGAAAGCGACTCGCTCGTTGACCTTAACTCGTCAGTTCATTCCATCTACACCTCTATAACGAATATTACCATCAGCAAAGTACTGGACGATGACTACATAGACAACGATTCCTTCACCAAGTTTTGGAACTAGGCAAATCTAGCACTACCATCGCCAGCTACAGATCTACGAATAATATTTGTGAGATCGATCTAATGCCGTCGGAAAGCATCTATGATCTTCGTAGCTTACATGGAACTTGTCTTCAATTTAAGTGTTGTAGAATGAGTAAACAACTATGGGGAATGAGTATACATATATTTATTTACAAAAAAAACTACATCAAGTATCTATATTATAATACAGCTTAGAGTTTAACTGACGGTCCTGATCGAATTGTACTAAACACAACTGACGACCCAGATTGATTCGTAAGTATATGAGTTATAAATGAACCTCTTAATTATGAGTTATGTTTGAATTGCCTTTCTACAATTATATATAAAACCTTTAGTTGTGGGTTTTGTTTGAATTACCCCGTTAGTTATGAGTTTTGTTTATCCTGACCATTCATTGAACTGATGTCATACCGACACCGTGCCTATGGCACGGACACATATACTAGTTTATTTACAAAAAAACTACATCAAGTATATATTTGTGTGTAATATACAATTATATATTCCATCCGTTCTGGGTAAAGAGTCAACTATTTCATTTTTGAATGTTTCACTTAAAGAGTTCGGGAAAAATTATCTTTTTGGACATCATACTATTGCCAACTACCCGATTTAACCAACCACATTTCATAACTTTCAAATTGACCAATATAAAAAGTAAGTTGGTAGGTTTTGGTCCATGCCATTAACGGGCCATCCAATTTCGTAACATATGTGTTAATGTCGACTAACGGAGGTATTTTATGAGAGGTATTTTTGTCCATTTCCATTAAAATATAAAGACTAAAATTAAAAATTAAAAAAAACAAAAAAATGTCATCTTCTTGGTCAAACCCCACCAATCTCTTCCTCTTTCCTCCCCAACCACCACCTCCATTTTCTTCGACCCTACCACTCTTTCTTTCTCTCTCTCTCTAGCTCTCACTGAAATTCCTTATATGAAAGACCTCATTTTTTTCCGCTCAAATCATCGACATATCTGGTCACAGGCAAAAATCCACTTTAAGCTCCGCTCATCTCGCTCTTCACTTTCTGACTCCTCTTTCTTCGACGAATCTCCATTGCCAACGTCATCCTTCAAGCTCTATCTTATCCATAGCCGCTGTCTTCACCCAGTTCGCCCCCCATCGCAACCCACAGATTCGGCAAGATTTCCCATCTCTCTCTTTCAACCCCGATCTCTTCGCCCGGATCCAACTAGCCCAGCGAGCTCCCTCATTTTCCTTCTCATGACGGGTCTAAATCCGACACACGTAGCTTGTCTCCGTTGCTCATTCCCATTTTCAACCGCGGCTACACTACATGTAACCCTTTTTTAGCCAGGAATCCTATCTTTTACGCAGACGAAAATCGAATATTCTGTTGTGGTTTTGACCTGTCCGACTTATTTGATCAAGAATCTTCTCTGTTTCAGAACTCTCTAAGCCTCTCATAACAACAGTTTCTCTGCAAAAGATCAGTGAGGTTGTCAACCAATTCTCGATAAGAAGTCTCGACGCTATGACCAGAGGAAAAACGCTGAGATGGGTTGAGTTCTCAAATGCCGAAATGCCTAGGTCGGGAGTGCCAAAATAGGTCGAAGATTACGTACAGCAGCTCGGGTAGGTTTTAAAAGAAGGTTGGTGGGCCGAATCTGATGTCTCAAAGATTGTACAAATGTCTTCATCGGGGTTCTTTGAAGATTTTGGTGGAGCTCTGACGATGAGAGAGAGCGAACTGGGGAGAAAGTTGAAAGGAGAGCTTTAATAAAAAAATGAAATGGGGAATTTTTTTAATGAATTGGGGAATTTTTTAATGAAAGGACAAAAATCCCACATAGAGTTCCTCCGTTAGTCGACATTAGCAATCCAGATAAAAAATTATATGACCCATTAACGACATGGATCAAAACCTACCAACTTACTTAGTACATTGGTCAATTTGAGAGTTATGAAATGTGATTGGCCAAATCGGGTAGTTGACAATAGTATGATGGTCAAAAAAATATTTTTTCCAAAATAGTTCACTTCAAAAATTAAAACATAAAAATATTATTTTATTATTAATGAACTATTAAAAGTGTCATTTTAAAAAAATGACTTTCAAACGTGGACTCTTTGCCCCTAACAGAGGGAGTAGTACAAAGGATATTGTAACGCCCCAAACTCGGTACCGACACCGCGGTCCCACCATTTGACCACATCACCATCAATCATAACTTAATTCATAAATGTTCTCAAATCTCAAAATAAATAAATCTTAACACCCTTGATCAACATTAAAATAACCCAAAGTAACTTAATACAAAACTTAAAACTTAACATAAGTCAATAAGCTTAGTCAAAGCACTATCTTATAACCAGATAACATGTTTAGATCTAGAAATCTCGGAACCGCCATCTTGGTCTACACGAGCCAAAATCCTCTAATGAATCTTACTCATTTACCTGAGAAAGAAGAGTATGAAAGAGTGAACGAACAATGCTCAGTAAGATCATATACAACCTCTCCGGTTACTAAGGAGACGTTGACCAGAAACAGATCAGAGATGAATCAAGTGTCCAAAATCTATTGTTCAAAATCGATAAGCGGAAGCAGTTTTTCAAATGTCAAACAGAAGATCGGAATTCCAAAGAAAGATAAATACTCAACGATTGACTCGAGTAGCCTACTGCCATCAACCGACCCATACCAGTTGAAGACAACAAACTACTCACAGATATATACTCAGGATTTCGGGTGAAAGATAATAAAACAACAAGTAAACTCAAGTAACTAATTGTCATCAACCGTCTCATACCAGCTGATGACAACAGGTTGCTCACATAATTCCATGATCACATAAGCAATTTATAAATCATAGTTCATAGTTCATAGATCAACTTCACATATCATAGTTCATAGATCATTGGTATATCCAGATAACCATACCACTAGCTAGGTGACATTCGAATAATTCAACTGTTCGATAATCATATCCACTAATCACGTGATATTCGATAAATTTGACTGTTCAATAATCATGTAA
This sequence comes from Codonopsis lanceolata, assembly GCA_013146195.2. Classification (NCBI taxonomy): domain Eukaryota; kingdom Viridiplantae; phylum Streptophyta; class Magnoliopsida; order Asterales; family Campanulaceae; genus Codonopsis; species Codonopsis lanceolata. The sequence continues at coordinate 98,088,185 of CM028382.1, read as the reverse complement.
CCGGCATAGTGATCATGGTGGAATTACAAATAATCAAATACTTTTGCAAAATTAGGCATCGCCAAAAATCATACTTTTCATATAAAATGTATCTCACATGAAATTTAATAATTATGTGAGAATAAACAGAGAATCAAATCATGAGTTAGAAAGAAGTGTAAGCGACGAAGTTCAAATTCAATTACCGACTTAAAGTCGGCGTACATTTCAAGAAACATCGATATCAAAGGAGTAATGGTACCCTAACGAACGATACATAAAAGATCGAAGACCTTAAAGAGATATGATCTCTTACCTCGAAATGCTTAGCAAAAGAAAGATCCGCAACACGTACGATCGTCCTAACCTTCCTTGTCCAAATCTAAATTCAAAATATACAACGTAACAAGTCACTAACTAATATTATTCTACTACTTAATTTCTTACATTCATACCAAATCATAATCCTCAATAATTAACATATCTTAAACGTACACTTAATATTAACTTAAATTAAAACTTCCAATAAGTACCTTACCAAATGTATTTAAAATATTAATATATATTTTATTTATAAAATATAACTTGTTGATATTATAAAATACTCTTATTAAAACATCATAAAATTTTATTCACCAAAAGTATAATTTAAATACTAACAACGTTGTCTTTCAATATATATATATATATATATATATATATATATATATATATATATATATATATATATATATATATATATATATATATATTAGATTTTTTTTTAAAAAAAACATAGAACAAACACCCACACACACTAACACACACATTCAACACACACACTATACACATTCAACACACACTTACACACACGGTCAACACACACTGTACATTATATATATATATATATATATATATATATATATATATATAGTACATGCTTTCATCAATCAATCATCGTCAAGCATGACTTATTTACATTTGTACATTATTTATGCAAAAATAAGCTTTAACCAAAAAAAAAAAACTTACCAACAGTCTCTCTCTTTTTGCCGGCTCTCCATCTCTGTGCCGTTTCTTCTCCTTTTTTTTTTTTTTTTTTTGTAATCTTCTCTTTTCCTCCCATCTTTAACTCTATTTATATAAAACCCTATTAGGTTTTCTAACCCTAAAATTAAATGGACCAATTTTAATTAGGTAATATTAATATGAAATTACAATTAAATCTAGTCACAAGTGGGCTAAGCCCAAACCAATTTAATTAGTTATTAAATAGGTTCAAACCATTAAATTAACACAAAACAATTATAACATTAATTATATAGGTCCAAAACAATTATAATATTAATGAATCAAGTGATATTCGATAAATTCGACTGTTCAATAATCATGTAATCGGCATAGTGATCATGGTGAAATTACAAATAATCAAATATTTTTGCAAAATCAGGCATCGTCAAAAACCATACTTTTCATATAAAAGGTATCTCACATGAAATTTAATAATTATGTGAGAATAAACAGATAATCAAATCATGAGTTAGAAAGAAGTGTAAGTGACAGAGTTCAAATTCAATTACCGACTTAAAGTCGGCGTACGTTTCAAGAAACATCGATATCAAAGGAGTAATGGTAATCTAACGAACGATACATAAAAGATCGAAGACCTTAAAGAGGTATAATCTCTTACCTCGAAATGCTTAGCAAAAAAAAGATCCGCAACACGTATGATTGTCCTAATCTTCCTTGTCCAAATCTAAGTTCAAAATATACAACGTAACAAGTCACTAACTAATATTATTCTACTACTTAATTTCTTACATTCATACCAAATCATAATCCTCAACAATTAACATATCATAAACGTACACTTAATACTAACTTAGAGTAAAACTTCCAATAAGTACATTACCAAATGTATTAAAAATATTAATATATATTTTATTTATAAAATATAACTTGTTGATATTATAAAATACTCCTATTAAAATATTATAAAATTTTATTCACCAAAAGTACAATTTGCATACTAATAATGTTGTCTTTCAATATATATATATATATAAATTTTTTTTAAAAAAAAAAATACATAGACCAAACACCCACACACACTAACACACGCATTCAACACACACACACTATACACATATATTCAACACTCACTAACAGACACGGTCAACACACACGGTACATTATATATATATATATATATATATATATATATATATATATATATATATATATATATATATGCATATTATAGATAGTACACGCTTTCAATCAATCATTGTAGGGGTGGAATCGGGACGGGCCCGTCCCGTCCCCTTCATCCCGATCCCGTCCCGATAGATTTCGGGATTTCAATTTCCTTCCTGATTCCGTTCCTGATAAGTGTCGGGACCCGACGAATCGGGATCCCGACAAATTAGGATCCCGACAGTTCGGGATATAAAAATCCCGTAATCCCGACTATAATATTTATGAACAATATTTTCTGACACTGAAATATTTTTAAAATGTCTTCATAATAATTAAGATTTCAAATTGTATATTTACAAAGTATGCTTGAATATTTACTTAATTGTGAATATTGCTGAATATGTCATTATGAACAAAATGCACTCCTCACTCGTAGGAGAAGAGCTACACTAAGTACAGAAAAGTGATAGACAAAAAAAACCACAATATTAATTATGAAAATAAATTTAACAAACATCATTAAGTAATTTTAGCAAACAAAAAATAAACATTGTCTAACACTCACAATATTTATAAAATAAAATAAATAAAATATGAAATATAAAAAATATAAAAAATATATAAAAAAATATAAAAAAATATAAAAAATATAAAAAAAAATAAATATAAAAAAATAATAAAAATAATAAAAAATAATAAAAAAAATTAGTCGGGACGGGTCGGGAATCCCGACGGGATTGATTATTATCCCGAATACCGTCTCGAAATATGTCGGGACGGGAAAAATCCCGACAAAATCGGGATCGGGATTTGTTGGGATCGGGAAATGTCGGGACGGGATCGGGTCGGGCGTCGGGCGTCGAGACGGGTCGGGAAAAACGAGATTTTTGCCGGCCCTAAATCATTGTCAAGCATTGCTTCTTTACATTTGTACATTATTTGTGCATAAATAAGCTTTAACCAAAAAGAAAAGAAAAACTTACTAACAGTCTCTCTCTTTGCCGGCTCTCCCTCTCTCTCTCCCGTTTCTTCTCCTTTTTTTTTGTACTCTTCTCTTTCCCTCTCCTCTTAACTCTATTTATATAAAACTCTATTAGGTTTTCTAACCCTAAAATTAAATGGATTTATTTTAATTAGGTAATATTAATATGAAATTACAATTAAATCTAGTCACAAGTGGGCTAAGCCCAAACCAATTTAATTAGTTATTAAATAGGTTCAAACCATTAAATTAACACAAAACAATTATAACATTAATTATATATGTCCAAAATAATTATAATATTAATTAATGCCAATTAATATTTTAGCTAAAATTATCGCGGTATTACAAATATACCTATATATATTAGTTTGGTTCAATTTTAATTGTTTATACATTTTTCAAATCTAAGACCAAACCAATTTATTAGTTCTTCTAAGTGATTGTTTGGTAGAGCGTTTTGGTCAAAACACTGGTAAAAAACGCAGCGTTTTCTTTTTAAAAGTGTTTCAATGCAGTGTTTTAAGCGCGGCGTTTAAAACGTGGGCTTTTTAAAACGCCTCCAACTAGCGTTTAAAAATATGCTACGTTTTCAACTACTATTTATGAAAAATAGCGTTTTTGAAATAATTTTCCAAACGCATTTATAAAAATAAAAGTGCGTTTTGAAAATTTTGCGTTTTCAAAAAAACGTTTTAAAAGCACTAAAACTAAGGACCTCAACCAAATCAAAAGTAATGTGTTCGATTCTTCGGCTTTGTTCGATCTGTATTTTTTTGCACAAACCTAGTCGATGTGATTATTAGTTCAAGAAAATCAAACAACTCAAATATAGGCATTTCTTATTTGGTCTTGAAACTTACGCATTTCAGTAGTATACACCATGTATAAGTGCATATTATTATTATTTTTATACTTTTATATTTAGATTTTATATTATATGGATTTTTATAGCATATTTAATTCAACTCAATTCAGTCTTTTTCCCGATCACTTGGGGATTTCAAAGCATTCTTAATATCCTTTAATTTTGAATAGTTGTAGAAACAAAAGTATTAGAAAAGAAAGTATAATATCATGAATGTTGTATGGTATTAACAATTTTGTAGAGAGAAAATGTAAGAGGGAGAAGCCAATTGGGGACAGTCGAATAACCCTACTCTCTCCTTCCCCTTCATATATACCGTTCCTTTTTGTAAATTAAAGTTACAATTAATCTGCATCTTTTTAAGTTATGCTATTTCATTTGAAAAACATAATTATTATCTAACGTGTAGTTTAAAAAAATTATACATCAAAATTTCATTTGTAAAATATTTAGTTTAAATAAAAAACGTTAAACATAACAATAATTTACCAAGGGAGGAAGCACTTATATATATTTTCCAAATAAAGGACCTGATTCAATGATTCAATCTATTTCAAATATTCCAATCATACGAATACGATCAATAGATACAAAAAAGAGATTAAAATTTCAACCACTAACTGTACTTGAAAACTCATTTGTTTGTCTTACTTTAACCATTGCAATCTCAAATTGACTGATATACTCCCTCCGTTCCAAGCAAATATTTTCCGTTTAAAAGTCAATTTAAAAAAAAAACAATAATTTTAGTAGTCAATTAGTAATAAAATAACATTTTTATGTCTTAATTTTTGAAAGTAGATTTTTTAAATGAAATATTCCAAAATAAAATAGTGGATTTTTTGCCCGAAATGAAGAAGTATTTCAAACTTTTAGCGTGATTAAAGTGATAGGATAATAGATTAATCGATGTTTAATAGGTGGTCCCGGCTAATAGTACGAGTTATCCGGATAAAGTCATTACCCCCTCACTATTAATACCAAGGGGGAGGGTGGTATTATTAACGCCCTCACAAAAAAAAAAAGATTAACATTTGTAATCTCAAAACTACCCCCAATATACAAGTGAGGATTAATAGCGCACTTACTGGGATTAATAATACTGCTTATCCTTATCTGACTACCAAACAAGCCCTCAAAGGCTTATTATAGATAAATCGAAAGTGATTAGTAATCCATTAATCTATCTTTGCTCTTTATGCTCTAGTTTGACGTTATATGCAAGCTTGTGTATGTATATATATTACCAATCCAGTATTGTTTCTACGTTGGACCAGCCATCAATGAACAAATGGTCACTCCCATAGATGCTCGGTTTTGGTTCTTCCTTTCCGTAGTATGTTTCACTTCCACCCTTCTAGTTCAATACGTTGCAAAGAAACTACTCAGACTTAAAAATGAAACATTCCAATGCCATCCACCCAGCCCACCGGCGTTGCCAATTATCGGGCACCTCCATTTACTAACCTCCCAACTACACAAATCCTTTCAAACCTTAGCTTCCCACTATGGTCCGCTCATGAAAATCCGTATTGGCGCTTCGACTTCATATATTGTTTCTGATGCCATAGTAGCCGAGCAACTTTTTAAAACTCACGACCTTAGTTTTGCGTCTAGGCCAAGTTTTGGGTCCTCAGAGCATGATATATATAAACAATCATCATTTTTTATATCAGAGTACGGCCCTTACTGGCGTTTCTTGAAAAAAATATGCATGACGGAGCTTCTTTCACCTTCAAGTCTCAATCGGTTTGCTGGTATACGAAAAGAGGAGAGGTTAAAGTTGTTGGAAATTCTAGCAAAGTACTCTAAGAAAGGCGAGGCATGTGACATAGGTAAGGAGCTGGTTAGCATGACCAACAATACCATATGTAGGATAGCAATGAGCACTAGATGTTCCGAAAATACTGACCAAAGCGGGGAGATAAAGGAGTTCATCGAGTCGATTATGGAAATTTCAGGTAGGTTAGGGCTTGGAGAAATGTTGGGTCCTTTAAAAAAGTTTGATTTGTTTGGATTTGGAAAAAAGCTCAGGAACATACTGTTGAAGTTTGATAAGTTGGTGGATGGGATTCTGATGGAGCATGTGGAGGAACAAGGGGGTAATCAGAGAGAAAGGAAAGATATGATGGATTCACTCCTAGAGATTTCTAAAGATGAAAATGCTCAAGTCAAGCTATCAAGAATCAATATCAAAGCTTTGCTCATGGTTAGTCTCTCATTCCATCTCTCTCTCTCTCTCACACACACATAGAGACACTAACTTTGGTGAAGATCAGAAACTTTTGGTTAAGGAACAAAATTTATATTAACTGCCACCTCAAAATAAAATGATGGGGGCGAAAAGGGAGGTACGAAAAATACTTCATTGGTCCCTCTTAAATAATGGAGATGCGGGGTATCGATCCCCGTACCTCTCGCATGCTAAGCGAGCGCTCTACCATCTGAGCTACATCCCCTTGTTGTGAATGTGAATAGTAATGTTTTAAAGTAATCCCTCTGTTCCGGACAAACAATTTTTGGATGTTTCATTTAAAGAGTTAATTTTAAAAAATTAAGGTATAAAAATATCATTTTATTACTAATGAACTACTAAAAGTGTCATTCTCATAAAAATTTAACTTTCAAATGGGTACTCTTTACCCAAAATAAAAGGAGTAATTAACTATTGAAGGACGGGAGGTCGGCGGTGCCAACTGCCAAGTACACAAGACACTGTTGAAACAAAACACTAGAAACTAGAAAGAGAAGAAATATAACCTTAACACTAAGTTACTAAAGTGCGGTCTGAAAACAAATTGGACTGCAAGTCAAGAATAAACAAATCTTATTATTAAAGCGTGTATTGCATAATAGTGTTGTATCTTGTTCCATTTATGTTTATGTCATATATAAGTTTACGAATTTCACCGTTAACATTAGTGTGAATTATTAATGTGGTAGGATATGTTCTTGGGGGGCACTGACACAACAAGTAGAGCTACCCAGTGGGCACTAGCGGAGCTCATTAGCCATCGAGATGTATTCAATAAGCTAAGAGAGGAGATCAACTCTGTAGTTGGCTTAAGCAGACTAGTCAAAGAATCCGACGTGCCAAATCTTCCTTACTTGCAGGCAATCATCAAAGAAAACCTACGTTTACACCCTCCGCTACCACTGATACCAAGAAAGTGCAGGGAAGATTGTATAATAAACGGTTACAATATATCAAGGGACTCCAGAATGTTGATCAATGTCTATGCCATTATGCGAGACGAAAAGTTGTGGGAAAATCCAACTGAGTTTGAGCCAGAGAGATTTCTAAAAAGTAACAATGGTTCGAATCAAGTGGGACAAGATTTTAGTTATTCACCATTTGGGGGTGGGAGGAGGGGGTGCCCTGGTGCTGGACTTGCTTCAGTTGTAATGCATGTGACAGTTGCGACATTGGTTCAGTGCTTTGATTGGAAAATACAAGGAGATGCCATGGTTGATATGGAAGAAGGGTCTGGATTTTCTGTGGGCATGGCTAAGCCACTTGTGTGTTACCCTGTTGCATTGGCTAATCCTTTGCCGATTTGATGTGGCTATCATACGATTCGATTAAATTTATGAAAGCCTAAAAAGGAATATTAAAGAAACTGTTATCAAGGTTTATATTTGCATATAATCTTACATCTTCTGTGAATGTTAAATTCAGTTTGATTTTGGTTAAACTCTTTTTTCCATAAGTTTTAAAATTGTGTATATTAATCCTTGTTGAGAAGTCTCATAGTCGAAAAGTTAAAACCGTTTATGATAAAATTCAACCCACTGGTCATTGATGAGAGGTAGTTGACGAAACCCCAATTGTTTTAGTGGAAGGAGTTCCCCACAAAGAAAATATTCACTAAATTAAGCGCTCGTTTGGTGGATCGTTTTGACCAAAACGCTGACAAAAAATGTATCATTTTCTTTTTTAAAGTATTTCAATGCAGCGTTTTGTAGAAATATAATATAATATAATATAATGGAAGTCACATTTGAGAGCACGAAAAACAAAGGTTCAGGAACAGAACACGAAAGTTGCTGCTAAACTTGACTTTAGCTATGATCTTGGTGAGGGTTGTTAACAGGCTTATAACGCAAACACACAAGGATGAGAATTGCCAATGTTGTTTGGGGTTGCTGTTATGAAGAAAAAGAATTGGAAGAAGAAAGAAAAAAAAACCGGCAGAAGATGGAAGAGGTGGAGAATAACACTCAATATTTTTAGGATAGAAAATTATATATCTCTCTTATTAAAAACAATCTCAATGGCACAAATATTTATAGTACCTAAATAAATCCTTTATCTAATCAGATTTATACTAGGTTAAAAACTAATACATAAATAAATAATTTATCTTATTGGACTTGGTTTATGATCCAACACGTTTAAAACACAACGTTTTAAAAATGTGATGCATTTTAAAAGTATGTTGCGTTTACAATTACTTTGTTTATGAAAATAACGTTTTGAAATAGTTTTCTAAACGTGTTTGTAATAAGAAAAAAACTGTGTTTTGAGAACACTGTATTTTAAAAACGTTACGTTTTGAAAAAACTGTATTTTCAATATGCTGCACCAAACGAGGCCTATCTTCACTACTTGAGATTGCTATTTGCACTCCTTTTTTATTATACTTCATATTACGTGTAAAATATTTGATATAAATAAAATAAAATATTTGATGAAGTGTCACAATTAAGAAATGAAATGCTAAATAACGATTTACAAAATTACTCTACAAAAGAGTGGGGAAAAAGAGTAGTAGTGACCTTGGTAACGAAGTTTTTCATTTTTTTAAATAAAAGTTTGTAATAATTGAAGTATAAAACAATAGTGAAATAGACGAGATTAATAAGTGAGAACGTGAAAAACATAAAAAAGAAAACACAAATAACAAGACTTTGACTCCGTTTGTTTTACGGAAAATAATTTTAGAAAATAATTTTTAGAAAATGAAAAGATTTCATTTTCAGGTGTTTGATAAATTTTTTGAAAATATGTCGGAAAACATTTTCTGCTGTTTAGCAAACGCACAGAAAATATTACGGAAAACAATATATGAATAAATACAAAAAATATATTCTAATATTAATACACATATTGATTATAAAATAGTGTTGAACTTTAAATAATTTTCTTTCAATAACCCACAATTTATCATTAATGGTGTCAAATCAATAAGGTCCATCTTTTTTCAATTTCACAAATACAAATAAATTTTTAATAATTGATATGAAAAAAATGTTTTAAAAAATAAAATATATAATGTTTGAGATGTCCTTAAATAATATAGTGGATACTAGTTTTAGAACATAGTGAGTATTTATTAAAATTATAATTTATAAATAATGTGTATATTATATTTTTAAACAATTTATTTGTTAAGTAAAATATTGTGCGTATGTAAATATGTGTAATTATGGAAGGGCGTGGAGAGGTGCTAGAACATTTGGAAAATGACTTACGGAAAATAAATCTGTAAGTCATTTTTTGGAAAAGAATGCTAGATTTTCCGTTGACTCGGATTTTTTTTAACGTTGACTACATCAGTATATTTTTCTAAGGTTACCAAATATTGAAAAATAAGGAAAATATTTTCTGAAAATTATTTTATGTGAAACAAACGGAACCAGTATATCCAAAGTCAAGAAATTAAGGTCCTCAAAAGAATATAGTCCCAAAAAGAGGGGCCAATATATAATTATCCACTCAAAATTATCACGAACAAATTCATCGCAGTGAGAGAGAGAGAGAGAGAGAGAGAATTGGACACAGCGTTATCTACTCAAAAGAGACCAGAAAAATGGCGTGCGGAAGCACTTCGGCGACGACGACATGGAGTATGTCGTCTCTCAAATCAGCCCTTCCAGCAATTTCCGCTTCCCAAAATCCTCCGGTCCGGGTTTCAACCGGTTCAATGACTCGGCTCAAATTATCTCATTTCAAACCCAGCCCACGCCACCTGAGCTCTTTCCTCGGCCTCGCTCCGCTCAACCCCCTTCTCTCTTTAACCTGTCCAGGTACCATTTTCCTAATTTCATTTTTCATGATTACAAATTGTGTGAGTGTTCGTATTTATAAAATTCTCAGTTTGTTAGCACAATTTCCCACGCCCTTTTACAATGTTGTAGTGTAATTTATATAGGGTTGAAATTATGCTAGGAATTCGGTGTCTGTAGCTTTATGTTTACGGTGTGACGATGTTTGTGTGCGCGTTCTTGCTAGTTGGAGTTGTTAGTTTTCCCCTAAATAGAGCTATTTTGCTACGTTTGGTGTTATGTTAATCTATAAAGCTTGCTTTGCTTACGTTCAATTGACTAAAGGTAATTACTCTCAGATTTAATCAGCTTCCAAACTTTTAAAACTTCAATAGTTAGAATTAACTCTCGTATAAACATGTGTGAAGGTGATTATCCCACTTTTTTCTAAACCCATTACCCAAACTATAACTATTAGAATATAAATTCTTGGCCAAATTACTTTTTACTCCCCAAAGTTTCCACCAAATCTCACTTTGCCACCTAAACTAAGGTTTGTCCGACTTTAGCATTCAATGTTGCCATTTGTCCCATTTAACTTCCTCCCGTCCATTGCCGTTACTAAAATGTCGTTAACTTGCACGTGTCTTCCACGTGCGGGTTATTTTTGCCTTTTTACCTATTGTCTCTCTCATGTAACAACTCCCACGCCTCCCTTTCCACCGCACACTCTTCCTTCCCAACAGTTACAACTCATAACTCACAACTCACAACTCACAGCCTCATTCAAACCCTCAGGATTCTAATTATGTAAAGTTTTATCATCATCCTCAACCTTAACCCCAACCCTCGATTCATCTCCTTCCAATTGACCATCCCGAACAAAACTTTCATCCTTGTCTATCATTTCAACCAACTGCTTCACATTCAACCTAGCACCCTGAACATAAATCAACTCAAAATTCTTGTCATTCACGCAGGTCTCAATAGAGGTTGAATATTTGGCAGCGTTTAACACTAATCGATGACAAATGGTGGTAGGAAAGACCCTAGTTTGGCCCCAACTGGAACTGGGGATGGAAAACGGGTTGTGGGTCCGATCAATTACAGATCAAAAATCGAAAACTCGAGGTGGGTAAGTGTGAATTGTGCGAGTTTGGTCTAAATTGAAGCGAGAAGACTGCGAATTGTTGGGGAAAGGATTGTGGTGGCATTTTGAAGGATTAACGGGGGAGAAACTTCGGCTTTACATTAAGAATCGACAAGAGAGTCTCATGGGAATCAGATCAGATGAAAGGAAGCAAATAGGTTCACAAAAGAATAAAATTCCTCTTATTTATGGATTGCAAGCAAATTTCGTATTTCTCTCGTAGGTTGCCATTGACATAGATGGAGAAGCGAGATATGGGAGGAGTTGGAGGAGATCTTTTTCGGATCTGGCTGGAAGAGATCCAAAAAAGGGGTCGGATGAATGGTGCTGGGAGAGCGAATGGATAATGGCAAATGAAGATGGGTTTGATCGGAGATGGAGGATTTAGTGAAGTTGGAGCCAGCGATGGTTGCTAGGTCGGATTTTTAAGAGAGAGATAGCGAAAGCGGACATAATTGAGAATGGAGAAGGGGATTTTTTACATCTGTTTTCTCTTTTTAAGCTTCAATCTCTCTTGGTCGTTGGGTTTGAGGGGAGAAATACGATGGAGAATAGAGAGGAGAGAGAAAGGGAGGTGGGGGGTGAACTGGGATGGAAAAAGACGAAAATAACCCGCACGTGGAAGATCACGTGCAAGTTAACGACATTTTAGTAACGACAATGGACGGGAAGAGGTTAAATGGGACAAATGGCAACCTTAAATGCTAAAGTGGGACAAACCTTAGTTTAGGTGGCAAAGTGGGATTTGGTGGAAATTTTGGGGGGTAAAAAGTAATTTGGCCTAAATTCTTTATTAAAACTATAATTACTAGAATATAAATTTATTAGAATCCTAATTAAAATACTCACATCTCGAGCATTACTGCATACATTGGTCCGGTCCAATATTGACATCGGCCATAGGCACAGGCACAAAAACCTCGTAATGTACAATTTGGCAAGTGCTTGCTATATGAAGTAGAACTTTTACTCCAATCATGGATATATGTTTTTTTTAAAATTTGAGGATGATGTGATGTAACGAGGCAATGTGCAATTAACCTTGAATTAGTTCCATGAATTGACTTTTTGTACGAAGAAATGATACAATGAGCACTTTATTAACCCTTAATTGTAGGAAGACATCATAATTGTCAAAGTCGAGAGGTGCCAAAAAGGCAATAGGTCCATATTTGAGACGAGAGGTGAGGCGCTATAAAGGCGCCCAAAAGGTGCTCACGGAAACAATACTAAGGAAAAATATATAAAATATATATAGCTTAACAAGTCTCAACAAAACATGTTATAAGTGAGTATAATACATGCTACTAAGTTCTAACATATTATCAATAACACAAGTTTCATCATTCATAGTTGAAATTCCAATGCATTAGATAACTTAACTAAAAATCAAACAGGAAAATAAATAGTTTTCAAAGCAAATGAAAATAAAGTCATGAAATTAAAAGAGAACTATAAATCATGGAATAGACGAAAGAATGAAAAAAAAAAAAAAGGCCGGAGTAAACAGATTATATAAACAAGTTTTTTTTGAAGTACAGAGTAAATAGACGGATTACTGTAACAACAAAACAAAAGAGAACTATGGTAACAGATTATATAAACAAAATAATTTTAAGTTAAAAAAAGAGTACAGAAATAGACTAAAACTACATAATACTTGATTTTAAAAAAATAGAAGTCGAACTTAAAAAAAAAATAGAAGTCGAGTATAAAAAAGCTCAAGGGCAGAGGAAATAGTGCTGGGAAGAAGGACATAGTTCCAGTATTTAATTAAAAAAAAAAAGAGTACTCAGCAGCGAAATCGATTGAGAGGGTTTTTGAAGTCAGAAGGTTTCAAAGATTGAGTGCTTACTTGCGAAGAAGGAAGCCTTGCGCAGTTGCAGTCGACTTCAAAACCCTAGCCTTTGAAATCGAAGTCGACTGTCGAAGTCGAAGTTTGTCGAAGTCGATTCAGCGACTCTTGCACATCAAGTCGCCTAGGACACACGAGGCGCTACACTCTCACCTATGGCGCCAAAGGCGCTCACCTTTGACAACTATGGAAGACATACGCTAATAATATTATTTTTGGTCCATAGTGGATATCCAATAATATTGTGGTTATAACTCGGGATAGTGTTGGGATGTCGATATGGAAGATAGAGTGGGAATTTGGGGGTCCGGGAGGCTTTGTGTATCTATGGTGAAAAAAATTATAGGGTTGTAATAAATACAGTGCTTGTAATCATCTTTTGGATCCAATAATGTGTTCTGAATTGAGTGTTTATCAATCAGAATCTTGAGAGAGGATTATTATTGAATAATTTTAGAATTTGTTCAGGGCAAGCCTTTGCACTGCAATGGTAAATCTGCTCCATCGCAACTTGGGGCTCATGGCGTCAAACTAGAAAATAAAAATACCCTTGCTTGTAGGGGTATGGCTCCCTACCAAGCTTGTTCCTAGATTCCGTCGTGCAGGAACTCTTGTACTGTGCCTTTCTCTTTTGATTGTTTGATTTGGTCCCGTGTGGTGTGTTTTACAAAATTCAACTTTCTTATAACGTAACTTTCTATTTTGTCTAAAGAGTCCATATTGAAGTGGATAAATTTGACAAACACTCAGGAAGTTACTGCCTCCTTCATTGTGGTTTTTGCACTTTGGTGGTGGTACTGGTGGTAGTGTTGCTGTTAAATTGAAAATTACCATTTTTATGCTACAGAGTTTGTTGGTGGCCTCCAAGCGCTTTCTGGTCTAAACAGAATATTTCAGTAATTAAAAATAAATATGAAATTAAGGAGTGACTAATAGAGGTGGATTGGCCGACTTACTGTTGGAAGCGATACAGTGGTAACCAATCTGATAATGTAGACGTAAATGTATATATGTAATAATCTGTGTCGGTGTGGATACCAAACGACTCTATTCGCCTTAATATGTAACTATTATCCATTGTGAAATTGGCAAGTCCACTCTTGTGATGCTTTGCATCATTTTGCATACCACACAGATTTAGCTTATTACTCCTTTAGGCGGCTTGCAGTTCCATTGCGATTACTAACTCCAAAACATACCTTTTTGAGCATTGAAGAACGTTTGGCTTCCTCAACGATTGGTCTCTTGTTTGCAGAATTCAACAGTTGCGAGCATAGCTTCAGCAAGACTGACAAGGGGTTTCGAGTCTATGCAATGAGACATGGAAGGCGAGTCCCTAAACTCAACAGGCCTCCAGACCAGCGCAAGGCACTACTTCGAGGCCTCACAACTCAGCTATTAAAGCATGGACGGATAAAGACTACGAGAGCCAGGGCTAGTGCTATGAGGAAGTTTGTTGATAAAATGATCACCCTTGCCAAAGATGGATCACTCCATAAAAGGAGGCAAGCCCTTGGGTACATCTATGAAAAACAAATTGTTCATGCATTGTTTGCTGAGGTGCCAGAAAGGTATGGAGAGAGGAATGGAGGATACACAAGGATAATCAGAACTCTGCCTAGGAGAGGAGATAATGCACCTATGGCCTTTATTGAGCTCGTTTAGCTATTTGCTTAGTCTTTGATGTGTGCCACAAGGCCCACAACATTATAATTTTACCTAGTTTTATATCTAAAATGTATGCAGATTCGTACTCTGCTGCCAATTGGTGGATTTTTGAATCTTTTTGGGTGAAGATTAAATGCACTTTTGCTCATTGCTTTTGATTCATTTGGGTTTTGAGCAGCAAGTCAAGTTCGAATGGGCTTTATTTAAGGTTATGTTTGCACACCCCAATTCAATTCCATAGATTGAAATTGGAATCGGGTCTCCAAAATCAATTTTGTCGGTTTGGAACACAATTAAAATTTTAAATTAGAATTGAGTTGGAATTCCAAATACCTTAATTTTATAAAACTAATTCTATTCTAAATCCTAAGAATTTAAATTCTAATTTTTGGTCCATTTGTCCTCTCTCACCTTATATAATAACAACTTACCCTCATTTTACTACCACTACTACCGCCGGCTATTACCTCCGACCACCAACTTCGGCATCTACCACTGTCGTTAATCACCACCACTATATGCTACTCCCTTCGTCCCTAAATTATCGTCCTAGTTGACATGGCGCATAAATTAAGAAAAAACAATTGACTTGATTATTTATATTGGTTTAATGTGTAGTTTCCTTTAAAGCTCATGTGTATGTGACACGTAATTAAAGTATGGTGAAAAAATAAGGGTAAAGTGGTAAAAATAATGTTTTAAAAAGGTAAGTTTCAAACTGGACAATTATTTTGGGACGAATGAAAAATAAAAGAAAGACGATAATTTAGGAACGAATGGAATATTTATTATTTTTAAAAGGCCAAATTACAACTATCACCCCAATGTTTCCATTCAATCTTGAAGTGTACTCCAACCTCCGTTTTGTGCCATAACCTGATAACCACACTTAACGTTGCCATTTTTCTCATTTTGCCCATTGGGCTAGATGGTCGTCTCATTTATGTCGTTAAATTGCACGTATAAGGTAAAAATGTCATTTCCAAAAGAATTAGGTACGCAAAAGACGCCGGCCAAGATGGGATAATAACATTTTCAGTTAACCTATAAAGCTCTTACAAATCATGGGATAATTACAAAAAATAAAAATAAAAAAATTTAAAAGAGCAACCTGTCAAGACTAAGAAAAATACTAAGTTTACCACCAGGATTATCACTATGGTGACAACTTTACCTTGAAGGCAAAGTGCATGTGAGGTGCATGTGAGGTGCATGGGCATCTTTAAGGCATAGTTGTTACCATAGTGGTAATCATGGTGGTAAACCTAGCAAAGTTGTAAAACTAATTGCTAAGTATACCTCTGTTCCGGGCAAAGAGTCCACTATTTCATTTTTGGATGTTTTACTTAAAGAGTTCACTTTAAAAATTAATGCATAAAAGTGTTAATTTATTACTAATGAGCTACTAAAAGTGTCTTATTCTTAGAAAGTTTGATTTTCAAATGTGGACTCTTTGTTTGGAACAGAGGGAGTATAAAACAAAAAATATTTTGTTAAATTCACGATTTTATTAAATCGACTTTTATAAATAATACTCCCTTCATTCCACTCAAAGAGTCTCTATTTGAAAAGTCTCATTGTTAAAGATAAATATTAATACCATTAAAGTTAGTTATAATTACAAAAATACTTAAACACTAACAATATGCTTACAACACAAGTGGATGGTAAAGCTGAAACGTTATAAAAATTGAAAGCATAATTTTTGAAAGTAGACTCTTAAAACGAAACATTTTAAAATAGTATGGTGGACTCTTTACTTGGAATGAAAGAAGTAATAATAATAATAAATAAATAAATTATAATTTTCTAAAAGCACACTAATATAAAAGTTTGATTTTTTTTTAATCTTGATAAATTTTAAATTACGATAAAAATATTGCACAAAAAGAATTAGGTACTAAAAAAAAGTAAAAATTATTCTTCAATCTCAAAACCTAAAACATTTCTCTCTCTCTAATAGTGATACTTGTAATAGTCGTACATGTTCAACGAAAAATATTGTATATAAATAAGTATTCTAAAATTTATAATTACATTTTCAATTTTATTTGATTCTCTATCTTTAATTTTACTGTTTATTACTTTTTGTTTATTTTTTTTCATATTAAAGTTTTTAATTGTCTATTATTCAATTTTAATTGTGTATATACAAACCATGCAACAGGTGGTTCACTAGTCAATATTAATAATGTAATTTATTTTAAAGTATTAAACTCTATAAATTCAATAAATTATACTAATAAATTGGTTTATTAGGTAGATTATTTTGTATTTATTATCAATAAAGAAATTATTATACTAAATTATTTGGAAACACAATATCTTATTTTCTTTGTAGTTTTTTAAGATTTTAAATAGATGTATTGCTTGCTTTATCATAATGTATGCGTTTGTATTTATCAAATGGTTTGTAATTTAAAATAGATTTAATCACAAATTTTTAAATATTATTAATTATTTAAATAATATTATAAAAATAAAATTATTAAATATAATAAATTATTAATTGTGTGATTTTAATAATTACAATTTAAAATGCTACTAGTAAATTAAAATATAATATGCTGAGAAATATTCTTTTTGATCTAAGATTTGGTGTGAATTGTTGAAGTTAGAATAGTGGATAGTACTGAAACTATCCCAAATTGGTGCTGAAATTCCCCTTTGGGTTGGAGTTGGTCTTAGAACCGCCAAACCACCAAACTGAATAATTCAGTTTGGTTTGATTTTAATCCAATAGGGTTCAGTTTTGGTTCCAAAATTTAAAAATCCGACTGATTCGATTCGCAGTTTTTGAGATCAAACTAAAACGGACCAAACCAAACCACCTATTTATTTATTTATTATGTATATACTTCTTCCGTTCCGGATAAATATTCCTATTAGACAAAACACAAGGATTAAGAAATGTAATCAATGATGAGTTGTAAAATATGTTGCGACAATAATACTCCTTACATACACTCTCTATCTCTCTCATTAATTATGTACCAATTACACTCACTATCTCTCTAGGATGTGCAATAATGATAATATTAAATGAAGGGATATATTAGGAAGAATGGTAGAAAATTTGTACACCAAAAGTCTTTAGGAACATTAGTTAGGAGATCCCAAAATAAAAAGTAGAAATATTTATGACAAAAACGTAGGTAAGACGGTATTACAAATATATTTTGTCAGACCGGTCCATCGTTTTGGTGGGTTCATGTGATGTGGAGAGTGGTGCTCCTCTTACGAATTAAGATCTATAAAGTCGTCTTACAGGAAATATGCTTTATATATATATATATATATATATATATATATATATATATATATATATATATATATATATGTAATATTATATAACATTATTTTTTAATGTTTGATGTTAATTACAAATTAAAATCTTATTTGCCTCATTTTCATTGTGATATTTAATGTTTGTTAAATTGATTAGAAAGAAAAATTTAAAATACCAAAATCGAACAAAATCAAACCAAACCGAATGATTCAATTTGAAAATTTTGGAATCAAATGAGGGTGGTTTAGTTTGTGGTTTTGACATAAACCAAACTAAACCGAACTATGTACACTTCTAAAGGGGGTAATACTAATTCAAGTGATTTTGGGTCAAAGAAATAAAACCAAAATTATTAATTATCACATCTTTAAGCCCATGTATAACAAAGTTAAACTAAGAGCTCAAAAAATCAATTTGAATAGTAAAAAGAAAAAAGAACCATACTAATAAGAAAACTCTAAAAGAACTACTTTTGGTATTCACTCTTAACATCGCAAATTTTCTATGCTTCATCCCTGAAGGGACCCGATCTGGCGCCTCCCACATGGATGACACGTGGCAGCCAGAACGACTTGAACTGGACCGAGGATAACCTCTTATCCGGACAAATCGAGCATCGCCAACCCGACTAAGACCAGTCCGACCATAAAAGTATACAAGAACTCGAGCATAATTGATCAAGCGACCATGAGACCCCATGGTCTGCACCACGGCCCGTCCAGCTCGAATAAGAAGACATCACCATAGTACGAAATATGCCAGATGGCTTCGCCTGATTGGGGAAATGTCAACGTGCTCTGTGTAAACCGTACCATTTACCGCTGACTTCCTTCCTGATACACTGAACACTTCTGACAAGGGCATAGACCAATGAGAACTGGCCAACTCAGCCGACCAATAGGGTTGAACTTCAATTGTGGTATCCAGCTTTGGCTTGCAAGACAAGCCAGGACGGGACTATAAATAAAGAACTTGGTCACCTTCACAAGGTAAGACACTATTCACTCAAAACTCTTATTCTACATTTAACACTCATTCACGGCGATCTCAGGGAACGCCTGTGTTCATCTTTGTTATTCCTCTACTGACTCTCACGCTGGAGGGCTTTAGCTGGGATAACCTCCCAGCTCCCCTAACGGTGCTCTTCTTCGCAGCTCAGGTTACAGATTCAAGAAGCCACAAGAACCAGCATACTCTACAACCGATAAGCCAAATATCCCAACTTAGTTTCCATAATAGTCACACCCTCACTTTGTCTTTCCACGTGGATTCCCAAATATAGTCATACCACAATCTGGCGTGATCAATCCCCAAACCACCTTTCAATTTCTACCGTCTTTAATAACTATTCTATACTCAACTTTCTTCCTTTTGTTATTTGATTCTTATAACAACTATTCGTTTCATACTTCAATATAATTTTACAATGGGCAGTCAATGAATTAAAACATTGCCTTTACATTTTGTCTGTTTCGTCAAATCTGTCATTTAGATCAAGAGTGTGGCGATAATTAATTTGAGATTTTTTTGTTTTTTTTTTGTTTTTTGTGATGGTAAGCAATTTTTTTTCTAATGTGATTGCTCAATTGTTCATATGAAATGAATCCCACTATTTATATTGATTTATGAATTTCAAAAAAGGAAAGCATGACAATAATTTATTAAGAATTTGGACAAGGTAAAAAAGGTTTATATATTTTAAAACATTTTTATTCTAAAAAATTATCGTTAGATTCTTGGATCCGATAAATTATATGTATAAGTTTTAGTATCTTCTTCTTTATATATTTTTATAAGTATATAGACTTTGCATGTATAAATTCATTTATTAGTAGAAATTTACAATTTTTTAATGATTTTAAAAAATCGAATCAGTGAAATGCTTCATATATTCGGAATTGAATATTATATTCTCTAAAATTTCCTAAATTAAATTGTAAGGAAAAAATAAAAATAAATCCAGATCCTGAATATATATGTTTGTTATTTTTAGTTTTGAAACAAGTAGATAAAAAAACACCTCATAGTTGGTAAGATCTTGGAGAAAGAAAATGGTTTATATATTTTAAACCATAATTTTTTTAAGTTAAAATATATAATTATTAAGCTCTATTTTTCAAAAAGGTTAAAAATTTCTAAACATTGAGATAATTGAAATATTCTAAAAATAATATTAATTTCTTAAACTAATAATAAAATAAATTATAAAATCCAACAAATATTGAACATATAACTTTGTTATGTTTAGATCTGAAACATATATGTTAAAAAAGCAATCACATGGGCTAAAATTAGTGACATTAAATGAATTTTGACTTCTAATAGTAATTTTCTTTCCTTAAGGAAAAAATCATTGGATAACCGAAAAACAAAATCGAAGAATAGTTGAAGTATTGCTAATTTGAATGAAAAGTCAAACATAATTTCTTACCGAAATCTTTCTTTTTACAATGAGATCTTAAATGACGTTGATGAATTTGAGGAAATATGTCCCTCATGTTTTTTTGGAACAAAATTTGAAACGGAGGGTTATCCAAAATGAAGAGTTAAAGAAACAAATGAGAAAAATTGTTAGGATTTTGTATTTTAGACGGCAAATGTAACAGGATAGAGTCTGTGTTTGGGTATTTATATTTGACTAATGTAAGTTTGAATGTACATGAGTCCGATTGAAATTTTTATTAGTTTGAGTTAGGGAAAATTGTAGGCCGGTTCCCTCTACAATTGTTTTAATAGCTTTACTCTCCTTTTTTTTTTCAATCAGAAAAAAGTCATTTCTTTCATCGCAATGCATGAAGATGCTTTATTTTGTGCATTACGATGCACAAAATCTTGCATCACAATACATAAATTGACTTTTTTCCGATTACAAAAAAGAGGGAACGAACCGAATTTCTCCCTTCTAATTATTTCACCACTTTTTTGTTTGCCCTTGTTTATTTGCATGTTTATAGATTTAGGCCACTATTCATTATCCCGTTTATAGGAAATATCTATTGCAATATATGAAAATTATATTCAATCAAAACGAAGATGAAAAACTAAATTATAAGAATAAGAGATTACTTCAATTAATAGCGAAATATCATTTGATCAAAATTAAATAATTTATTTTCAACCACTTAAATTACATCATTTGATTTAAATTTTATTATACAACAAAAAAAAATATAAAATACATGTCAGTTAATAAACATTAATAAACTAAAGTTTGGGCAACATGTTTTTGAAAATACATTACCCATGCTGTAGTGTTGCGCAGTGGAATAAGACTAATCATAACAAAGATTGGTCATTTGCTTGAGTAACGCAATGACACGAGAAATTGAAACCAAACTGTGAAACCATGTCTTAGAAGGTCGAGTTCTTTCAAATGACAATTCTGGTGACACCGTTTTGATTCTAAGAATGTTATCGACGTCTTCTGATACTAGAATTTCATTCAAATTTCAGAGAGGATAGTTTGCTCATGGTGTCTTAAACAATGTCTACAAATAAGAGTCAGGGTCCGTCATTGTCTAATGTAGAACTTCTTTAAAAAAAAACATGTTTTTAGTCATGACCAGTTGTATGTCATTTTGTGTAGAGTTACTAATCTTAAAGGTTTTCGAATTTTGTTATGTGATAGTGATAGTAGTAATAGTTGTACATGTTCAACGACAAATGTTGTTTATTAAGAAATATTCTAAAATTTATAATAATTTTTAAAATATATGTGATGCACTATCTTTAATTTTTGTTTATTTTGTTCATATTAATGTTCTTAATTTTTATATTATTCAACTTTATTCAAGTATATGATTTTCTATCGATATAGAAAATTAATGCAAAATCAACACAATTTTATATAAACGATAGATTATGTCAATTATTTATTAAATAATTGCACAAGATCATTGAAACCATATTTAGAAGATCGAGTTATTTCAAATTATGATGATTAATTATGATATGAACATATACTTCCAGAATTCTATCATTTATGGGAAACCATGTTTTAGAAAGTTAAGTTCTTTCAAAGGGCATTTTTGGTGTTATTGTTTTAATTTCAAAAAAAATCACTGACACCATTTGATCATAGAAATCTATTCAAATTTTAGAGAATACAGTATCAGCTGATGGTATCTTATGTAATATCTATAAATAAAAATTATGATCAATCATTGTCTAACGTATGATTTCATTTGAAAAAAAAATGTTTTTAGTCATGACCTGTTGTATCTCGCTTTACCTAGAGTTATTAATCTTAAGGATATTCGAATTTTGTTATGCGATAGTGGTAGTTGTAAGACACAACAAATGTTGTATATAAATAATTATTCTAAAATTTATAATGACATTTTCAAATTTATTTGATTCTCTATCTTTAATTTTACTGTTTATTACTTTTTGTTTATTTTTTTCATATTAAAATTTTTAATTGTCTATTATTCAATTTTAATTGAGGATATACAAACCATGCAAGACACATTTGCTTCACTAGTACTTTTTAATTAAGGAAAAGGATGGGGGCACAAATTTGTTTGTACAAAATTTCTCATTTCAATATAAACGTAAAGCATGAGATGAATAAAAATGTGATATTACATTCTAAGTCATATATTATCTCATTAGTTGCATGCTTGTCATTTAGATTGAGACGAGATAATTGTATAATAGAGGTTTAATAGTTGTTCAGTAATTAGTTGAAATCTATTCAAGTGATGGAAGTGGTTTGATGTTAAATAATAGTAGTAGTAATGCCTCAATCATTTGGTAGTTGGGTATGGATAAGCAGTATATTATTAATCTCGACACTATTAGCGCCCTATTATTTCAAGGGTAGTTATGTAATTAAAAAATTTAATCCCCTGTTTTTTAAAATAAGGGTGCTAATAATACCACCATCTTCCATGGTATAATTAGATAAGGGATAAATAATAATACCATCCTCTTCTTGGTATAATTAGCAAGGGGATAAATGCCTTATTCGGATAACATAAATTATTAATCGAGGCCGCCTTTTTGGTACAAAAAACCTCTAAATTTGGGTTATTGATCCTATCTAGCCTGAATCCTAGCTACCAAACGGCAAACGACTCCCAAGTGTAAGGGATTACTGGGTATTTGACTCATAGTTCCGGGGGGACGAGGGTATTTTCGTAATGCACCCAAAAATATATATTCATTGGGAGAGAGAAAAGAGTAGATAAGGTCATCTTCTTCTTCTTCTTCTGTATTTCTTGACAAATCAAAACTGAACACACCATGCTCTCAGCCTCTCACCACCTCCTCCAAAAACACCGTAGATAAGAAAATAAAATACAAATTGACCCCCATTGTTTTGGAAATTTACTCCACTAACATGTTTGCTTCTGCTACAGCAATTATGAATTTGGGTTCTTTGACTGCCTCAGTGGCGAGTTTACCCACCACTCTCCACCGTCCACAGTACTTCCCATTATCGGAATCGCCACGGCATCTGTCCAAATTGAATATCACTACCACCAGCAGTAGCAGCTGGAGAACAACTACCTCCGTCAAGACTGCCGTTGCCGCAGTTAACTCCTCCGACCCAGTTGAAAAGGTCACTTAATTTTCTTATCTCTTACAAAATTACTCCCTTTTCCTATATGGGTTGTTGGTAAATTGCAAAATTGTTATAATGTGAACAATAATTATTTTCTTATGTGTTCAATTCTTGATTTATTGTTCTTCAAAATGGTAGAAAAACTTTGATTTATAGATTAGATATATGAGCAGGGTCAAAATTTTATCATCATGGTGAAGCTTTCTATTGATATGATTTTTTAGGGTCTAATAGAATTATGGTAGTGAAATTTTTGAGCCCCAAGATGGGACACTTTTCTTTTCTTTTACCTTGGATTATGATTTGGGAAAGTTAGATTGTTTTGTTGTTCCAAAAATTGATAATCTGTACATTAGGCATGTTTGAGAATGCTAACCAAATTACACCTAGAACTCAGACTTTTACATCAAGTAGAGATGATTACCGCCTTCATCTCTAACTACTATCATCCAAAAAGGAAAGTAGAACTCTTTAATTGGAACAGAGGGAGTATTTCGAGATATGCTTTTTTTTTTGGGAAGAAACAAGGGTGGTACCCTGCCCAAATTTACTGATAAGGAAAGAAAGTACAAGAGGGGGGACAACCAGCCTTGCCCAAAAAGGGAGGACAAAGGAGCCTTAACTCGAAAGGAAATACAATAGGGCTTAAAGCCAGACTATCAACCACTTTAGTTTAACTGAAAAAACCTAGATGTAGGAAACGCGAACATGCGGAGTACATTGAATGTCTAGATGATGCTTCCTCGAATAATCGAGGGAAGATAGCGGAAGCTAATGAAGGTAGAGTCCGAGGAGCTATCACATCCTAGATTGGCCAAGCCTAACGAAAGCAATGGTGAAAGTGAAAGTTCATCCCCTGAATAGATCGAATATAATAACAATATCTCCATGGTTCCAGGCAATCAAAAATAATTCTTGAGTCCATCTCAACTATCATGCCAATGTGCCCATGGCCCCGGAGCCAAATAATACCTGAAGAAGCGCTTTAGCATCAGCGACATTATTAGTAGCATGCCCATAGTCAAATAAGCAAAAAGCTTGTGACCCTGCTTATTTCTAACAATACCTCCACTCGCACTCATA
Source organism: Codonopsis lanceolata (assembly GCA_013146195.2). Classification (NCBI taxonomy): domain Eukaryota; kingdom Viridiplantae; phylum Streptophyta; class Magnoliopsida; order Asterales; family Campanulaceae; genus Codonopsis; species Codonopsis lanceolata. Next base: position 98,063,576 of record CM028382.1, on the reverse strand, counting down.
CCCGGGTTTCCTCTAGAAGCTCCATCTGAATTTAATTTAACCTTGGCTTCAGTAGGCTTTTACCAATGAACAAGAGAAAACCATTTAGTTTTGCGATAAACATTGGAAGTCGAAAATAGAGAATAGTTTACAGCCTCCAAAATAAGAAGCAGCTCCCCCTTTATATTTTGAATAATCCTCGCAATAGAATCAATAGTCTGCTCAAACACTGCCCTATTACGATGCTTCCACAATTCCCAAAGTATCAATGAAGGAAGGATTAAGTGAACCATGGAAGGCTTTGGGCTACACCACCAGGACATACAAGCCTGCTGCGTTGAAGAAGAGTAAAGGGCAACACCATGCTCATGAAAGAAATGCAACCACACTGCCGAGGCAGCACTACTGGAAAGAAAAACATGATGAAATGTTTCCATATTACCTGACGGCAGGCACATTTAGAGGCCAACTGAATGCCTTTATCCCACAAAGCTTCGTCTATAGGGAGTTTGCGCTGGAATAATTACCAAAGAAAGACGCTTATTTGCCTAGAACATTTGCATGCCAAATGAACTGAGCTGCGAGCGAGAGGGGCCTTGTTTCCCTTACTTTATGCAAACCGAAGAAAGACTGTCCAGCTAGGGACGTCAATCTGATCTGAAATCATAATGCCATGATCAGAAACTGCTTGCAGCGCACGCGATATTTCAAGAGATGTTATTTGTGCCTCAAGGCTATTTATGTTTGCCCAAATTGAGGGTGTCTTGATCCCCTTTACTTTTATAACGCAGCAAGTAGAAAGCAGGAAAAAGTACTATTTTGTCATTGCCAATGCAAAGTTCATGTTGGATGAGGAGGAACACTTCCAAGAGCAGTTGTATGAGCGACTTCGACTCTTTGAGGAGCGTAAAATGGAGCAGGACTTTTGGCTAGTGGTTGAGCCCAAATTCTTGGATAAGTTCCCTAACATTACCAAGAGACTTAAGAGACCTGCAGTTGCTCTCGTTTCAACAAATGGTACCTGGATCAAGTAAGCTACTACATACTTCACCATTTACTAAAGCAATTTAAGAACATCTAACAAAGTCTGTAGTTTAATTTGTTTTTGCTAAGAGTTGAGGTGCATGCAAATTACAAGATGTTGCTTAACATCATAAATCTCCATCAACGTGATGTTGTTGGACAGGTTCATGAAATTACGTCTGGACCGAGTTTTATCAGAAAGCTTTGAAGCTAATGGTCAAGAAGAAGCATTGGCATATTATCCTACCGAAATAGAGTTTGAGAAGCCAGAAAAATGGGTGGCACCCTACCCAAAATACGAATCTGGATGGTGGCAGCCTTTCTTACCCCCAAAGTCAGGCGTGGTACTGAATTCATCTCCTTGAATTGGTAAAGATGCTTGATAGTTAATCTCCAAGATTGGCTGATGCCGAAAGAGGAAATACAAAAGCAGCAATGTAGAAGGGGTAGGAAGGTATGTATGATAAGTGTTGAGAAAATTTAGTCGAGCTTGCGTCACCATCAAGGTAGTGTTGCAACTTTTGAAATCTTTTAAGTTGAGTACTGTATTTTAGGTGTGATTATTTTTATTTTTGATGAATACTTATCTTCGGGTAAGGCTTGAGGGTAATTGTTCATTTTGTTTTCCTTGCCCAGTAGTTATTGCAAGTTCATGCCACGACGAAGGTTGTGTTCTTATGTCCACTTCTACATAATGCACTGTAGAAGTGATAATCTTTTAGCATAACTTCAGATATATAAAGCACGCTTATATTCAAGAAATGTCGTTGCTGTGTTAGAAATAACTTTCACATATTTTGAGGCTGCAACTTCATCAATCCATCGATGAAGAAAGTGAGAGAAAAAGAAAAAGGAAATCAGAACACATTCTTGCATTTAGCAAAGTTAACAATACGTTCCTAGCTTGCAAAAAGCAGTAGCGGAGAAGAAGCAGGTTCATAAATGATAAATCTCTGTTAAATAAGGAAAGTTTTGTCAGCAAATAGCATGCTGATTAAAACAGAAGTAATCTTAATGGTCTATCATTTCTAAAAGTTGAAGCAAAACAGATGGGTGCTAATGAATATTGTCAGTGCAGCTTACTGCCCTTGATGAAAGGCAGATTTGGAAGTTTTTGGAGAACCTTTTCATCTAAAACTGAGTATTGTTTCTTAAATTCAATTGTTGCCTTGTCGGCATAAGTATCCACTTGATCTTCATTCATCTCATACAACAAGGGTCCTGTCAGCACCATCACAAACACTGCCGGAGCAACAGAAAAAAGCAGAATAAGAATCAATGCAAGTCCACGAGGTGATTGATTAGTAAAACTTACTGATGTATAGAAGCGTCAAAAAGTGAAACCAGCTGCCGATGACAGATACAGCCCACAGGGCCAATATTGACTGCACGTCGTCGAGTATAAAATTCTGTTAACACACTACTAACACTAATAGAAATTAGAATTTGATAGTATGGAAATAGAACCAACGTTATGTACCTGGAGAAATCTCTTCAAATCCTTTCCAGAAGCCATTTCACGAAAGAGAGAGAATGCCTGGTTAATTTCATCTCTTAGTAAGAGAGCAACATTATTGAACAATTCCTCAGGCAATGTGATCTCAGGAATATTCAGAGGGGACCTTAATTATCAAGAAAATAAGGCATTGTTAAATGGTGCAGAAGGAGACAGATCTAATATACAGAATTAGAATTGTAGAGGGAATTAAAGAAGACTCACTTGTTGATGAAGCAGGAAAGGTTGGACCAGAGGAACAACATTGCGAGTGAAAGTATTAGAGAATGGCATAGAAAAGTAAGGAGATGATAGCCTATCCACTCGAACAGAAGCCATATGACCGTTCCAGAAGCAAGCATCCCTGCCGAGGTCTGCTTGTTTCGCCATAGTAAAATATCAGCAGCTGATGAACCCACCGATTTTATTCATTAGATCCCAACTGGCAATATTCTAACTTTGAAAGAGTAAAATCTATAAAAATTTTCCTCTAAGACACAACAAATTAACAGATTCATAGCATATATTACTGTCCAGGAGTCTAATTTTGATTTATACAAACAATAAATTAACAGATTCATTGCATGACTTTCAAAATTGAACAAGCCGAACGATGGGAAGAGAATCAAAGTGTTGATTCGGAAAAAAAAACATACGTTTACCACCGCCAAGGGCGTCATGAACCGGTTTCTGGCGGCCAAAGAGACGATGTTTCCTAGAAACGGATAGTTTGTCGGCGTCATTCTCCACAAATGAAACATGGCGTTTGTGGCGTGACGCCGGTTCTTCAATCGTCGTCTCCTCTATTGTCGTCGGTTCGGAAACACTACCGTTCACTTGATCCGTCATCTTCCCGCTACAATCACAAAATTCTACATCACAACATACATATACATGCATGCATGCAATTAAAATATATGATCAAAGAGTTTTTACCGTACAGAGTTTATCAATGGCGGAAATTCATGAGTAATTAAATTGACAGTTACTGTAATCTCTCTCTCGTCTGCAAAAACTGAAAAAAAAAAAAAAATCGAAGTGGGAAAATGAATTGGGAGTAGAATGGGCCACAAACTACGCTGTTAGCCCCATTTGTTAGGAGGAAATTTTGAATTTGTGTGTACGCGTGAAACTGAAGATTATGATTTATCTATATTATCTTTATAATACACATCCCAAACACGTGCGTAATTGATAAAGACTAATTTGAGGTTAGGATTTACCTTTTTACAATGATCCTACGGTCAGCATCAAATTCTACCTTTAGGAGTGTTGCCGGTTTTACAGTTATTGTTTTATACTTTTACAGTTTTACCGTTATTTTATCAAGTTTCTTTTCCGTTAAAGTGTATCAATTTAATTTTAGTCCAACAGTAAGTTTTGAATATTTGTATTTTAGTTTTGAATATCTGTATTTGTATTTTTTTTCTTTTTAATTGTTATCGTAATTAACTTAATCAATTTAATTTTTTTAGCCTGCAATTTCGTATACAAATACAAATAAAAATAAAAAAAATCGTAAGTTTTGTAATTTGAAATATTTATTTTTTTTTCCTTTTTAACTGTTATCGTAATTAACTTAATCAATTTAATTTTTGTTCGGCTCGTTTTTTTTGTTCGGCCCGTAATTTCGAATACAAATTATTAATTAATCCCTCCGTTCCGGACAAAGAGGCTCTGTTTGAAAGTTAATTTTTTAAAGAAAATAATACTTTTAGTAGTTCATTAATAATAAAATGACCTTTACGGTTTTACAAATATTTAGTTGTAGTTTCTTAATTGATTGCTATCGTAATCAACTGAATCCCAATTTAATTTATGTCTGGCTTAGATTTATTTTTTTTATAAAAAAATTGTTCGTAAGGTTTGTAATTAATTTTTTTAATTTTAAATATTTGTATTTTAATTTTTTTTCTTTTTGATTGTTATCGTAATTAACTGAATCAATTTAATTTTTGTCTGAAAAAAATTTGTTTGTAATTTTTGTAATCAACTTTTGTAATTTTGAATATTTGTATTTTAATTTCTTTATTTTTTTTAAAAGTTATGCTTAGTTTCCCTTATTGGTATGAAATATTTGTGATTTCGATTTCAAAATAGTATTTTGTTAGCTCACTTTGTCTTATTCAATTTATTTTGTGGTTTTTGTTTGTAGAGATTTTCATTTTAAATTTTATTTCAATTAACAGGTGTTGGGTTGGGGAGGGAGGGAGGGAGGGAGAGAGAGAGAGAGAGATAGAGAGAGAGAGAATGCTTTTCGATGCTTAATTATATTCTTTTAAGATGAGTTAGAATATCCCCATTGTTGGCTTTGCCAACTTCTTATAGCTTAGGAAATTGTGCTTAGTGGCTACATAGGATAAAAGAGAGTCCAACTAGGAGAGAGGGAGTGACCCAACTTCTTATTTAAGAACCTGCAAGTGGAGATAGAGAGTGGGGGGACATTAGCCCACTTTCTTGGGTGTGTGTGTGGGGGTGGGGGGTTTTGTTTATATTAAATGGTGTTAAATTTAATATTTTTTTAGTGTAAGAAGTTGTGTAAGAAGATTATACAATGGTGTTAAAAATATGTAGGTGAAAGTGGGACCCAGTTAAGAAGTTGTATTAAGAATATCAACGTTGAGGATTCTCTTATAAACTTTCTTTTAAGATTAGTTATAAACTTTTACGACCAATAAAATGTGTTATTTTTTTAGTTTTTGGTATGTGTTGTGTAATTTACATTCATACGACCCCTACAAAATCTCAAGGATATATTAATTTATTTTCATCATACTCGGTTCATACACTGATCACGCTCTTACTGGTACCGTGCCATCGGCACGAGCATGAGTTTATTTTTATAGAATATTGCATATATTCTCATTGTTATGGTTTCGTTTGTTGGGGCATGTGTATTGGTTTTCATTGATTTAATTGTCATTTTTTTTAGCTTTTAGAGTTGATTAATTTTGATCAAATGCATCTTCGTTTGTCTGTTAGATTTTGTATGATAATATGTGAGAGAATTCGAGTTTTGTAGATGAAACAGAAAATTTGGTTAACTGAATGTGTTTGAATTTTATTTCTCTCATGTGTAGGTAGTAATAATGGACAAAATTATTGCATTTTATGTTTCCAAACCAACCATTGTTGTTAAGCAAGAACCCCCAGAATAAGAAGACTGAGTTTTCGTTATTGAGAAAATAATAAAATTTTCTTTTCGTATTTTAACAATAGTCACAATTAAAATATTTATTTCTTGATTTTCTTATGAAATAAATATTGAAGTAAAATGTTTTATTTTGTTACGTATTTGAATTTTCTTCCCTTTTCGTTGTGTAGTGTACATATATCAAACACCTACAAATTATAAGTAAATATTAATTCATTTCCACATTATCCGCTTCATTTATTGATAAATTCTCAAACTGACGTCGTGCCATCGGCATGGACAAGAGTACTAGTTCTATTACATTTCAAATAGAGTGAAGCTATTCGCCCCCCCCCCCCCAAAACCTATAAGTTGACCCCCAAAAACTTAATCTTCCTATTTTACCCTCCCCAATCCAAACCCTCCCTCCCTCCTACCGTCTTTCTCCTCCGTCCTCCCTCCTTCCCACCCCAGCATCTTCTTCCCTTTTCCATCCCTCACCCATCAGCATATTCTTCCCTTCTTCCCTCCCCCAACCCGCTACACATTCTTCCCCACCACTACCTCATATTTCTTTCTTCCTCCACCCACTTCGTCCTCTTCCCTTTTCCCATTCTATCTCTTCCATTTTCCCTTCCTCCTTCAATGGACACACGCCCCTACCTCCCTTCTTTCCTCGTCTCCTTTTTTTTTTCTTTCCGATTTAACTTTCGGGTTGTTCGACCATGGTCGACCGAACAACCTAGCTTGTGTTGTTCGGTTGACTAGAATCGAACAACACGAGGTTGTTCGGTCGACCATGGCCGAACAGCACTGGGTTGTTCGATTCGACCATGGCGAACAACCCTTGAATTTTTTTTAAAGAGGATGAGGCGGGGAATAAAGGAAGGCAGCAGGCGTGGTGGAGATGAAGGGGTATATTGTGATGGGGGGAGGGAGGACGTACTAGCTGTGGGGGGAGGGAGGCGCAGTGGCTGTGGGGGGAGGGAAGAGGCAGTGAAGGGGGGTCAACTTATAAGGAGGGTAAAATAGGAAGAATGAGTTTGGGGGGGGGGGTCAACTTATAGGCTTTGGGGGGGCTGAATAGTGTCACTCTTTCAAAAATGACCCTTGGTGGTTTTAAAATATACACTTGAAGCCCTATCATTTTTGTTATTGTTGCAATTACTTACTCAACAAATCATGTTATATCATCTCATTATATTTCTTTCCAACTACAAAATTCAAATGTTAGCCCATCATTTTTTTCCTAACAATTGAAGAAAAAGAAGAGGGATGGAAAGAAAGATCGTAGGCCAGTGGTGAGAAGTTCAAAAGCTTGTAGGAGTACATTATAAAGACAACAACATTGCAAATCATCAAATAGAAGGAAGAATAACTTTTTTTTTAGGATATGGTGGGGGTGGGGAGAAGAGTCGGTCACTCCAAATGCCACCATGATGACGATAAATTTTTAGGATAAATATAGGTCGTTCCATTTTACTAAATTTCCAATCTTTTAATACTTTTTTTTTTGTTTTTTTTATTAATCGTATAAGTCAAATTTCATTAATTTTTTCCTTAAATGCCCCTCGTCCCAAGTCGATGGGCTCATGAAGCTTGTTTAAGATTGATATTCCTCCCACCATCAATATCAATGTCTGAGAGGAATTGGATGTTTAATCTCATTTTCATTACAAGCCCTCTTGCTATATCCTGATAGGAATCGAGAACTTCACCTCCTATCTTTCTGTTGTTTTTTGAGGTGTTGGAGGTGTTGCGTGAAAGCATGCTCCCAAGTTCAATTCCATCCACTTGCAAATCAGAAAAGTGTGCATGTGCAAACCTGCCTATGTTATGTATACGAAATTTTACAAATGCCCCCTCCCATATATAAGAGATCAATGTGCTAATGCAAAATATGAGGTTATCCAAGGATGACAACGTGCGAAAATCTTGATGAGTTAGAGCATGCCATCTTACTGGTCGAGTTTGGGATCTTTTGTGAGTAAGATGGCATATCAAATTGCTCGCAAAGCAATTAATTTCATAGAAGATTCATGTTTGTAATATTTTTAAGATACAAAAGTAAATTTTGATCCACAATTTGGAATTGCGATCTATTTGAATTGGAATGTAAATCCAAATTGTGCATCGATTTGGATTTGAGATGTTAGAATTGCGATGCATCAATTTGAAAATAGGATACAAAAGTAAATCCCGATGCACAATTTGGATTTGCGATGCACAAAATGGATTCCCGATGCATAAATTGGAATTACGATGCAACGCGTGTCTGGTCAAATTTCATGAAATAGAATGATTATTTTCCTAATAGAAGTGCAACTTTTTTTCTTGTCTCTCTCTGAGTATTGGGACCTATGAAAAGAGGGGACGTGGAATATCATAGAAAAAAAAAACAAATAGAATAGTATTCGTTTTTATTTAGAAGAAGGAGAACAATCTTCTGGAAATAGACTTTTTTTTTTTTTTTGGTTCAATTCGGTGTGAAGTCATAAATCGCCAAGAAAGAATAAATAGACACAAGCTTCCAAGGACTTAAAAAAGAGAAAAAAAAAGATGAGATTCAAAATTGCATAAGAGAGCAAGAAGAAAAGGAATAAAACGAGAGAGATAATAGTTCATGAGTTCCAGCCTTTTGAGATCAACACTTTGAGAAGGTTGAGCCCAGTAAGAGCTTTGCAAGAAAAAGATCCAATTAGTGGTCTAGCTAAGCCGATCCCCATAGTTGTAAAATGAGTGATCGAGAAAGAAGAGATTCTAAAGGGTATACTCGTCTATTAACCCTAAAAAGTATCATTTATCGGTTAAAAAAATGAGGGGAGTACATGTAAATTATTGATGGGAGGGGACCGGCTCGGTTCCCACCCTAATTTTTATATCAATGTTGTCCTTGACATTAACAGTATGGCGTGACTTTGTAGGGGCCCATTTAACCTTCCAGATGGATCTATTTTACTTTTTTGAAAAAATTACAAGCCGGTACACCTTTTAAAACATGTTTTCAAATAATTCCAGCTATTTTTAGACATATATTTTAGGTACAATTTTAGTGCGAAAGTACATAACTACCCTCAGCTTTGATCTGGAGATTGTTCGGAGCTTGATCTCGACTTGGCCGATCTATTGGAGATTGTTCGTACTCGGAGCTTGCTCTGGAGGTCGGAGAGATCAATGGACAGGCGCTTTGGCGGTGAATGCGGGCGTGCTCGGTGGCATTTCCAAAGTGCGTGGATATGATTTCTATTACGGTTTGCTCGATTTTGATTTTGTTCAGGCGGTTGGGGTCCAGCTCCGGCACCGGTTCCGGTGTTTCCATGGTTGTGTTGAAGTGAGAACAATGTAGAGACTACGGCGGCGGCGTTTTGTGTAATGGATTCCCCCTTTCTATCTAAATCCATAGTGTAATGGCTTCCCCCGCCGATTCACTGTAAACACAGAAACAAACCTAAAAATGTCGGCGGTGGTTGGTTGCCGAGGATTGAGACTCAGAGTGTTCTCTATTTCTCCCTTTCCATTTCTTTTTCGTTTTCATTACTCAAATTCATCTACTACTAGTGATGCTTGACATGCTGGGAAAATGATGAAGTCGAAGCTGTTTGGGAAGTTGATGGGCTCCGTCAATCCCTTTTTGCCGCAAACGCTTCGAACCAGTTGTCCAGAATCTCTCTCGATTTTGATTTTAAATTTTGAAGGTTCAGATGCAAGGCATCAGGTTGATTTCTGATGCCTGACATCAGGTTGATTTCTGATGCCCGACATCAGGTTGATTTCTGATGCCTGGCATCAGGTTGATTTCTGATGTCTGACATCAGATTGATTTTTGGCATCAGGTTGGTTTTTGGCTTGACATCAGAGTTTTCATTAATGACATTTTTGTCATTTGGCAAGCAATTTGTAGTTTTATGAAATGTGCAAAAAATTAATGGTCCTAGATGAAAACATGTTTTCAAAATTGTACCCACTTGAAATTCCCCCTACTTTTTTTGTATAACTATTCTTAATACGTGTATATTTCAACTATAAAAAGAAAAAAAAAAAGAACATAACCACTAAATACCGCCCCCCCTTTTTTAACTATATATTTCCCTTGTACAAAAGACTAAAATTCCCCTCAAATCTATAATATCAAATTATACACCCTTACCTCTCACATTATTAGGGATTTTAACAATGGAAGTAAAATTTATTTAACCTAAAATAATTAGATCTGGACCCTTTGCGATAAAAATATTTGACCTATAATAATTAGATCTGGACCCTATGCGATAAAAAAAATATTTAAACTATTAAAATCCTATTTAAAAATATTTAACCAATCACAAATGCAATTTAAAAATGCTTAACATATTAAAAATGTTATTAAAAATTATTTAACCTATTACAAATACGATTAATAGCTATTTAATGTATTAAAAATACGCTTGAAGATTATTTAAACCAATGCAATTAAAAATGTTTTAGCCTATTATAAATGTGATTAAATATTATTTAACGTATTGCAAATGCATCATTACAAATTATTAAACATATTAGGCATAATATTTTTTGAATTAATAAATATTTATAAATAAAATATTTTTAAAAATCAAGAGTGCCACCCAAATTGGTAGTTGGGGAATGGGGAGAGGGGAAAAGTGCCACCCAATTATTTATCTGTAATTTATCAGTTCAAAATTTTCCTAATTCTTGAAAGAGAAAAGTGCACCTAAAGTCCCTGCACTTTGGTTATTTTTGGGTTTCCTTGTTGAATTTTTTATTATTATCTAGGGTTATTGACACTATTGGTCCCTCAACTATAGGTCGTTTTCAATAATAGTTCCTTAAGAATTTTTTTGTCAAATTTGGGTTCTAAGAGTATTAAATTTTTACAGCCGCAGCCCTTTTGATGGATGTCATTAGAAAAATATAATTAAGTTGCCCATATGCATTTAGTAAGGACTAAAATGAATTTTCTTTAAACCTAACTTATATCAAAATTTACAACCGAGTTCCTAAAGTTTGAAAAATGACCATAAGGCCTTCTTCCTCAAAATATTTGGAAAACCCACTAGATTTTTTAAAAAAATTCAGATTCCCAACTTCTTACAAATAACACAATTATCCTAACTTATCTTTATATGTTTCCAAGAGAATACTGATTGATCTGAACAAGATATCCTTATAAATATCTTGAATAACAGAGCTAAAATCAATCTGAACTTGTTCAAACAACATCTTATTCCTTGTTCTCTCAATGTTGTGCAACAGAGACATTACTAGCTAAGCAAAGACTGTGAGTGTGAGTTGATCTGGTTCTAAAACCCGATCTTGTCTTCATTGAATCATCATTGTCGATCTGGATCCAAGACCTAGTTGGTGGTGAACTCGCTTTAGGGAAATGACCTTGACTGCTTGGCCTCCAAGAAGTAGAAACCCCATATTCACAAGAAGAAGAGTCAAAAATTGAAAAACCCAGGTAATCAATTAACCCATTTAAAAACCCAAAAATCCCCCTTTTTAATGAAAAAACTCATAAGGTCTTTTAATAAATTCGAATTCTCCGTTAAAGCTCGAATTCTCCTAACCCGAATCGAACCCCCCATTCTGATGCAACCTCTCTGCCCCTTCTTATTCTTCTTCTCATAAAACCCTTATCACCGAATTTGAACACCTTTTCACCTACGTGAAGTCGGGGATTTTCAGGAGAAGGCTATGGCGGCAGCAACACCAAGGAAGCCAAAGAAGGGAGCAGTTGATAGAACTACTTCAGCAAATCACGCAAATCACGACTCCCTTAGCTAACTTGGAAGGAAAGATTCTGCTCCTACAATTATGGAAGAGATTGAGTCAAATATTTTATAATGTATCTTTTACTAGAATTAGGTTCCAATGTATCTTTATATACTCCTGTAAACAGTTTATGATCGATGCTATTGAATTGTGGAGATTACGAACTCTGTGCTATCTTTATCGAGCTGTTGTTCCTCGAGGTAGCAATACTTGCGGAGATAGGATGCGAGAAGGACGCGGGATGGGACTGCTTCAGGAGCTGCTCACGATTGATGAGTTTTTCTTGGAGCTCATCAAACGATATAGGAGTGTCCCGGCCTTCAACCACATCCACGATGTGGTGGTAGTCATCATCCAAACCACCGAGGATGGTCTTAATAAGGTCCTCGTGGTCAAGAGGCTTGCCTAGAGCTGCGAGTTCATCTACCCGACCTTTGACAAACGGCATATAGTCGGAGATCGATTGGGTTCCCTTAGAAGCTCGCTTGAGATAGTCATTGATCTGTTCGATGTGACCGCAAGTTGGGTGAGCATAGGTATGAGCAAGGGTTTGTCAAGCATCACGGGTGGTGGCGGCCTGTTGGATCAAGGGGACCAAGGGAGCAGACATGAAGTCGACAAGAGCGCCAAACAAAAGTTTATCTTATCGAATCCAGGGTTGGTAGTGCATGTTTGGTGTTGAAATGTTCTTGGATGTTGGAACATCCTTGGCTAGGACGGTGGGAGGCGGGCAAGGGTGTGAGCAGTTTACAAACTTGTAGAGGTCATAGCCAATAAGAGAGACATCATCTTGGAGTTTCCAAGTGAAGTAGTTGGTGGAGGTGAGTTTGTGTGGGATCAAGGGGGTTTTTAATTGTAAGGGAGTGATTGTCGTTAGCCATGGCGAAGAGTAGTAAGGGTGGCGGCTAAGAGGAAGAAGAAAAAGGTTTTAGGAACAAAGCTTTGATACCATGTAGAAACTGATAAAGTTTAGGAATAATGATATAATCTTTTCATTGATTGAATCACATATTTATAGGGAGAGTTACAATTAGGGTTACACTTGGAGTAGGGTATAAGAAACATTTACAAGGAAGGTAACATAATAATGAAAGAACTATACAAGGTAATTACCACTAACTAATAATTACAAATAAATAAGAATAAATAATAAATATATATTATTCTCTAATAATATGAACCCAAAGTGTTCTGCACAACAACCAATGATTCGTATCCATATCTTATAACAATAGAATGAACCTTATTTTTTTTTGGTACTGCTCACTTCTCCTAACGGAGAGGTCAGGTGTTCAAGTTTCACTAAAGACACCTTGGACTTTACAACTCTCAATAGAGAGGTCGGGTGCTTAAGCCTTTTCAGAGGCACCGTTGTTGTTCAAACCTTACCAAAATGTCTCATTTAGCTACTCACTTATCTTAACGGAGAGGTCGAGTGTTCAAGCCTTACCAGAAGCACCCTGGTACTTCACTACTCTCATCTGAGAGGTCGGGTGTTCAAAGCCTCACCAGAGGCACCATTTGTTCGAGCCAAAGGCATCATATATATATATATATATATATATATATAATTGTAGCCTTTCCAGACATTAAAATAAAATAAAAATAAGGGTTGGGGTACGGTTTATGTCCCCTCCAACCTTTTTTTTAAAGAAAAAACAAAGAATGAACCTTAGTTCTCACTCACTCTCTTGAACAATAAACAACTTAGCAATAGCCTTTAAAAGATATGTATCAGGTTCAATAGAGTATAAACACATTTTCTTGTGAATGTTCCACGGCTGATGACTGGGCTTGGGTTGGCACTTGGTACTTGACACTCTCAAGGTAGCCTTTGATCATTGTTGTAAGTCCAGTTGGCAACAAAATAAGGCTAGAGGGGAGTGTAGACACCCCAATTTCGTACCCCTGGTATGTGACTGACATAAAATATCAAGAACTGTTAAAACATAACAAATGTCAAGTTACAGGAGTCAAATATGCGAAAGGAAAAGAAGGATGCGCGAAACAGTGAACTGCAGGGGGTAAAGTGCAAAAAAATCAAACTGGAATAGTATGCTTGGTGCCTCACCAAGGCCCCTTGGTTCCGCACCAAACCATCTACTGTTGCCTCTCTTAGATTGGAAAAGGTACAACTCTTGAAGCACAAGGTACAAGTGGGCGTGCGGGGTGAAAAAAATCGGAAATTCAGTAGAGTCACCTCCCACTATAAATAGAAGCCTTCAGCTCCCATTTCCAGTGCTCATTCTTCGCGATAAAAATCACAACGAAGCTCTGTCTCTCCGTCAGTCCTTCGATAATATTAGTACGAGAGGTGCGAGATAGGTGAGAGAAGCCCCTAAAAGTCTCCAAACTCCGCCAAAATAAATACCCATAGGTTATAAGTGATCCCCAGCCTAGTTGTTAGGTATCCACCTCACTTCCCCGGCCCAAAAATCTCAAAGTAGCCGTTACTACTGCAGAGTAACGAGCTAAAAACACCCTAAATAAGTTATTCCCTGACCAAAGGCCAAAACCACAAAAACTAAGCCGTCACTCGCTTGACCAAACAAACCAAAACTACCATATATAGCAGTCACTACTTGCCCAAATCAAAACAACAAACACCAACAAACAAAAAAAAAAGACTCCTGTGGGTCCCAATGGGCACAATAATAAGCTAGAAGGGGGGGGGGTTGAATAGCTTATTAAACACTTAAAACTTTTTGGTAAATACTTTGAAAGATACTTGCAATCTATCGAAAATATTCAAGTAGCGGAAGACCTTCAAGGTAGTTGTTCGAATGCGCAGATAAGGACTACCGGTAGACCTTTACAAGTTACTTAAGTTACTGGCGTAAATGGATAAAGATAATCACGGTAAAGAACATATCAAATGACGAGACAAACAAATATGAAACAACACAAGTATTTTGGGATGGTTCACACTATAAAGTGCTACGTCCACCACCGAGCGATCAACCTTGGATTTAAATAGTGCACTATGTTTTCCACTAGATTAATTACAAAGAATATCTCTAATGGATCGTGTACAAAATATTGACTTGTGTTTGGGGTCTAGGGAATTAAATATCGTAAATACAAGATATTTAATTAGATGCTGAAATATAGTTAATGAAAGTAAACAACAAGAAGATAAACAATAAGTGTTGATGAGCGAGCTTCTTGTTGTTGATGAGACTTCTAGATCTGTTTAGGATCTCTTGATAGCAATTTGTGGGACTTGGAGTTGTGGAGTTTGAGCGATCCTATTAGTGTTCGATTGATTACATGCGGTTGTGTTTGTTCCAGTCTTCAATGGCGGCATTTATAGCAGTGTACTTCAAAGATCCGTTGGAGAAGGCGAATACTTCAACGGCTCTTTTCAACAATGCATTAAATGCGTAGGTTTGTCGATCGAGGATTTTCGTCTTCACAGATATCTAGAGCGGGGAATGATTTACGAGATCTTCAAAAGGTGGGCGATTTAGGTGTCGGATCGAGAGTTGTTGCGAAACTAGGGGACGATGCCTTTTCACCTTTCCATTCGGGGACGAAAAGTCTTCCTGCTTTTGGGAAAGGTTGCTTTCGGCGGCTTGATATGTCAGGGAATGTCTTGGATTAATTCAAACAATGATTAGAATAAGTTTGAATTAATCCAATTAATCTTTGTTGGAAAGGACACATCATAGAAGATTAGGTGGACACGAGGTCTGCCGTTTGTGGGCGATAGGCGGAGGTCTTAGATAAAGCTTGTGGAGAGGTCTTCGTGAACACACAGTGAAGTCTATACAAACTATACTAGGCAAAGTTCTATACACAGTTGCCACGCTAATCGTCACGCCCGATTAGCCGAAGTATAAAACTAATGTAATGTATTGAGGAGATATAAATCTATCATAAGAATCAACAATCTCCTCCTATTTATATCTGGTCATCATTACTACAAATGAGGGCTTAAAAGCAGACTATTTGATAGATAATAACATGTAGAGAAATTTATATATAGAGTAATAGAAGACATGCCTCTATCAAACAGAATAACACCTCAAATGTAAGGGACTAATCTAAGTGCATACAAAGGTAAAAAAAAAAATCATAGAATAGCACACAGATTAGCAGCAGCTCAAATAAATTTAAACTGATTGTTTAAATTCTAAACATATAAGAATATAAAGCAACAAGAATATAAACAAGATAACCTTTTTTGAAAAACAAGTAATCTTCTGTATTTATAAACAAGAAGTTTACATATCACAGAGTTTTCAAAAATGAAGATAAATACAAAGGTAAGGGAAGAAATGACACATTAACTACCAAGGTCTTTTCCCTTTGCCTTTGTTTGTAGCCTCTTTTTCCCTTCGTTCTCGCTCTAGCTCTTCCATTCTTCGTTCGTATTCGTCATCTACATCGGTCGGAGTGCGGTGGAGCGAGCGGTAGTCAATTCTTCACGAAGGCGGTATTCTCTTCCATCGGCATTACGTTGATTGACCTCATTTGCTTCTCCTCGGTGATGGCGGATCACGATCACGGTTAGCATTCATGGCGTTGTGAGCGAGTCGCGAGCAATGCGGTTGAGCTCTAGAGCAGGGAGGCGGCCGTTGCGAGATGGAGAGTGATGGCATGGAAAAGCTCATAGAAAGGGATGAGCGGATACGGACACACTCATCTCGTTGAGCTTCAAGGTTGATCTTAACATCTGTAAAGTCGTGTCGTATCTGTCCAAAACGAGTCCAGACATCCTCTTGGAATTGTCGTAGAAGGGCGGCAGTGCGGTCATTGGCTTTGGACGCAGCAGTGGCTATTTCGGCGGTAGCGGTAGTGATGCTTATAAGCGTGCCTAGCCGTTCATATATGGCGTCCAGCCGTGTCAAAATTTCATCATTGGCTGACTGATGAGAAGTAGTTGCACTGGCCAATATGAATGGGTGCTTGGAGAGGTAGAGTCTGCGAGGCCGTATGGGGGTTGGAGTGGAGGAGTGATAGAGTCGGAAGAGGGCGAGTCTTGGGTTGGTATGGTGTTGGTGGAGGAAGATATGGTAATGGGTGGAGGGGGAGGTGGTGTTGGTGGGGAATCCAGTTCCATATCAGTGTCAGAATGTTCACTGATATGGGAGGGTTCGGGCAGGGGGTCGGTAGAAAACCAGAAAGAAGGGGCAGGGTAGAAGAGGGATTTTGGTTTTCTAAGGGAAGGTTGAGAAGGTTGAGGAGGTTGATGGGTATGGGTAAATGGAGTGCACTCTTGACAAAAGTTCGAAAGGAACTTGGCGGCGGCGAGTCTAATAGTTTGCGGTGGGAGGGATTTGAGTTGGCTGTGGTGTGGTTGATGAAGTTGGTTGGGATTGGGGAGGTGAGGAAGGTGTAGATGGGTCAGGTGAGTAGTTGAAGGGTGAAGGAGGAGGAGGAGTGGGGGTTCTGGCTGGCTCCTCCTGAGGGATAGGCTCCTCCGGAGGTGGTGAATTCCTCTGAGTAGATGACTCAGGAGGAATAGATGAAGGGTTGACAGTAGAGGGTTGGGTGTTGGTAGATGGTTGGGCGTCGGTAGAGGTAGTTGGTTGGGCGTCGGTAGTGGTAGTTGGTTTGGCTGCGGTAGAGGGTTTGGGACCGGTAGCTCTCCTTTTCTTCCTTAGCGGCTGAATAGGAGACTCAGCTGCTTCATTGGTAGAGGTTGGAGTGACTGCCGGTGGCTGGTCTTCAAAGGTTTTACGAAGTCTCCTTCGTTTTGGTTTGGGAGTGGGTGCAGGAGATGGTGAGGTTGATTGACTGGTTTGGGTAGGTGGCTGTGAGGAAGTGGTTTGTTGAGTTTGAGAGGTTGGCTGAGCTTGTGAAGTTTGGGCTTGGGTAGAGGAAGGAGTTGGTCTGGCCTTCCCATCTCTCTCTAACCATTTGGTTCATTTTGGCCTTCCTTCATCTCTCTCCTAACCCATTTGGCCTGCTCCTCTTCAGTTGGAGTGACCTCTTCCGGCCTTGTCTTCTTTGCTTTGCCCTTGGCTGCCATCTTGGTCCGTAGCAGCTGCTCTGCCTCATCAGCCAAGTCTTTGGCTTGTTGATGAAGGGACGCGGCCACTTGATCATCAAATTTTGCAGAGGCCTTTTTGAAGGTTCTGCTGGCAGCTTCGTGTGCTTCCATGTTGAAGCGGGTAACCAAGATAGGTACAGGCTTGGCCACTTTGTCTATGGAGACGGGCGGTAGACCCTTTTGCAGTCTTCGCTTGTTCTCGTATTCAGAATATTTGCTGAAGAACGAAGCGGTTAGCTGCTTCTCCTTGGCCACTACAATCAATTCATCTTCCTTTAAGGAAGAGTTGACTTTAGCATCATCCCTTAGAAGGGCATTGATCAGCCTCACAAAGGGGCGTTTGCAAGTGGGGTTGTTCTTGGCTTTCTCCACCCACTGCTTTAATTCGTTGAAGATGATGGCCCCCCAGTTGAGACGGAGCTGAAGAAATACGGCACTGGTCAAGTTGATTTGTTGGGCCGTAAACATATCATGTGCTCCACTTTTGAACAGAAGCCCCTTGTCAATAAGGTGGCTTGAGCGTGCAAGAGACGTCAAGAGGGAAAAAGATTGAAGCATTTTCCCTTGAGGTTCCCTGTAGGTTTCTACTCCCCTCATTGCTTCCCAGGCATGTACAGCCTCAGCAATGGTTGCTGCAAGAGCTCCACCGTAGTGCACGCCGATGATAGTGGAGATTGACTTAGCGGTAATGGAGATGGGACGGCCTCGAATCCATCCTCGTAGAGCGGTCTTGTTCATGAGCTCCATTCTCTGATAGAATTCTTCTGCCAGAAAGATGCTATAATTTTTGTCGTTGAGGCAGAAGAGGGGTAGAATCCCAGAGGCGTTCATATCCTCACACGCTTTGACGGCAGCGGCTATTGTGCAGACTGATTGAAGGTCAATGCACATTCCTGGTATGTACAGCTTAGGGTCCAGAGCGACTATGATGTCATGAGCGGCGGGAAAGGTTGGATAGCCCGGAAGGTTGACATCCGACCGTGGAAGAATGACGGTTTCTGGGTTTTGTTTCTTTCCGCTGTCGTGCTTAGTTTTTGCCTGAAAGAAATACAAACAAAAATTAGGGCTTTTTACCACAATAACTAAACAAGCAGAAATTTCAAGGTTTTCTGAAATTTT
>CM028382.1:98007169-98044957 GCA_013146195.2 Codonopsis lanceolata | reverse complement strand
CAACTTTACCTTGAAGGCAAAGTGCATGTGAGGTGCATGGGCATCTTTAAGGCATAGTTGTTACCATAGTGGTAATCACAGTGGTAAAAGCCTAAAAGTTGTAAAAACTAATTGCTAAGTATACCTACTGTTAAAAATTAAACTTATTTCATTTTGGATGTTTTACTTAAAGAGTTCACTTTCAAAAATTAATGCATAAAAGTGTTAATTTATTACTAATGAGCTACTAAAAGTGTCTTATTCTTAGAAAGTTTGATTTTCAAATGTGGACTCTTTGTTTGGAACAGAGGGAGTATAAAACAAAAAATATTTTGTTAAATTCACGATTTTATTAAATCGACTTTTATAAATAATACTCCCTTCATTCCACTCAAAGAGTCTCTATTTGAAAAGTCTCATTGTTAAAGATAAATATTAATACCATTAAAGTTAGTTATAATTACAAAATACTTAAACACTAACAATATGCTTACAACACAAGTGGATGGTAAAGAAACGTTATAAAAATTGAAAGCATAATTTTTGAAAGTAGACTCTTAAAAGCGAAACATTTTAAAATAGTATGGTGGACTCTTTACTTGGAATGAAAGAAGTAATAATAATAATAAATAAATAAATTATAATTTTCTAAAAGCACACTAATATAAAAGTTTGATTTTTTTTTAATCTTGATAAATTTTAAATTACGATAAAAATATTGCACAAAAAGAATTAGGTACTAAAAAAAAGTAAAAATTATTCTTCAATCTCAAAACCTAAAACATTTCTCTCTCTCTAATAGTGATACTTGTAATAGTTAAATGCATGTTCAACGAAAAATATTGTATATAAATAAGTATTCTAAAATTTATAATTACATTTTCAATTTTATTTGATTCTCTATCTTTAATTTTCTTGTTTATTACTTTTTGTTTATTTTTTTCATATTAAAGTTTTTAATTGTCTATTATTCAATTTTAATTGTGTATATACAAACCATGCAACAGGTGCTTCACTAGTCAATATTAATAATGTAATTTATTTTAAAGTATTAAACTCTATAAATTCAATAAATTATACTAATAAATTGGTTTATTAGGTAGATTATTTTGTATTTATTATCAATAAAGAAATTATTATACTAAATTATTTGGAAACACAATATCTTATTTTCTTTGTAGTTTTTTAAGATTTTAAATAGATGTATTGCTTGCTTTATCATAATGTATGCGTTTGTATTTATCAAATGGTTTGTAATTTAAAATAGATTTAATCACAAATTTTTAAATATTATTAATTATTTAAATAATATTATAAAAATAAAATTATTAAATATAATAAATTATTAATTGTGTGATTTTAATAATTACAATTTAAAATGCTACTAGTAAATTAAAATATAATATCTTGAGAAATATTCTTTTTGATCTAAGATTTGGTGTGAATTGTTGAAGTTAGAATAGTGGATAGTCTTGAAACTATCCCAAGTGAAATTCCCTTTGGGTTGGAGTTGGTCTTAGAACAGCCAAACCACCAAAGCGAATAATTCGGTTTGGTTTGATTTTAATCCAATAGGGTTCGCTTTTGGTTCCAAAATTTAAAAATCCGATTGATTCGGTTAGATCAAACTAAAACGGACCAAACCAAACCACCTATTTATTTATTTATTATGTATATACTTCTTCCGTTCGGATAAATATTCCTATTAGACAAAACACAAGGATTAAGAAATGTAATCAATGATGAGTTGTAAAATATGTTGCGACAATAATACTCCTTACATACACTCTCTCTCTCTCATTAATTATGTACCAATTACACTCACTATCTCTCTAGGATGTGCAATAATGATAATATTAAATGAAGGGATATATTAGGAAGAATGGTAGAAAATTTGTACACCAAAAGTCTTTAGGAACATTAGTTAGGAGATCCCAAAATAAAAAGTAGAAATATTTATGACAAAAATAGGTAAGGCGGTATTACAAATATATTTTGTCGGGCCAGGTCCATCGTTTTGGTGGGTTCATGTGATGTGGAGAGTGGTGCTCCTCTTACAATTAAGATCTATAAAAAGTCTACAGGAAATATGCTTTATATATATATATATATATATATATATATATATATATATATATATATATATATATATATGTAATATTATATAACATTATTTTTTAATGTTTGATGTTAATTACAAATTAAAATCTTATTTGCCTCATTTTCATTGTGATATTTAATGTTTGTTAAATTGATTAGAAAGAAAAATTTAAAATACCAAAATCGAACAAAATCAAACCAAACCGAATGATTCAATTTGAAAATTTTGGAATCAAATGAGGGTGGTTTAGTTTGTGTTTTGACATAAACCAAACTAAACCGAACTATGTACACTTCTAAAGGGGTAATACTAATTCAAGTGATTTTGGGTCAAAGAAATAAAACCAAAATTATTAATTATCACATCTTTAAGCCCATGTATAACAAAGTTAAACTAAGAGCTCAAAAATCAATTTGAATAGTAAAAAGAAAAAAAACCATACTAATAAGAAAACTCTAAAAGAACTACTTTTGGTATTCACTCTTAACATCGCAAATTTTCTATGCTTCATCCCCTGAAGGGACCCGATCTGGCGCCTCCCACATGGATGACACGTGGCCTTGAGCAGACTGGCCAGGGATAACCTCTTATCCGGACAAATGCGAGGCATCGCTTGACTTAGGCCAGAACCGATCAGGCCATAAAAGTATACAAGAACTCGAGCATAATTGATCAGCGACCATGAGACCCCATAGTGCGCACTTTGCCCGTCCATTTCGAATAAGAAGACATCACCATAGTACGAATATGCCGAGATGGCTTCGCTTTGATTGGGGAAATGTCAACGTGCTCGTGTAGCAGTACCATTTTGGCCGAGCTTTCCGATCACGAACACTTGACAAGGGCATAGACCAATGAGCGGCGACTCAAATAGCCAATAGGGTTGAACTTCAATTGTGGTATCCGGCTTTGGCTTGCAAGACAAGCCGGGGAGGGCGGGACTATAAATAAAGAACTTGGTCACCTTCACAGGTAAGACACTATTCACTCAAAACTCTTATTCTACATTTAACACTCATTCACGGCGATCTCGGGGAACGCTGTGTTCATCTTTGTTATTCTCTACCGACTCTCACGCCGGAGGGCTTTAGGCTGGGATAACCTCCCGCTCCAACGGTGCTCTTCTTCGCTCGGTTCTGATTCAAGAAGCCACAAGAACCAAAGATACTCTACAAGATAAGCCAAATATCCCAACTTAGTTTCCATAATAGTCACACCCTCACTTTGTCTTTCCACGTGGATTCCCAAATATAGTCATACCACAATGCAGCGTGATCAATCCCCAAACCACCTTTCAATTTCTACCGTCTTTAATAACTATTCTATACTCAACTTTCTTCCTTTTGTTATTTGATTCTTATAACAACTATTCGTTTCATACTTCAATATAATTTTACAATGGGCAGTCAATGAATTAAAACATTGCCTTTACATTTTGTCTGTTTCGTCAAATCTGTCATTTAGATCAAGAGTGTGGCGATAATTAATTTGAGATTTTTTGTTTTTTTTTGTTTTTTGTGATGGTAAGCAATTTTTTTTCTAATGTGATTGCTCAATTGTTCATATGAAATGAATCCCACTATTTATATTGATTTATGAATTTCAAAAAAGGAAAGCATGACAATAATTTATTAAGAATTTGGACAAGGTAAAAAAGGTTTATATATTTTAAAACATTTTTATTCTAAAAAATTATCGTTAGATTCTTGGATCCGATAAATTATATGTATAAGTTTTAGTATCTTCTTCTTTATATATTTTTATAAGTATATAGACTTTGCATGTATAAATTCATTTATTAGTAGAAATTTACAATTTTTTAATGATTTTAAAAAATCGAATCAGTGAAATGCTTCATATATTCGGAATTGAATATTATATTCTCTAAAATTTCCTAAATTAAATTGTAAGGAAAAAATAAAAATAAATCCAGATCCTGAATATATATGTTTGTTATTTTTAGTTTTGAAACAAGTAGATAAAAAAACACCTCATAGTTGGTAAGATCTTGGAGAAAGAAAATAGTTTATATATTTTAAACCATAATTTTTTTAAGTTAAAATATATAATTATTAAGCTCTATTTTTCAAAAAAGGTTAAAAATTTCTAAACATTGAGATAATTGAAATATTCTAAAAATAATATTAATTTCTTAAACTAATAATAAAATAAATTATAAAATCCAACAAATATTGAACATATAACTTTGTTATGTTTAGATCTGAAACATATATGTTAAAAAAGCAATCACATGGGCTAAAATTAGTGACATTAAATTAATTTTGACTTCTAATAGTAATTTTCTTTCCTTAAGGAAAAAATCATTGGATAACCGAAAAACAAAATCGAAGAATAGTTGAAGTATTGCTAATTTGAATGAAAAGTCAAACATAATTTCTTACAGAAATCTTTCTTTTTACAATGAGATCTTAAATGGACGTTGATGAATTTGAGGAAATATGTCCCTCATGTTTTTTGGAACAAAATTTGAAACGGAGGGTTATCCAAAATGAAGAGTTAAAGAAACAAATGAGAAAAATTGTTAGGATTTTGTATTTTAGGCGGCAAATGTAACAGGATAGAGTGCGTGTTTGGGTATTTATATTTGACTAATGTAAGTTTGAATGTACATGAGTCCGATTGAAATTTTTATTAGTTTGAGTTAGGGAAAATTGTAGGCGGTTCCTCTACAATTGTTTTAATAGCTTTACTCTCCTTTTTTTTTTCAATCAGAAAAAAGTCATTTCTTTCATCGCAATGCATGAAGATGCTTTATTTTGTGCATTACGATGCACAAAATCTTGCATCACAATACATAAATTGACTTTTTCCGATTACAAAAAGAGAACGAACCAATTTCTCCCTTCTAATTATTTCACCACTTTTTGTTTGCCCTTGTTTATTTGCATGTTTATAGATTTAGGCCACTATTCATTATCCGTTTATAGGAAATATCTATTGCAATATATGAAAATTATATTCAATCAAAAGCGAAGATGAAAAACTAAATTATAAGAATAAGAGATTACTTCAATTAATAGCGAAATATCATTTGATCAAAATTAAATAATTTATTTTCAACCACTTAAATTACATCATTTGATTTAAATTTTATTATACAACAAAAAAAAATATAAAATACATGTCAGTTAATAAACATTAATAAACTAAAGTTTGGGCAACATGTTTTTGAAAATACATTACCCATCTTTGTAGTGTTGCTTGAGTGGAATAAGACTAATCATAACAAAGATTGGTCATTTGCTTGAGTAACGCAATGACACGAAAGTGAAACCAAAGCGTGAAACCATGTCTTAGAAGGTCGAGTTCTTTCAAATGACAATTACGGTGACACCGTTTTGATTCAAGAATGTTATCGACGTCTTCGATACTAGAATTTCATTCAAATTTCGAGAGAGGATAGTTTGCTCATGGTGTCTTAAACAATGTCTACAAATAAGAGTCGAGGTCCGTCATTGTCTAATGTAGAACTTCTTTAAAAAAAAACATGTTTTTAGTCATGACCAGTTGTATGTCATTTTGTGTAGAGTTACTAATCTTAAAGGTTTTCGAATTTTGTTATGTGATAGTGATAGTAGTAATAGTTGTACATGTTCAACGACAAATGTTGTTTATTAAGAAATATTCTAAAATTTATAATAATTTTTAAAATATATGTGATGCACTATCTTTAATTTTTGTTTATTTTGTTCATATTAATGTTCTTAATTTTTATATTATTCAACTTTATTCAAGTATATGATTTTCTATCGATATAGAAAATTAATGCAAAATCAACACAATTTTATATAAACGATAGATTATGTCAATTATTTATTAAATAATTGCACAAGATCATTGAAACCATATTTAGAAGATCGAGTTATTTCAAATTATGATGATTAATTATGATATGAACATATACTTCCAGAATTCTATCATTTATGGGAAACCATGTTTTAGAAAGTTAAGTTCTTTCAAAGGGCATTTTTGGTGTTATTGTTTTAATTTCAAAAAAATCACTGACACCATTTGATCATAGAAATCTATTCAAATTTTAGAGAATACAGTATCAGCTGATGGTATCTTATGTAATATCTATAAATAAAAATTATGATCAATCATTGTCTAACGTATGACTTCATTTGAAAAAAAAATGTTTTTAGTCATGACCTGTTGTATCTCGCTTTACCTAGAGTTATTAATCTTAAGGATATTCGAATTTTGTTATGCGATAGTGGTAGTTGTAAGACACAACAAATGTTGTATATAAATAATTATTCTAAAATTTATAATGACATTTTCAAATTTATTTGATTCTCTATCTTTAATTTTACTGTTTATTACTTTTTGTTTATTTTTTTCATATTAAAATTTTTAATTGTCTATTATTCAATTTTAATTGAGGATATACAAACCATGCAAGACACATTTGCTTCACTAGTACTTTTTAATTAAGGAAAAGGATGGGGGCACAAATTTGTTTGTACAAAATTTCTCATTTCAATATAAACGTAAAGCATGAGATGAATAAAAATGTGATATTACATTCTAAGTCCTATATTATCTCATTAATTGCATGCTTGTCATTTAGATTGAGATAATAGAGGTTTGGTAGTTGTTCATTAATTAGTTGAAATCTATTCAAGTGATGGAAGTGGTTTGATGTTAAATAATAGTAGTAATGCCTCAATCATTTGATAGTTGGGTATGGATAAGCAGTATATTATTAATCTCGACACTATTAGCGCCCTATTATTTCAAGGGTAGTTATGTAATTAAAAAAATTAATCCCCTGTTTTTTTAAAATAAGGGTGCTAATAATACCACCATCTTCCATGGTATAATTAGATAAGGGATAAATAATAATACCATCCTCTTCTTGGTATAATTAGCAAGGGGATAAATGCCTTATTCGGATAACATAAATTATTAATCAAGGCCGCCTTTTTGGTACCAAACACCTCTAAATTTGGGTTATTGATCCTATCTAGCCTGAATCCTAGCTACCAAACGGCAAACGACTCCCAAGTGTAAGGGATTACTGGGTATTTGAGTCATAGTTCCGGGGGGACGAGGGTATTTTCGTAATGCACCCAAAAATATATATTCATTGGGAGAGAGAAAAGAGTAGATAAGGTCATCTTCTTCTTCTTCTTCTGTATTTCTTGACAAATCAAAACTGAACACACCATGCTCTCAGCCTCTCACCACCTCCTCCAAAAACACCGTAGATAAGAAAATAAAATACAAATTGACCCCCATTGTTTTGGAAATTTACTCCACTAACATGTTTGCTTCTGCTACAGCAATTATGAATTTGGGTTCTTTGACTGCCTCAGTGGCGAGTTTACCCACCACTCTCCACCGTCCACAGTACTTCCCATTATCGGAATCGCCACGGCATCTGTCCAAATTGAATATCACTACCACCAGCAGTAGCAGCTGGAGAACAACTACCTCCGTCAAGACTGCCGTTGCCGCAGTTAACTCCTCCGACCCAGTTGAAAAGGTCACTTAATTTTCTTATCTCTTACAAAATTACTCCCTTTTCCTATATGGGTTGTTGGTAAACTGCAAAAGTGTTATAATGTGAACAATAATTATTTTCTTGTGTGTTCAATTCTTGATTTATTGTTCTTCAAAATGGTAGAAACACTTTGATTTATAGATTAGATATATGAGCAGGGTCAAAATTTAATCATCATGGTGAAGCTTTCTATTGATATGATTTTTTAGGGTCTAATAGAATTATGGTAGTGAAATTTTTGAGCCCCAAGATGGGACACTTTTCTTTTCTTTTACCTTGGATTATGATTTGGGAAAGTTAGATTGTTTTGTTGTTCCAAAAATTGATAATCTGTACATTAGGCATGTTTGAGAATGCTAACCAAATTACACCTAGAACTCAGACTTTTACATCAAGTAGAGATGATTACCGCCTTCATCTCTAACTACTATCATCCAAAAAGGAAAGTAGAACTCTTTAATTGGAACAGAGGGAGTATTTCGAGATATGCTTTTTTTTTGGGAAGAAACAAGGGTGGTACCCTGCCCAAATTTACTGATAAGGAAAGAAAGTACAAGAGGGGGGACAACCAGCCTTGCCCAAAAAGGGAGGACAAAGGAGCCTTAACTCGAAAGGAAATACAATAGGGCTTAAAGCTAGACTATCAACCACTTTAGTTTAACTGAAAAAACCTAGATGTAGGAAACGCGAACATGCGGAGTACATTGAATGTCTAGATGATGCTTCCTCGAATAATCGAGGGAAGATAGCGGAAGCTAATGAAGGTAGAGTCCGAGGAGCTATCACATCCTAGATTGGCCAAGCCTAACGAAAGCAATGGTGAAAGTGAAAGTTCATCCCCTGAATAGATCGAATATAATAACAATATCTCCATGGTTCCAGGCAATCAAAAATAATTCTTGAGTCCATCTCAACTATCATGCCAATGTGCCCATGGCCCCGGAGCCAAATAATACCTGAAGAAGCGCTTTAGCATCAGCGACATTATTAGTAGCATGCCCATAGTCAAATAAGCAAAAAGCTTGTGACCCTGCTTATTTCTAACAATACCTCCACTCGCACTCATACCCGGGTTTCCTCTAGAAGCTCCATCTGAATTTAATTTAACCTTGGCTTCAGTAGGCTTTTACCAATGAACAAGAGAAAACCATTTAGTTTTGCGATAAACATTGGAAGTCGAAAATAGAGAATAGTTTACAGCCTCCAAAATAAGAAGCAGCTCCCCTTTATATTTTGAATAATCCTCGCTTAATAGAATCAATAGTCTGCTCAAACACTGCCCTATTACGATGCTTCCACAATTCCCAAAGTATCAATGAAGGAAGGATTAAGTGAACCATGGAAGGCTTTGGGCTACACCACCAGGACATACAAGCCTGCTGCGTTGAAGAAGAGTAAAGGGCAACACCATGCTCATGAAAGAAATGCAACCACACTGCCGAGGCAGCACTACTGGAAAGAAAAACATGATCAAATGTTTCCATATTACCCGACAGCAGGCACATTTAGAGGCCAACTGAATGCCTTTATCCCACAAAGCTTCGTCTATAGGGAGTTTGCGCTGGAATAATTACCAAAGAAAGACGCTTATTTGCCTAGAACATTTGCATGCCAAATGAACTGAGCTGCGAGCGAGAGGGGCCTTGTTTCCCTTACTTTATGCAAACCGAAGAAAGACTGTCCAGCTAGGGACGTCAATCTGATCTGAAATCATAATGCCATGATCAGAAACTGCTTGCAGCGCACGCGATATTTCAAGAGATGTTATTTGTGCCTCAAGGCTATTTATGTTTGCCCAAATTGAGGGTGTCTTGATCCCCTTTACTTTTATAACGCAGCAAGTAGAAAGCAGGAAAAAGTACTATTTTGTCATTGCCAATGCAAAGTTCATGTTGGATGAGGAGGAACACTTCCAAGAGCAGTTGTATGGCGACCGACTCTTTGAGGAGGCGTAAAATGGAGCAGGACTTTTGGCTAGTGGTTGAGCCCAAATTCTTGGATAAGTTCCCTAACATTACCAAGAGACTTAAGAGACCTGCAGTTGCTCTCGTTTCAACAAATGGTACCTGGATCAAGTAAGCTACTACATACTTCACCATTTACTAAAGCAATTTAAGAACATCTAACAAAGTCTGTAGTTTAATTTGTTTTTGCTAAGAGTTGAGGTGCATGCAAATTACAAGATGTTGCTTAACATCATAAATCTCCATCAACGTGATGTTGTTGGACAGGTTCATGAAATTACGTCTGGACCGAGTTTTATCAGAAAGCTTTGAAGCTAATGGTCAAGAAGAAGCATTGGCATATTATCCTACCGAAATAGAGTTTGAGAAGCCAGAAAAATGGGTGGCACCCTACCCAAAATACGAATCTGGATGGTGGCAGCCTTTCTTACCCCCAAAGTCAGGCGTGGTACTGAATTCATCTCCTTGAATTGGTAAAGATGCTTGATAGTTAATCTCCAAGATTGGCTGATGCCGAAGAGAGGAAATACAAAAGCAGCAATGTAGAAGGGGTAGGAAGGTATGTATGATAAGTGTTGAGAAAATTTAGTCGAGCTTGCGTCACCATCAAGGTAGTGTTGCAACTTTTGAAATCTTTTAAGTTGAGTACTGTATTTTAGGTGTGATTATTTTTTATTTTTGATGAATACTTATCTTCGGGTAAGGCTTGAGGGTAATTGTTCATTTTGTTTTCCTTGCCCAGTAGTTATTGCAAGTTCATGCCACGACGAAGGTTGTGTTCTTATGTCCACTTCTACATAATGCACTGTAGAAGTGATAATCTTTTAGCATAACTTCAGATATATAAAGCACGCTTATATTCAAGAAATGTCGTTGCTGTGTTAGAAATAACTTTCACATATTTTGAGGCTGCAACTTCATCAATCCATCGATGAAGAAAGTGAGAGAAAAAGAAAAAGGAAATCAGAACACATTCTTGCATTTAGCAAAGTTAACAATACGTTCCTAGCTTGCAAAAAGCAGTAGCGGAGAAGAAGCAGGTTCATAAATGATAAATCTCTGTTAAATAAGGAAAGTTTTGTCAGCAAATAGCATGCTGATTAAAACAGAAGTAATCTTAATGGTCTATCATTTCTAAAAGTTGAAGCAAAACAGATGGGTGCTAATGAATATTGTCAGTTGCAGCTTACTGCCCTTGATGAAAGGCAGATTTGGAAGTTTTGGAGAACCTTTTCATCTAAAACTGAGTATTGTTTCTTAAATTCAATTGTTGCCTTGTCGGCATAAGTATCCACTTGATCTTCATTCATCTCATACAACAAGGGTCCTGTCAGCACCATCACAAACACTGCCGGAGCAACAGAAAAAAGCAGAATAAGAATCAATGCAAGTCCACGAGGTGATTGATTAGTAAAACTTACTGATGTATAGAAGCGTCAAAAAGTGAAACCAGCTGCCGATGACAGATACAGCCCACAGGGCCAATATTGACTGCACGTCGTCGAGTATAAAATTCTGTTAACACACTACTAACACTAATAGAAATTAGAATTTGATAGTATGGAAATAGAACCAACGTTATGTACCTGGAGAAATCTCTTCAAATCCTTTCCAGAAGCCATTTCACGAAAGAGAGAGAATGCCTGGTTAATTTCATCTCTTAGTAAGAGAGCAACATTATTGAACAATTCCTCAGGCAATGTGATCTCAGGAATATTCAGAGGGGACCTTAATTATCAAGAAAATAAGGCATTGTTAAATGGTGCAGAAGGAGACAGATCTAATATACAGAAT
The DNA here is from genome assembly GCA_013146195.2 of Codonopsis lanceolata. Lineage (NCBI taxonomy): Eukaryota > Viridiplantae > Streptophyta > Magnoliopsida > Asterales > Campanulaceae > Codonopsis > Codonopsis lanceolata. The sequence goes on along the minus strand of CM028382.1, from coordinate 98,033,589 downwards.
TAGAATTGTAGAGGGAATTAAAGAAGACTCACTTGTTGATGAAGCAGGAAAGGTTGGACCAGAGGAACAACATTGCGAGTGAAAGTATTAGAGAATGGCATAGAAAAGTAAGGAGATGATAGCCTATCCACTCGAACAGAAGCCATATGACCGTTCCAGAAGCAAGCATCCCTGCCGAGGTCTGCTTGTTTCGCCATAGTAAAATATCAGCAGCTGATGAACCCGCCGATTTTATTCATTAGATCCCAACTGGCAATATTCTAACTTTGAAAGAGTAAAATCTATAAAAATTTTCCTCTAAGAAACAACAAATTAACAGATTCATAGCATATATTATTGTCCAGGAATCTAATTTTGATTTATACAAACAATAAATTAACAGATTCATTGCATGACTTTCAAAATTGAACAAGCCGAACGATGGGAAGAGAATCAAAGTGTTGATTCGGGAAAAAAAACATACGTTTACCACCGCCAAGGGCGTCATGAACCGGTTTCTGGCGGCCAAAGAGACGATGTTTCCTAGAAACGGATAGTTTGTCGGCGTCATTCTCCACAAATGAAACATGGCGTTTGTGGCGTGAAGCCGGTTCTTCAATCGTCGTCTCCTCTATTGTCGTCGGTTCGGAAACACTACCGTTCACTTGATCCGTCATCTTCCCGCTACAATCACAAAATTCTACATCACAACATACATCTACATGCATGCATGTAATTAAAATATATGATCAAAGAGTTTTTACCGTACAGAGTTTATCAATGGCGGAAATTCATGCGGAATTGAATTGACTGTTACTGTAATCTCTCTCTCGTCTGCAACAACTGAAAAAAAAAAAAAAATTCGAAGTGGGAAAATGAATTGGGAGTAGAATGGGCCACAAACTACGCTGTTAGCCCCATTTGTTAGGAGGAAATTTTGAATTTGTGTGTACGTGTGAAACTGAAGATTCTGACTTATCTATATTATCTTTATAATACAGATGCCAAAATATGTGTGTAATTGATAAAAACTAATTAGAGGTTAGGATTTACCTTTTTATAATGATCCTACGGTCAGCATCAAATTCTACCTTTACAAGTGTCGGGAACGGTTTTACAGTTATTGTTTTATAGTTTTACAGTTTTATTGTTATTTTATCCAGTTTCTTTTCCGTTAAAGTGAATCAATTTAATTTTAGTCCAGCAGTAAGTTTTGAATATTTATATTTTAGTTTTGAATATTTGTATTTGTATTTTTTTTATTTTTAATTGTTATCGTAATTAACTTAATCAATTTAATTTTTTTGGCCCGTAATTTCGTATACAAATAAAAATAAAAATAAAAAAATCGTAAGTTTTGTAATTTGAAATATTTGTTTTTTTTTTCTTTTTAACTGTTATCGTAATTAACTTAATCAATTTAATTTTTGTCCGGCTCGTTTTTTTTGTCCAGCCCGTAATTTCGAATACAAATTATTAATTAATCCCTCCGTTCCGGACAAAGAGGCTCTGTTTGAAAGTTAATTTTTTAAAGAAAATAATACTTTTAGTAGTTTTTTAATAATAAAATGACCTTTACGGTTTTACAAATATTTAGTTGTAGTTGATTGCTATCGTAATTAACTGAATCCCAATTTAATTTATGTCTGGCTTAGATTTATTTTTTTTATAAAAAAAATTGTTTGTAAGGTTTGTAATTAATTTTTTTAATTTTAAATATTTGTATTTTAATTTTTTTCTTTTTGATTGTTATCGTAATTAACTGAATCAATTTAATTTTTGTCCGAAAAAAATTTGTTTGTAATTTTTGTAATCAACTTTTGTAATTTTGAATATTTGTATTTTAATTTCTTTATTTTTTTAAAAGTTATGCTTAGTTTCCCTTATTGGTCTGAAATATTTGTGATTTCGATTTCAAAATAGTATTTTGTTAGTTCACTTTGTCTTATTCAATTTATTTTGTGGTTTTTGTTTGTGGAGATTTTCATTTTTAATTTTATTTCAATTAACAGGTGTTGGGTTGGGGTGAGAGAGAGAGAGAGAATGCCTTTTGATGCTTAATTATAATATTTTAAGATGAGTTAGAGTATCCCCATTGTCGGCTTTGCCAACTTCTTATAACTTAGGAAATTGTGCTTAGTGGCCACATAGGATAAAAGAGAGTCCAACTAGGAGAGAGGGAGTGACCCAACTTCTTAATTAAGAACATGCAAGTGGAGAGAGAGAGAGAGAGAGAGAGAGAGAGAGAGAGAGAGAGAGGACATTAGCCCAATTTCTTGGGTGTGTGTGTGGGGGTGGGGGATGGGGGGTTTTGTTTATATTAAACTAACTTTACACTCGTGCGTTAAACGTACGTCATATATCTTTTTCAATCAAATTATACATAAGCAACATGAAGTGAAAAAATAAAATTAAAAGAATAAATTATTGTAAAACTAATATCATGATTAAAAAAATTTAATGATAATAAATAAAATAAACAAATAATTGTATCGTAAAGTTGTGAGTTCGATATATACATAAACTGAACAAATTATTATTATAACACAACGATTAAGAAAAAATAAAATTATTAATAGAGAATACAATAAATAAATAAAATATTTTATAAATTTTAGAATATTTTTTTAAATACAACATTTGTCATTTAATATGTGCGATTACTATACTACTATCACTATGATTAAATATGTACAATTATTACTACTGTCACTATCACATAACAAAACTCACGTAATCTATATTAATCAATATTAATATAATGTTTTTTTATCTTTTAATTAGTGTGTTATAAAAATTAAACACATAATTAAAATGTAAGGATGAAAATATAAGTGAATTTAATTATTGCTTATTACATGAATGAAAAATTCATATATATTTTAGAATACGTCTTTAAACAAATATATATTTGTTAGATAATAAAAATTGTATAACAAATTAAATGACGATAAACCAAAGAAAAGCAACTCAAATTACATACTTCCTACAGTCATCCCTCCCCCGAAATGACCAAAATGTCCCCGACTCAAAAATCCTTTCATTAATAGTGTCACCCAAATGATGTGACACTGATAATATGTGTATTTAATTATTACAACTATATCTACAAATATTTAAGCTCAAATCAATAGACAATAAAATAGAAATTTAGACTATAATTGCTCTCAATTTATTGTACCTCTCACAGAGTATGATATACTCGGCTACTCGCCCATATACATAATCACACCCCTCTACAGTTATCGTACATGTTCCCAAAGCAATTATACTAGTTCTTTTATGTTTAAACCATCCTTGTTCATGTTTATGTTATCCTAGTTTGATTCGTGTTTAAATCATTTATGATTCGTTGTGTGTTTCGATCGTCGATTACACTTGTTTCAGGGGTTGTTCAATAGTTTTTTGGTTGTATTTTGTGTAGGGTTTAACCCTAGGTTGATTTGGGTATGTTTTGGATCATGTTTCAAGCCTTTTTCACCTTTATGTGGACCAAGCGCTCGCCTAGCCAATTGAACAAGCGAGAGCCTAACCTCCAGAACATTAGCTTCTTGAGAACCACGGCTAGGCACTCGCCTAGCCCTTCCATTAGGCGACCGCCTAGTGTGTTTTCCAGCCTTGTGCAGTTTTTAATTTTTGGTGAAATGTCATTGTAACCCTTACCCCAATTCGTCCAAATCAATCCTTAAACATAAAATTGGACCTTAATTAGTGTGTATTAGATCTAATGGAGTGATTAGCCCTAAATCCTCAATGGTTTAGCCTAATTCTAACCTATGAAAGCTTGACTCTTGTTTTCCACTAACTCCCTAACCTTTGTGGCTTGAAATATCTTTAATCCTTCACTCATTACACCTCCTACAACATAGATATTTTCAGTCCACCATTGTTGAGAGCTTGTGAGGGAGATTGAAGGTGAGATTAGTGTGTGTTTCAAGGTTTCTCGGAGATCCGGCCACTTGATTTGAGTTCAGAGACCACCCAATCGCAGCTACCGACGAGGAGACCATTAATCGTTGCTTTCTTTTACTTTTCTTCAGCCTTTTCTAGGCTTAGGTAAGCTTCCAATTCCCAGAATATTTGTATGTTAGGTTACTTTGCATGCTAGCTTCATTAAACTTGTCTATGTCAGGCTAGGGAAGACTTCTACCATGTCAAAAACACCTTTTGATCCTCTTTTAAAATCTGTAAATTTTGGGTCTTGGACCTATACTTGAGTATTTGGTTTTGTGTTGAGTTTTAAAGTTGTTCAAAACTTGATTTGGGACAAGTATTGTGAAAGAACTTGTTGTAGTTATCAACTTTTATGTGATGATCAATTCGAGAACATAGAAGAGGGTCTTTGAATTCATATAGCATTCAAGCTCTATTTGGTTGCACGTTTAGCAATGACCCATCGGAGTCGAGTTTAAAGAGCTATTGAACAATACCGGCTCCACATTCAATCCGTATACGTTTGTAGTTCGTTAGACTAATATATTAGCTTATGATACTTTGAGATGAATTGAAGTGCATGCTTTGATGTGTGTGCTTATGAGACTTAATTGAGATCCTATGTGATTTATATGATCATGACAAAGATATGCATAATCGAGAGCATGTTGTAGAGTGTTACACATATTTGACATGGTGAATTAGCTTTTGTCGAATTCCTATTTGATTCCATGATAAGTAAATACCTACTTGTTATGAATGAGTTCGCTCTTGTCGAACTTGTTCCTTATTTGGTTTAAATGACGAATAAACATCTACTTGATATTGCATTAGTACAACTGGCATATTTAGTTAAGTCGATGGTGGGACAATGCATCGTCGTCATGAATTATGAGATTCATGATAGTGATGAGTTGTCATATCGAATTTATCACGCACCCTCCACTGTTGGTCACAGTGGGGAAGTAGTTCCTTTGTCGTAACCATTAGAGCGCATTGACAAAGTTACGAGAATCGTTAACATTATTTTATAAGTGATATACACATTTGAAAAAGAGTCAAACATTGTTATATATTTCTTCCGTTCCGGACAAAGAGTGCACTATTTTATTTTGAGATGTTTCAATTAAAGAGTCTCATTTTAAAAGTTAAGACATAAAAATATCATTTTATTACGTGTGCTACTAAAAGTGTCATTTTTTTTAAAAAAATTGATTTTCAAATGGAGACTCTTTACCCGGAACGGAAAGAGTATAATTAAGTATGCCAATTAGTGTATCATTTTTCAATTGTATAATTTCTCTAAAAAAAAATTAGTAACATTATTAAGTAACTTAGTGTGGAATAGTAGGAGTCTCTTAATATGTAAAAAAAAAAATAGCAGTAAAAAAAAAAAATAGTAACAGGGTATCCTTAGACCCAAAGGTGTAATTAAAATTCTCAAGCCAAGCAATAGTACAGGAGCGGTAAAACTGTCTCTACTGAGTTTTATATGTGTTTGGTGTCAATTTACTTTGTATCTAATACATATGAATTATATGAAATACTTTATTCGTATCGGACAAATAGTTATAGATGTTTAACTTTAAAAGTTTATTTTCAAAAATTAAAAATTAAAATTATTATTTTATTATTAATAAACTATTAAAAATGTCATTTTTTTTAAAATTGGCTTTTAAAGGGAGATTATTTACCAAAAACGGATGGAGTATATAACTAAATTAATTGTCAACTATATTGTTTTCACTTTTCACCCAAGGAGAAGAAGAGAGGGAGGAAAAAAAAGTATAACTCCTCAAAGGTGGCAATATAAAAATAGATATATTGCTTAAATAAAAAAGTAAGGGAAAAATATCTACCTTGGTAAGGTAGAGTAACGATGTTATATGAATGATGTTAAAGTCAACCTGTTTATTTTTTAAATTCATGTGTTGGTTGTGTTATGCCTAGCCCAAATCTGGTCACGAGCAGAGCACGAACCACCATCACGTGTCGGTCACGAGCATGAGCCTTGAGGGGCCCACAGGCCCAGCGAGCATATGAAGAGCAAATCCATACAGCGAGCATGACGTTCTTGACTCAGCCTGGTCGGACATAGGCCCGGCCTGTCCGATCAGGGGCTTTACCCGGGAACTAAGGTCAATTCATATACATCATCCACAACGTAGACGAGCAGGGCCCTGCCCGCTCAGTCCTTATCGAGCAAACGACATCAAGTGGGTTGCCCGCCAAGACACGGCCATAAGTTATCGTATGTAGGCAGGACACTTGTCTTGTCCATTCCTGATATCACGCGGCCATTCGTATATCACCAGGAAATCTAGAGTTTCACTCCTTGTTGAACAAGGTGACCACAGAAACAAAATCCTACCCGGATTCAACCACACAAGGGCCAATAAATACTCCTCCGTCATACACCTCAAAGGTACATGCTCTCATACACTCGCTCTTCCTTGAGTTACGGTATTACTGTTCTCATACACGGTACTTACTCTCGGGAGGGGTTTCGCGAGGCCCTGCCTTGCACATCCACTCAGGTTTTCTGTGCTCTCAGCCAGGTTCAAGGAAGCAGCTACAAGCCCAGATATCCTACCCAAAGAGCAGACGGCCCAAGCTGAGGATTTTGCCACATCAGGTTGTAACCTATCCGTCAATCTGTTTTATTTATTTATAATTCTTGTATTAGTTGTAATATGTCAATTTGTGTTTTATTTTATTTTTGGGTCCGCTGCACCAATTGTAAATATGTCATGTTCTTCACCGCAACCATGTGTGAGGCAAAGATCGGCCAACAAGAATAATTTTGTTACAGTTGAGTTCTTGATTGACTGACACTTGAGCTAAAAATAATTTTGTTAGAATTTGACCAATCATTTTATAATATTTCAAATGTGACCAATATTGTACACATTAATTGGGTATGATGTGGTTATTGCCATTAACGCCTCATTTAATTTTGTAACAAACCTGTTGACGTGGATTAGCGGAGGGAGTGTACGAATGATATTTTTATCTTTCAATTACACCAAGAAATATGGAATTGAAGGAGGCATATTTTGGGGAAGATATAGGTGCAATTTAAAGATAAGAAGACCCTTCGTATAGTCCCTCTGTTAATCCACATCAAAATTAGATGAGATGAAAAGAACCATATTACACCAAATTACTAAATTTATTAGCCACATTTGGGATATAAAAAGAGAGATCAAACCCATTAATTAATCACATAATTCCAAGTCACATGCATTAACTGATCAAACAACGAGAATGCTGTCTCACTAGCTACGTGAGTTGCCAGTCACGAGTACATATGTGTAGAAATTGATAAAGTTTATGAATAATGACATAGCCTTTTCATTGATTGAATCACATATTTATAGGAAGAGTTACAATTAGGGTTACACTTGGAGTAGGGTACAAGAAACTTTTACAAGGAAGTTAACATAATAAGGAAATAACTATATAAGATAATTACCATTAACTAATAATTACAAATAAAAAAGAATAAATAATAAATATATTATTCTCTAATATGTCACCGCAAGATGGACGCCGGAGAGGAGAGATCAATCTTGCGAAGTAATTGATGAAATCGTTGGCGAGCAAGAGGCTTGGTCAAGGTATCGGTCGAGAAGACATGACAAATTCGCATAAGTCCATCCTGAACTTGTTGTCGGATGAAGTGAAAGTCCAGGGCCACATGCTTCATGCGAGTATGGAAGACCAGGTTCGAATAGAGACTCGTGGCACCCACATTGTCATGATAAATGTCTGGTTGGGTTGAGGAGGTTAGACCGAGTTCACCAAGAAAGAACACAATCACACTTGACTTGACGCGATGGCGCCACGCTCGTATTCAGACTTCGATCGAGGCGAACAACAGTGCGTTGTTTCTTGGAGCTCCAAGAGATCAGGTTGCTTCCAAGATAGATAATATAGGCACTGGTGGATGTGTAGTCATCCCTGTTGCCAACCCAGTTAGCATCAGTGAAGGCATGGAGAGCAAAAGGAGATTGACGACGAAGGAGGATGTACGCATTAATAAAGCCGTAGAGATACCAAAAAACTCGTTTGACCGCATTTCAGTGCTCAGTGGTCGGCCTATGCATGAACTGAGAGAGTTTGTTGACGGCGAAGGCAACATCAGGCCGAGGAAGAGACATATACTAAAGACTCCCGACCATTGCTCGAAACTCTGTCGAATCTGTGAGAGCAGTGCTCGTATGAAGAGTCATGGTATGCGAGGTAACAAGGGGCGTAACTATTGGCCGAGCATCTGTCATGCTTGTGCGAGTAAGGAGATCAACAATGTACCCACGCTGGGAGAGCAGAAGACCACTTGGGCGCTTAACAACTTCAACCCCAAGAAAATAGTGAAGATCACCAAGGTCATTGAGCGAGAAGCGGCTAGCGAGCAGGGATTTGAAAGTCTAAACTACAGTGGGCTGGTTCCCAGTGATGATGGTGTCATCCATATAGACAAGGAGATAGATGATCTTAGTATGAAGAATGAATAGTGATGTGTCGGCCATTGAGTTTTTGAAGCCCGAGGCAAGGAGAAACTGACGCAGTTCATTGTACCATGCTTAGGGAGCCTGTTTGAGACCATAAATAGCCTTGTGAAGCCGACACACATGTTGAGGTTTGTCCTTGTCTATGAAACTAGGTGGTTGAGCATGAATACCTCTTTGGACAGATTGCCTTGAAGAAAGGCATTGTTCACATCCAGTTGTCGAAGATCCCATCCTTGACAAACGGCTAGTGAGAGAACAAGACGAACATTAGTCGGTTTAACCATCGGGCTGAAGGTCTCGTGATAGTCAACCCCTGGTCGCTGGTGAAATCCCTTAGCCACCAGGCGAGCTTTATAGCGATCAATGGTGCCATCATCATGTCTTTTGATGCGGTGGATCCGCTTACAGCCAATAATATTGCGAACATCTGTCGAAGGGACCAAATCCCAAGTTCCATTGTGAGCTAGTACATCATACTCTTCAGACATGGCCTGACGCCACTTCACATCCTTTAGAGCTTGAGTGACACATGTTGGTTCACTGTCCGCTGCTAGTTGAGCCGAAAGACTTAGTTTGGTAAGTGGTTTATAGAGGTTGTTGTTCTTAGAGTGGGTAACTATGGATGGAGTACCAGAAGCAGCGGGCACAGGTATAGGAACATGAGCAGCGGGCACATGAACAGGGTTGGCGGGCACAATACTGTCCTCGGGCATGGGACTGGTTGCCGAGGAGGGTTGAGCAGTAGGCACATGACAAGTTCCGGGAATAGTGCTATCCTCGGTCATAGTAGTTGAGGGTTGAGGGTGGTGTATGGATGAGTTGAGATCAACCACATTTTGATCAGTGCTAGAAGCCACTAACAGAGAGTTACCGGAGCGGGAAACCGATGGTGTGTATGAAGCCAAGAGCAGATCATGCGGTGGCAACCAGGAGGCCCAAGAGTAGGCATCCGTGCGAGCATGATGGGTGGCCGATGTGGACATGGGAAAGGTAGAGTCAAAAAAACGAACATGGCACGATATGAACAGCTTGGTGGTGGTTGGATCATAGCAGAGATAGGCACTCTGAGTGAGCGAGTAACCGAGGAAGACACAAGGGGTGGAGCGGGCAGTAAGTTTGTGGGCGGAGTAAGGGTGAAGCCAAGGGTAGCAAAGGCAACCAAAGACACAGAGTTTGGAGTAGTTGGGCGGGAAACTAAACAGTTTCTGGTTGAGAGATATGTAGGCAAGAATAGGTGTTAGTAGCCGGTTTATAAGTTAGGTAGCAGCTTGGAAGGCAAATGACCAGAAGGGTAGCGGAAGGGATACTTTAGAAAGGAGAGAGAGACCGGTCTCAACAATGTGACGGTATCGACGTTCCAAAAAACCATTGTGTTCCGGAGTGTGGGGTGGGGGGTGAGATGAGAGATACCATTAGCGGACAGGTAGGCGGCCAAGCCAGTATCACGAGCAAGACCCATGTACTCGCCACCATTGTCCGAGTAAAGAGTGACAATAGTGGTTTTGAAGTGGTTTTCGACCAGGGCTTTGAAGCAGGGAAAGATGGTGGCAACATCAGATTTTCTTTTGAGCAGGTAGAGCCATATATAGTGGGTGTAGTGATCGACAAAAATCATATAGTATTTAAATCCATCAACATAATGAATGGGCGAGGTCTAGACATCAGAAAAAATAATTTGAAGCGGGGAAGAAGATACTAAGGTAGATTGCGAGAAAGAAAGCTTATGACTTTTATTGCAAAGACAATCATTACAATGATTTTGTTTAAAGCGAGTAGTATCTAAAGTTACGCCTAAACTTGATAGAATCTGACGCTGGACGAGTTCAGTGGGATGGCCAAGCCGGTGATGCCAATCATGATGAGAGACCTTAGCGCCCACATAGTGTAGACACCCCAATTTCGTACCCCTGGTATGTGACATGACAAAAAATATCAAGACCTGTTAAAACATTAACAAATGTCAAGTTACAGGGTCAAAAGTGCGAAAGGACAAAGCAGGATGCACAAAAGGACAAATTGCAGGGACTAAAGTGTCAAAAAGGGAGCTAGTTTGAGGTTTAGGCATGGCTCCCAAACCTCTATGAAGTGGCGCCCAAACCCACTTCTCAGCCACTGTTCATCCAATTTTTGACGCAAAACATAATTCTTCAGTATAAGTAGGTACAAGCGATTGAAGCACGAGAAGAAATGGGCGTGGCTCCCATCTGATTTGGGCATGGCGCCCAAACTTCTATATAGCGCCCAAGCTTGCTTTCCTTCGCAAACTTGCCGCAAAACACAATTGGTCAGCGCAAAGTGCAACCGTTTGATCTTGTGAAGAGAAAAATTTAATTCCACCGATGTCCCGGTCCTCACCTATAAATAGAGGTGCCCGGCTCTTCATTCGATACTCCTTCTTTGCGTAAAGCTTCTCGCGTTAACGTTATTTGGAGAATTAGAGCGGTGTGAGATAATGAGAGATCACCTCCAAAGCCTCGAAACCCTGCCAAACCTCTGCCAAACACAAATCCAACCGGTAGAAGTGTACCTTAGCCCCCCAGCTAGGTATCCACCCTTTTTCCCCGACCCAAAAATCATAAAGTAAGCCATTACTCTACCCGAGTAATAGGCTGAAAAACAACCCATATAAGCCGTTATTCCGCCCAACCAAATAAGCCAAAACCACAAAACTAAGCCGTCATTACTTGAGTGAGTGAGCCAAAAACACCATATATAAGCCGTCATTTGCCCAAATTCACACAACACACAACACACCACCACAACAACAACAACAACAACAACAACAAAGTCTCCCTCCCGAGAGGACGGAGGCGAGCACACCCTAGGCATGTCGTAAGTTTTTAAGTTTTAAGTTTTATTTTAAAGTCTTTCATTTTGTAAAAAAATATTATTTCCAATCCGGCCTAATGTAGATATATAAGCAGTTGTGCTGCCCGGATTTAATTAGGAAATAGTACTAAAATGTAGCCGTTATTATGACAAAATGTTTTTAGATAGATTTGTAATTATTTACTTTATTTATTCAATAAAGTATTTATTTGTAAATGTATTATTTCGGTCGGTCCAATATCAATATATATGATTATCTTTGCTTTCGGATTTATTTAGGAAATAATACTAAATGTAAACATTACTATGGCCAAATATTTCCAAGTATATTTGTAATTGTTTGTAAAAGAGACTGTTGCAAGTCCGTAAATAATATAGATGTAACAGATGTATTTGTAGGTAGTTAATGCTTTATTTATCTGTTAAATAAATATAACAAAAAACATACTTTAGCCAAAAACCGTTTTGAGACCGAAAGGGCGAGTTGGGTGCCTAGCACCTTCCCAACTCGTAACTTAGCCTCCGAACCCGTTTTTTTTTATCTCTGGTTTTCTTTTTTGGTTTTGCTTTATTTTTGCCTTAAAATAAAGATAGCGACTCTAAAACATTTTGGATCGGTGGGGCCTCGTAACATCTTTCTTTGCACTTTCATGTTCTCCCTAAGCAAGGGAGAATGAGAATGGAAAGGTGATGTATTCCTATCTCTGGTATCCCCTAAACAAGGGATAACTTGGCGTAGAAAACCCAAAGCACTCATAGTGATCCGAAATAAGCTATAAGGCTATTTTCATAAAATCCATAGTGGGCGCTACTGACATCTTTCTTTGCACTTTCACGTTCTCCCCTAAATAAGGGAGAATGGGAATGGAAAGGTGATGTCTTCCTATGTCCTGGTATCCCCTAAACAAGGGATAACTTGACGTAGAAAACCCATAGCTCCCATATTGGATCAAAAATCCACTAAAGGCAACCGAGGCGCATTCCAACGCTATTCAGCTCCTCACGCACTTTTGATTTCGTCCTCCCCAAACAAGGGAGGCTGGGCAGGGCAATGGATGTCACCGCATCCGCGTGCGCACGCCGCACCCCTATCCAGGGCGGGCGCGGGAGCACCATCCAGGAACCACACATAGGCAGAGGGGTAAGGAGGAGGGTTTGTGGTCAGCCATTCATACACACCATCCTTAGAGTTTCGGTCAGCAGTATGCGCCCTGTCAGTAGATCCTTCACATAAAAAGAAAATGGTGAGAACTCAATAGATGTTTTATTCGAGATGCAAAATTGAGATATGGATATGAGATTGCGTTTCATGTTGGGAACAATGAGAACATTATGCAAGGCAAATGTGTGTGATGGTGTGTTAGGAGAGGAAGAATCAATTTTGGAGATAGGTAAGCATGTACCATCACCAATGACCATGTCGTCTGTGCCCGCGTAGTTGGAGTGAAGAGAGAGGTTACCAAGGTCGCCAGTGACCAGGGCCGTTCCTGACATTTTATAGACCCGGGGCGAATGAAGAAATAAGGGCCCCAATAAATTGATAATACCCAAATATGAATGCCTATAATATAAATTTCATACTTCAAAATACACTTTTAATTGTATTTAACAAAAATTAGTATGTTTTTGTTACAAATCTCAAAAATACATTGAATTTCAATAAAAAATTCCATGAACTTGCAAAGCCTTCCATCATCTTAAAATTATCTTGTCTGTTGCAATGTAACTAACTTTGACAATTATCAAAGATTCAAACCGATAAATCGATAATATTCATATAAAATCTCGATTTATCCCCAAATTGAATGGTTAAAACTTAAAAATTACAACAAAATAGGCAATCAAATACAAATAATATTCATAAAAAATTCTCAAGTTGAGTGGTTGAATAGAATCAATAGATTAATACTGGAAATAAGGAAATTATTACCTTAATCGATTCGAAGGAATCAAACAAATTACGAATCGAAGATGTTGAGGAGACAGAGGTTTGAGGTGTTGATGATCCAGATACACTCGCGATCAAGAGGCGAACGATCTGAGCGGGTAGGGTTGATGGTTGAGCCGCTGACTTGAGGGAGAATCAGGGAAAGAGAGAGAGAGAGAGTGCGTTTGAGTTGTGGTCCTTCGTCCTTCGGTCCTTGTGGAGTAAACAAAGGTCGAATTTGATGTGGGAAGTCCGAACTCTTCGATCTTGACGCCATCAATCAAGGAGAGGAAGGGTCGGCAACTGGATGTCTGGATTGGCCGATTGCAATGCCGATTGGGTATTTGGAATTGGGCCTCGTCACTCATGATTGCCCTGCTTCTCGCTTTCACAGTCCGCCTACTCCATTCTCCAATATTTATTGCAAGGGATTTTTTTAAAAGTAAAACCTATATATATATATATATATATATATATATATATATATATATATATATATATATATATATATATATATATATATATATATATATATATGTATGTATGTATGTATGTATTATAAAATTTGGGCCCCTAAATAATAAAGGCTCAGGGCGGTTGCCCCTCTTGCCTAAGCCCAGGGCCGGCCCTGCCAGTGACATGGTGGGAGGCACCACTATCAAGAAGTCAGCTCGGTGTCCCTGTGTCTGATGTGGTCGCTATATGTGTTGCCGGTTTCCAGCCATTGGCCGAGGAGGAAGGAGTAGTCTGGGGCGTGGTGGCGACCAGTTCGTAGTTCGGACAGTGAGCAACATTATGACCTTGTTTTCGGCAGCCTTGACACTTGCCGAGATACGAGTGTTGTGGCAAAGGAACCAAAGTCGAGGACTGTTGGGAGGGTTGCCGAGGTTGAGAGGGAGCTGACCGAGCTTGCGAGGAGGAGTGCCGAGCATTCGAGCTGTTGTTCCTCGAGGTAGCAATACTGGCGGAGATAGGATGCGAGAAGGACGCGGGATGGGACTGCTTCAGGAGCTGCTCATGATTGATGAGTTTTTCTTGGAGCTCATCAAACGATATAGGAGTGCCCCGGCCTTCAACCACATCCACGATGTGGTGGTAGTCATCATCCAAACCATCGAGGATGGTCTTAATAAGGTCCTCATGGTTAAGAGGCTTGCCTAGAGCTGCGAGTTCATCTACTCGACCTTTCACAAACGGCATATAGTTGGAGATCGATTGGGTTCCCTTAGAAGTTCGCTTGAGATAGTCATTGATCTGTTCGATGTGACCGCAAGTTGGGTGAGCATAGGTGTGAGCAAGGGTTTGCCAAGCATCACGGGTGGTGGCGGCCTGTTGGATCAAGGGGACCAAGGGAGCAGACATGAAGTTGACAAGAGCGCCAAACAAAAGTTTATCTTATCGGATCCAGGGTTGGTAGTGCATGTTTGGTGTTGAAATGTCCTTGGATGATGGAACATCCTTGGCTAGGACGGTGGGAGGCGGGCAAGGGTGTGAGACGTTTACAAACTTGTAGAGGTCATAGCCAATAAGAGAGGCATCAACTTGGAGTTTCCAAGCGATGTAGTTGGTGGAGGTGAGTTTGTGTGGGATCAAGGGGGTTTTTAACTGTGAGGGAGTGATTGCCGTTAGCCATGGCGAAGAGTAGTAAGGGTGGCGGCTAAGAGGAAGAAGAAAAAGGTTTTAGGAACAAAGCTTTGATACCATGTAGAAACTGATAAAGTTTAGGAATAATGGCATAACCTTTTCATTGATTGAATCACATATTTATAGGGAGAGTTACAATTAGGGTTACACTTGGAGTAGGGTATAAGAAACATTTACAAGGAAGGTAACATAATAATGAAAGAACTATACAAGGTAATTACCACTAATTAATAATTACAAATAAATAAGAATAAATAATAAATATATATTATTCTCTAATAATATGAACCCAAAGTGTTCTGCACAACAACCAATGATTCGTATCCATATCTTATAGCAATAGAATGAACCTTATTTTTTTTTGGTACTGCTCACTTCTCCTAACGGAGAGGTCAGGTGTTCAAGTTTTACTAAAGACACCTTGGACTTTACAACTCTCAATAGAGAGGTCGGAAGCTCAAGCCTTTTTAGAGGCACCGTTGTTGTTCAAACCTTATCCAAATGTCTCATTTAGCTACTCACTTATCTTAACGGGGAGGTTGAGTGTTCAAGCCTTACCAGAAGCACCCTGGTACTTCACTACTCTCATCCGAGAGGTCGGGTGTTCAAAGACTCACCAGAGATACCATTTGTTCGAGCCAAATACATCATATATATATATATATATATATATATATATATATATATATATATATATATATATATAATTGTAGCCTTTCCAGACATTAAAATAAAATAAAAATAAGGGTTGGGGTACGGTCTATGTCCCCTCCAATCTTTTTTTTAATGAAAACACAAAGAATGAACCTTAGTTCTCACTCGCTCTCTCGAACAATAAACAACTTAGCAATAGCCTTTAAAAGATATGTATCAGGTTGAATAGAGTATAAACACATTTTCTTGTGAATGTTCCATGGCTGATGGCTGGGCTTGGGTTGGCACTTGGTACTTGACACTCTCAAGGTAGCCTTTGATAATTGTTGTAAGTCCAGTTGGCAACAAAATAAGGTTAGAGGGGAGATGAATAGCTTTTTAAAAACTTTAGGGGCTGTTTTGAAAACCTTTAAAAGTTACAGCATAAATTGTTAGTTAACAACAGCTGAAAGATTATTCAGCAGATAGCAGTTGTTGAACATAAATGGTTTTCTTTTGATCATTAATATATAAGGACTAAATTTAATAACAAAGTATAAGATAACTAAGTAAATGATTCAAAAATGAAACTAGCTGACACTTAAGTAGATAGAAGTTGTTTAAGTGTTAGAACAATTGTAACAGCTGATAGTCAAAGACAAAGTATTTGGAGTGATTCACAGTATAAACTGCTACGTCCACTACCAAATTGGTCAAACTTGGATTTTGAAGTACACTAAGATTATATATATTCCAAGTGATCTCTAATGGATCAGTGTACAACAAAAACCAGTGTTTGAGGATTATGATTAATAAATAATTAAATTCGTGCAACAATCAAAAGTTCCTTGAAGATTCGAAAAAATGAAGGAACAATCGAAACAGTGAATGTTTAAACAAGAACTAGAAAAGAATAATGTATGGATGACTATCTAGTTGATGTTTGAGAGAAGAAGCTCTTCAAAGAAAGATTGAAGCTCTAAGTTTGAATAGAGGTTTTAGTGTTTTTGTCTCTATCAGTGTGCTAAGAGGATTTGAGAGATTTTTGAATTTTGAACATGTGATTCTGCAAAGGTGTTTTCTTATGTCCTTGCTTCAAACGTTTTATAGAGATCTTCAAGTTTGAAGCCGTTTGAGAGAGCAAGTTTTGAGTTTTGAATTTCTTGACGAAATGAAGACGAAGATCTTTCATTGAATGCTTAAAAATCTTGCAAAAGATTAGAGACAACGAGTATTTCCTAGCATGAAATAATAAAGAAGGTGGTTAGCTAGGATATAATATTTTCGAAGAACATTTATGATATACACGAAAGTTTTCTATTGACAAGACAGATGAATAATTCTTATGTTTGTAAACAGATGACCAAATAATAATTTAATATAAGAACATGAAGGTCAATTGTTTCAACAGTAAATAATGTTCATCAGATAGAGATTTTGAAATGTTAATACATTGCTTACAAGGTAGCATTAGCAGCCGCTAGCTGCTGATGACTAAGCTTAAGCAGATGAAATATATATTTAAAGAGTGCTGCTTAACTAAGTCTGTGAAGTATCTATCTGCTGAAGCTTATCAGTAGATAGAATTTATATTTTGCTAAAGTCTAGGTAGAATAGTTTTCAAGTTTATTTAAGCCAATTAGACTAACAGTTTTTAACTTTAACGAGTTTAAGTAAATCTAAAGCATGCAAGTTTCTACAATTGTATTTCAAATTTCCTGGTGAAGATATTTGGGTTTATGATTTGATTAAAGATATGATGGCTCCAAGCCTCCAAACTCCTCGCCTAGAATCTCGCTGTTATACTTTTATACATGAATGAGTTTCAAACATAAATCATTTTCAAGAAACTCAAGATACTTTAATAAACCCAAAATCTTGGAACACATAATTCTCACGATTTTATATACATATACATGTAATGAAACTAACATGGGTCCATGCTATCGATTTGCAACTGTTATGGAAAGTAGAATTTTCGATCTTGCCTTTCTCTTTTATTTCTTCGGATGGCGAGGGAAACCTTTCATATTTTTCTTTCCTTATTTATGGAAGACCTTTTGTATCTCTCAGTTCTCTCTTCTTATTCTTCCACTCGATCCGGCGAACACATATATATATATATATATATATATATATATATATATATATATATATATATATATATATATATATATATATATATATAATGAGAGATTAGCTTGTAATTGGTTTCTTCACTTGGAAGAAAGCCAAGTTTTATCTCTTCATGTGCCCACCGCCCAAATGCTATGATGAGTTAATAAACATCATTGACTAAGTCAATGATGTTATATATATATATATATATATATATATATATGTGTGTGTGTGTGTGTGTGTGTGTGTGCGCATTATTATGTATATATTACGTACAATTATTTAATGCATAGAGGGGGAGTGCCAATTTAAAACTCTCAAGCTTTAACATAATTTTATTCTCACTTAACCATCAAAGTGAGATATTTTATTGTTTAAACTTATTTACTATAAGTTCATATAGGCCACTTTACGGAATAATTCCAACACTTGCTACTACCAAAGTGGGTGTTTCCCTCCCTATCTACATCGACCCACGTGGCATAATATTAATTTCAACGAATTCACCGACCTTTGCCAAATTAAAGATTGCGCAGGGCATCAGAAAAATTCTATGTGGATGATGACGATGATCCGATTTTCACATTTTAGTTTTGCCTGTATGTAAGGTTGAGGAGTGATAGATGTGTTTTATACGCATCTATTGGGTACTTATACAGCTTATAAATAGAAATTCCATGAGGCTTTTGGCTACTGATATGTGTTTTGGAGCTTATTTGTGAGTTTTAGGGTTTTAGTTGGAATTATGGAAATTACAAGACTTTAAGTAAAGAATTGAAGGAAAGGTGCAAAGTGCTGAAAGCTGGAAGAAGATGGATCAGAAATTCAAAACCCCTTGCGGACGCAAGGTCATCAATCCTTGCCCCCGCAAGGTCTCCAGTACGTGAGCCCAAAATAGAGGATAGCCCTTGCGACCGCAATACCCTTGCACCTTGCGCCCGCAAGCCCTTCCGTTTCACAATTACGGGAATTGTACCCTAATTCTATCTCCTACCCTGTACACATTAGTATAAATACAAGTCTTGTAGCCCTAGGTTCTAGGTCGAAAATAATCTGAATTTAGTTTGTAATTTAGAGTTTTTATTGTTTGTTATCATAGTTTTAGAAAATCGTTCATGTATTCTTTCATCCCATCGATATTCTGTTGATCATCTTCAAGGATGAACTAACCGCTCATATCTAGGAATTTGAGGTAACTTGTATCGAATCTTCTGCTCTATTATATATTTTTATTCAATATAATCTTGTTTATCATAGTGTTTATCAATCCCTTTGCTATTTGGCTTTTTCCTAATGAATGGTATCGCCGTAGTTAAAGGCCAAGAGGTGCGAATAACTGCACGGCAATATGCATATGTCGTACACTGGCTCACCATTGTGATAAATTAACCTTATCGATACATGAGAATGATAAGTTAGAGTTATGTTTATATATATATGTTTTTGAGTGACAGACGAAAATCCTTATGTTCTTGTTCTTAATGGTATAGATTCGAATGAATTATTTAGGATTAAGACTAAATTATGATTTGACGACCTATACCAATCTTTCGTGAACGAACCCAAGATTAATTGATTGATACATTAAGCAAAAGAGCATTATAGTAGATACAAGTGAATCCATATTCCTAGATTCTTCTCCTCCATTAGATTTTCACAAACTGTGTTTGCTGCTTTAATAAACTGTTAATTAGATTACTTGCTTTCTAGTAGAATAATTTAGATAAATAACCAACCCCCCCATTTAGTTTAATTGTTACTGTTTACTTGCTTTAGATACTTCTTGTCTCTGTGGTTCGACCCTTGCTTTCCATACATTATACTTGCTATTGATCTGTACACTTGCGAGGTAAATAATTAAGACATCAAGGAGACAGAGACAGGGATGGTGGAAGTGCCTTGGAAGTGCGCAAAACAAGGGGAATTTGGTATGGTTGTGGCAAACAATGGGTGGAGAAGTTGGGTTTTGTTGCCCTCGTGATCACCGGTGGCG
The DNA here is from genome assembly GCA_013146195.2 of Codonopsis lanceolata. Lineage (NCBI taxonomy): Eukaryota > Viridiplantae > Streptophyta > Magnoliopsida > Asterales > Campanulaceae > Codonopsis > Codonopsis lanceolata. Next base: position 98,014,019 of record CM028382.1, on the reverse strand, counting down.
GTGGTAGGGTTGAGGAGATGGAGAGTGACAGTGGCTATACTATACGTTAAGAATGGTAAACAGCCTAGGGAGTGACAAAAAACAGATTTACCCTCATCTTGGGGCACTTGAGTGAGCACATATATGCTCACTTAACGTCGTCATGTTCAAGGACTATTGGTGTCTAAAAAATGCATTTTTGGGTCTGTGCCGTGCACTTTTTTAATACAAGGACTTCTCATATATTTTTACAAAGTACAAGAACGATTGGTGCATTTAACCCTTTTAAGAAAGTAGCCCTCTCTATGTGTATGTATTTTTCTTAAATACCATTAATATCCTTAGTTATATTATATCAAATGAATAGGCCCTTCTTTCTTTTTTATTGCACAATTAATAAGGACATTACAGATAATTTATTTGAAAATTCTTTTTAAAAATAAAATTGAGACACTTATTCTGGAATGGAAAGAATTATTTTTTCTCTATAACTACCTTAATTAATAAGATTGAAAACTAAAAAATAGGTGGTTATCCAGCAGTTGACAGTTTTGGATAGGGGAAAACCACAATTAGACTGGGGTACGAAGGTTTTGTTTAGAGGTGTGTCTGATTTTTAAGGATCTTGGGGCCGGTTCTGTTATGGTTTTCCAAACTGGATTGACATGTCTACTATATCCTGCTACCCACTATTTGTTTTGTCTTCCACTACTCTCTCTCTCTCTCATTCTGTTTCCTCCATTAAAATTTACAAGAAAGTGTTTTACCGCCTTTGTGGTCCTAAGGTCCGACTCGACTCGAAAGATTAGGCTTGTTTGCCTAACTTTGAACTACCAAAAAATAATACTCTGCCTAACTTTAAACTAGGCATAAGCAATGATTATTTGAGCTCAGAGTCTCAGAGATAAGTAATGAAATACAACTTTGCTAGGTTTACCACCAGGATTACCACTATGGTGACAACTATGCCTTAAAGATGCACATGCACCTCACATGCACTTTGCCTTCAAGACAAATTTGTCACCATAGTGGTAATCCTGTGGTAAACTTAGTATTTTCCTATTTCAACTTTGCTAGGTTTACCACCAGGATTACCACTATGGTGACAACTATGCCTTAAAGATGCACATGCACCTCACATGCACTTTGCCTTCAAGGCAAATTTGTCACCATAGTGGTAATCCTGGTGGTAAACTTAGTATTTTCCTATTTCAACTTTGCTAGGTTTACCACCAGGATTACCACTATGGTGACAACTATGCCTTAAAGATGCACATGCACCTCACATGCACTTTGCCTTCAAGGCAAATTTGTGTAGTAAGTATTGCAATTATATAAATATGTTCTCCATATATATCAATGGAAAGACAATGTCATTATTCATAAACTTTATTATTTCCTACATGGTATCATAGTCTCGCTCTTAAAACCTAAAACCACCAAACTTTCGCAACCCTAAACTTCCTTCCCACCACGGCCATCGCCAACCTAACTTCCGTCGAATTAAACCTTCCTCCCACCATAGCCGCCGCCAACCAAACTTCCGCCTCCATGCCTACCGGCGACAACACCTTCACCGTTCAAACCCCCATTGTCACCTCCTCTCTAAAAACTCTACACCACCAAAACTTCCGCAACCTTACCATCGCCGCCCCTCCCTTACCTCGGCACCTCATCGACGCCCTCCCTCAACAGCTCGTTCCTCGAGCAAATCAGGATTCTTCGGCAAACCAAGCTCGCCCTCCTCAGAAGACAAGCTCACTGACGCCCTCCCTCAAACAGCTCGCTCATCGAGCAAATCAAGATTACTCGACAAACTGATAAGCTTGTTATTTTCCTTTTATTTTCATCACAAGATTGGTCTCTCTTAACGGAGATCCATCTTGCGGGGGCATATTTTAATTTTATTTGTGTGTAAATATATTATTCATTATTTACTTGTATTTAGATCAATTCTAATCTTTATTGTATTTGAACTCTCTAGGTTAAACTTGTGTAGCAAGTATTGTAATCATTTAAATATGTTCTACATATCAATGGAAAGACAATGTCATTATTCATAAACTTTCTTATTTCCTACAACTATATCTTGTTGGGGGGTGTAGGCCAAGTGGTGTCTTGTGCAAAATGCTGATTATACATGTTCCTCATTAGGGTTTATTCTTGGAACATGCATGAATCTCAAGAGTAAACTACATAATTAATTCATCTACTTCAACTTATTTCATTGGAAAATACTAAGTTTACCACCAGGATTACCACTATGGTGACAAATTTGTCTTGAAGGCAAAGTGCATGTGAGGTGCATGTGCATCTTTAAGGCATAGTTGTCACCATAGTGGTAATCCTGGTGGTAAACCTAGCAAAGTTGATATAAATATATTATTCTCTTATAATAGCACATACAAACTGAAATACATTTCACAAGAAATAAATAAATACACAAATAATAAAAGTAAAACAACCTTTCCCTAACCAACTTATAATAATTTGTTAAGTAGGAGATTGATTCCAGATTTAGGAATGATGATTGTCTTAAACACGGGGGAATGGACATAGTGTGGAGAAATCGAGAAAGAAAGGTTGGCAACGATGAGAGATATTATTGCTTTGATTTCCGTCATAGCCAAGTGTTGACCTAGACAAATCCGAGGCCCGTTCCCAAACGACATGTACATATGAGGAAACTCACAAGAACCCGTCACCCCGTTGGCAAATCTTTGAGGATTAAACTCAAGAGAATCAGGTCCCCATATCTCAGGATCAGTGTGCAGTGTGAGCACATAGGACCAAATTTGCATCCCCTTTTCCACATGAATCTCCCTTATTTTCATGTCATTCAATGCTTCCAACCATCATGGCCGATGGATATAGACAGAGTTTCGTATATCACCATTGTCATTGCATTTAATTATATATAGGAATTGAATGCAATTTAGATATTAGTATGGATTAAAAGAAATTTGATACTACTAGGTAGTACCGATCAATATCATGTACTGTTTCATCTGAGTAGCATATCGTAAGTTGGGACTTGGGCGCCCTTACAAACTTGAAGGACCTCGTTGCGAACACGAGCTTGCCATTACGGATTCAAAGCTAATAACATGAGACACCATGAGCGGTAACCGCCGTACTTCGTTTCGACCAAGTACATATTTTTGCAGTTATCAACTATGAATTTATCCGTGCATCTTCCTTGAGACCATTACTCTTAGCACTCTCAAGAACCATTTGCAAACAAATCCTTCTTTGTCTCATTACAACCTTGCCAACTTGTTTTCTTCCATTGACAATTTTCATGATCAACTTATGGACCTCTTTCTCTAATGCCCATGCCTCCATATTTTTCTTTGTAGGAATATATCTAAATATAAATTAATTGAAACATAACATATATAACTATGAATATTTTCATCGAAAATCCATTTTGAAATATCGAGATTAATTTAGACAAAACCCTTCATTTAGCTACCCAAATTTTCAAAAACTTGCAAGGCGGCTAACGAAAGTTTAAAACTTGCAATGAGGCCGTACATTAATTAGTTAGGCTACAAGCGAGCCCATTTTTTGGATGGACGTTAAATTTGGCCATTAAATTATGTCATTACCTATTTTACCCCTATAAATACTAAAACTTTATATGAAATTAAGAAACAAAGGGGGTCGAAATGAAAATATTGTTATATATTAATTACATATCGAAATATTTAGAGGTCAATTAGTATTATGTTTCCTAATTAGTTTAGAGTTTATTATTAGGACTATTATAAATAGATGGTTTAATATGTCAGCTCCAGTACATCATCTATCATACAGGCGGGCAGGACCGGAGAACAAGGCAGAAAATACCAATAGCTTGCAAGAACCACGATTAAAAGATTACCATATGTGGGCGGGACACTTGCCTTATACATTCACGATATCTCGGCCAACCGCGTATTATGCTTAAAATCTAGGATTCTCTCCTTGTTGAGCAAGATAACTAAGGAAACCAAATCCTACCCGGATTCAACCACAAAAGGGCCAATAAATACTCCTCCACCAGCTATAACAAGGTACACGCATTCATACACTGCATCCTCTTCCTTGAGCTTGGATATTCTACCTTACACACGATACTTACTCAGCCGGAGGGTTTCGCGAGGCACGCTGCCACACTTCTTCACTTCTTCCTCGGGTTTTCTGCGTTCTTAGCTAGGTTCAAGAAAGCGATTCAAGCCGGGTATCCTACCCAAGCATAGATGGCCCAATGAAGATTTTGCCACATCCGTTTGGTTCCGTTGCCGGGAACATCAACATCCCTCTTCTCAAGTTTTACGATTGCAAGTCTCTCAAAAACCACCGATCGCAATGGCGGGTAAAAGCGGCAAACACCAGTGCGGGAGCAGCAGCGGGTTGGTAGCCAATTGGCGGTGACCTTCCACGAGGGGTTCGAGACAAGCGAAGATTGCGGCGGCAAAGCAACTCGTGGGAAGGAGGTGCCTACGTGGAGGAGCAGCAGTCTCAGCGTCTTGCCAGGCCGGGGCGGTAGCGTGATGCCGAGAGAAATCATCGATAGCGGCGCGGTGCATGAGTTGGATCTCGGAACCTGGCCAGATCGCCCAGAGGCGGACGTGGCGACGTGAATCTGCTGGCCAAACCCCAACAACAAAGGCGGCTGCTGCTCGAGTCAAGCGGGACTACTATAGCAAGATGTAAAACTCGACCAGCGACTACTTGCCTTGGGCCATGCCGGGTTCCGATTCTTGTCACGGTATTACCAACTCTTAGTGCCCATGGTGTTGGTGGCGACCCACGCCTCACGACATGCCGCACCCGGCAAGCAATTCCCATGTCATTCCACATACCTTGAGAGAGAAGAGGTAAAATGAAGCGGATGACCGGTGAGCAGATATACTTAGCCCTAATTTTTCACTTAACATTGGCGAACAAAATCATTATGCCCGGATGAAAGTCACGGTCGCCCATGAGCTCGTGAGCATCTGAGAAAGAGGCATCTTAGGCACAGCGTGGGCCGAGTTGGCAGAGAGGTGGAAGCCCCGTGCTGCGCCAACGTCTGCCGCCACCAGCGCGACCATCGTCATACCAAAATCCGTGCATCGGGTATCACTTTAGATCTTTGGCACGCTGTTCGGCGCATAGGCTATAGAAATGTGACATGGCTAAGCAAATGGCTAACCTAGGCGTAGCCAAGCCGGCTATGGTGCCATCAAGCGGCCGGAAGGTAGCCACTTTCACCCAGAGATCGAAAATGCACCACCGCGCAAGGTATCATATTCACGGTTTGAAATACTTGGGAAGGCAGCGAGGCAAGTGGCTGGCTCAGATCATTCGAGGCACGGTCGAATGGTAGCGGATATTGAGGCTCTAAAAATGCGAGCATTCGAGGGGGCTCTTCGAGCCTAGCATGGTGGAAAGGGTTCCTCGTGGATCCATCGGCGGTTGGGAAGTGTTAAGAGAAAAATTCCTAGAAGAATTCGGCCTGCTTGGGAACGACACCTAAAAGCGGTTCGATCTCGCTAAAGTGAAACAAGGTGAACATGAGTCGTGCGGAAGCTATTTGAAGAGGTTCGAGGAGATGGTCGACCAGTGACCTGCAGGTGACCCGAAATAACTACGTTATCTAAACAACATGAAGCCGGGGCAGCTGAGAGCGATGTTAGCTATGAACCGGGAGCCTCAAAGCTGAGTTCTAGCAAGTTCCCACCTATTACCCTTTCGACCGAGACTGCTCGAGCAGACAAAAATAAGAACAAGGACAAGACCGAAACCGGCTCGGCCACGCCGGTGACCCGAGACGAGGAGGGCGTGTCGTCGTAGAGACGGGGAGAGAACATCCACTCACGGGCGAGGTTATTCGGAGAAGCACGGTTTACCCATAAACACAACGGGAGGACATCATGTTCCAAGTAGGAGGCAGCTGCCGGTTCCATCCTCTTGACCCCGAGGCTTCGCCCATACTGGGACCCACCAAGTCTTGCGACTACCATCATGGTGCAGAGAGCACACCGCAGAGAGAATGCGTAGTCTTTGAAAGCGAAATACATAAAGCCGATAAGCAGGCAAATTGGACTAGTTTCAAGAAAGATCGAGGGAGAAGGAGCAATGCAAACAATGATAGGCAAGAGGAAGACCTCCGAGAGGAAGAGTGGCCGGGCCTCGGATTCGAGTGGTCAACGTGATCGAAGAGCTTATCCAACACTCGACTTGGGAAGCACATATATTCTCCGGAGCAATAAATTCTCGGCTATACACGGGCGGGGGGCTAACATCTTCTTTAGTCGCGGCGAGTTAGCAAGCACCCTTGCCTCGAGCAACAGTTGGTCATCTCACACTGGTAAATGAATGGCAAGTCCACGGGAGTGCCTTTCGGCAATTTGGACTCTTGAGAGATATCATGTATTATTCTACCTTGAGAGTTAGAATTAGGTGCATGCCGGGTCAAGCCTTATCTTGGAAAATTTGGAAGGGTTCAGCAACCACTAAGTGGGCCTCGAAACTTATCGAACTTCGAGGTTTTCATGGGAGGCAGGCGCGAAGCCGAGCAGAGATGATCAATTTCTGGTGATCGATCTCAAATCGGCCAGCTGCGTGCAGGCGTCCATGGCCAAATTCGAGATAGTTGCTTCGATACCTCACCGAGAAGGCAAAAATTTACAGAGGATGGAGTAGGTATCTGAATAGCAAACCAGGGCAATGTGGGGAATCGTCCAAGAGACTCCCCGAAAAAGCAAAAAGCGATGGGTGGACATTTCCCGACCGGACAATATCGAGAAAAAGAATGCGGAATGCTACGGCAATTTGTCCCATAAACAATATGAGATCGGACAAGCTTCGCGAGCAGTGGATCCATGGAAATAGATGAACT